>JAUCMS010000044.1:7027249-7058244 GCA_032357445.1 Enteromius radiatus | reverse complement strand
TCTTTAAGATCACTAGGAAGTTACAGGCAGGTGTGTTTGATTAAGGTTGGAGCTAAACTCTGCAGGACACCGGCCCTCCAGGACCGAATTTGCCTACCCCTGGTATATTTTAAAATGTAAGTGGTTTCTGTGGTTATTATTATCATTAATGTTGAAAACAGTTGTGCGGATTTTTGTTGAATATATTTTATGGAAACAGTAATACATGTTTTTAGGATTATTTAATAAAGTTAAATAAAATAAATAAAGAACAGTATTTATTTATGTTAAAAAAATGCTTTTACAGGCGTATTTTATCATTTCAGCATGGCCTTGCTAAATAAAAGCATACATTTCTTTAAATAAAAGTCCTATTAAACACAAAGTTTTGAATGATATTCTGTAAATACATGAATAGTTCAGTTCTCCTCTTGAGGTTTCATCTTTTGCCATGAATGGGGTCAGGTCTGAACATACTTGAAATTTAATAATGAGGCTGGAAATATAGGTTGTTGTTTTCTTCATTAGATTGTAGATTTATTCTTATAGACATGTTTTCTTTGCTTTCTAGCAATTATAAACCCCAAACAGCCAAAGGAGAGCAAGAGCTTCAACTTTGACTATTCGTATTGGTCACATACAACGGTGAGTTTCTTGATATTAACTGGTAAATCTGCCTCTTATGCAACTCACTGCTGCTATTTTTAATTCTTCTGTCATCATGACGGCTCTTATTGAGACATTTATGATGATTTCCTTTGGTTCCTCTGTGCATTTCTGTCTTCAACAGCCAGAAGATGTGAACTACGCATGCCAAAAGCAGGTTTATAAAGACATAGGGGAGGAAATGCTTCTGCACGCTTTTGAGGGATACAACGTCTGTATCTTTGCCTATGGGCAAACTGGGGCCGGAAAGTCATATACCATGATGGGCAAGCAAGAGAAAGACCAAGAAGGCATCATCCCATTGGTAGTATACTATAATACCTTATACTAGCTTTCTTAGATATTGTAGGAAATGCTGTAGATGAATAGATGCTGGCAAGTTTGAGGTACTACGTTTTTAATGCTGAATCTGTCTGTGACAGCTGTGTGAGGACCTGTTTACCAAGATCAGTGACAATAATGACAACAGCATGTCATACTCAGTTGAGGTAAGAGCAGTATGGGCATCATATATTGCATTCTTACCAAAAAAATCAGTATATCAGTATTCAGGTAAAATTGTTGGTTTTTCAGGTTAGTTACATGGAAATCTACTGTGAGCGTGTGCGGGACCTTTTGAACCCAAAGAACAAGGGGAATCTGCGTGTGCGAGAGCATCCTCTGATGGGACCATACGTGGAGGACCTATCAAAACTGGCCGTTACTTCCTACAATGACATACAGGACCTGATGGACTCTGGTAACAAAGCAAGGTGAAACAAATTTATGAATACATAAGAGATTAGCCTCTTGAATTACAATACCATTCAAAAGTTTTAGATAGTCTCTTAAGCTTTATTTGACCATAATAGTAATATTGAAAAATACTATTATTACAATATAAAATAAGTATTTTAACATATTTTTCAGCACTCAATACATTGTTACATTCGAAACCGTATAAACGATCATTTTGAATAATTTAAACGCATCCATACTGAATAAAAAAAACGTTACTGACCCCAGACTTCAAATCATTCACCACTGCATCGCTTTCCTGCTACCAGGACTGTGGCGGCCACTAACATGAATGAGACCAGCAGCCGCTCCCATGCTGTGTTCAACATCATCTTCACACAGAAACGACATGATTGTGACACAGACAACACGTCTGAAAAGGTACAGCATTCTCTCCTGCAACCAGACCTCCACGTTTGGCATTGTTTAGTATTGTACTATATTAAAAAAGTGACGCTTCTTCAGAAATAGACTACAGTGCAAAAGTAGGTGAGACTCTCTGCAGTTCAAACCTCACTGATGGATGCTGGCTGTTTGACAGTTGCTGAAGTTGCTGGTATGAGCATTAGAGCGCTTTACAGTTCTTAGACACAACATTTCCATTTGCAAACAGGTCAGCAAAATCAGCTTGGTAGACTTGGCAGGGAGTGAGAGGGCTGATTCTACTGGAGCTAAAGGCACTAGACTCAAGGTGGGTCACTTTGAGTTCAATAGAGTTACATGACAATTTGTGATTTCAGATGAGTGCATCATAGAAATGTGCCTTCTTTGGACCTTTTCTAGGAAGGGGCCAATATTAACAAATCTTTAACAACACTAGGCAAAGTTATCTCTGCGCTGGCTGAAATGGTAAGCATTTTTTACATTTAAATAAAAAAATATTCTTAAAAAAATAGGTAAATAATCTATATATAAAAAATCTATATATATTCTATTGATTTATAGGACTCTGCACCAAACAAGGTAAGGATCCATTTAATTATTCTATAATTATCAAGGATTTATACATTTTATAATTGACACAGCTTCTCTTCTTCCTACAGAACAAGAAGAAGAAGAAGGTTGAGAGCTTTATTCCATACAGAGATTCAGTTTTGACATGGCTGCTGAGGGAAAACCTTGGTACGAGGTTTTATGAACCATGCACATACCTTTATAACA
This sequence comes from Enteromius radiatus, assembly GCA_032357445.1. Lineage (NCBI taxonomy): Eukaryota > Metazoa > Chordata > Actinopteri > Cypriniformes > Cyprinidae > Enteromius > Enteromius radiatus. Next base: position 7,055,661 of record JAUCMS010000044.1, on the reverse strand, counting down.
ATAAACATTTCTCTCCATCACATAAAATATTGCATATTACAGTCATTGTGGTCAGTTTAACTGTGGCATGGTGTCAAAACATTGAAAAGATTCCTGAAGGTCACATTGTTTTTCATTTATCAGGTGGAAACTCACGCACAGCTATGGTAGCAGCTCTGAGCCCTGCGGATATTAACTATGATGAGACGCTCAGCACGCTCAGGTAAGAACCACCACTGTACATTTGAGTAATAACCTAGGGTCATGTAACACTGAAAATGGTATAATGGTATCTTAAATGTATAGTAAAAATTAAAATTCTGTCATTAATTACTCACCCTAATGTCGACCCAAACCAGACCATCTCTCTTCCTTAAAACACAAATTAAGATATTTTGGATGAAATCCATGAGCTTTCTGACCCCAGACTGCAATGCAACTACTGCGTTCACAGCCCAGAAAGGAAGTAAAGACATTGTTAAAATCGTCCATGTGACATCAACGGTTTAATTTACATTTTATGAAGCTACAAGAATAACGTCCAAAAAAACTAAAATAATTACTTTATTCAACAATTTTGACATTCTGAAACTATTATGGATAGTTAATAGCAATATTAATGTCACAGGTATGCTGACCGAGCCAAACAGATCCGCTGCAATGCTGTCATCAATGAAGACCCCAACAACCGCCTGGTGCGTGAGCTGAAGGAAGAGGTGGCACGTCTGAAGGATCTGCTCTATGCTCAGGGTCTTGGAGACATCATCGAAAGTGAGTCACCTGTGATGCGTTTCAAGCTGAGGAGCTACAAAGTTTCACTCTGTTTAAAATGACAGATTTCCTCTCAGATTCAAATGCTGTGAAGAGACTTATCCTAAAGCAAACATTCTCTGCACTGATATTATCAGAAACCAGTGGGTCAGACAGCTCTAGGAATGTGTCTGAAGAACTTGTCTTCTCTCTCTGTTTTTCTCAGCATATCGGGCACAAGCTCCTGGAATATCTGCTCTCAAATGTGTGTATTTTGGCACCTTAAATGCTTCACAGCTTATTATAACCCAGGGGTCGGCAACTTTTTTTTTTTCTTTTACATGAAATGTAGTTTTTTCAAAATGTATTTAAGGTATCTAATCATAGCAGCTTTATACTGATAAGAAAACCTTATTGTTTGTAAATAAACAAAAAAAGCAGTGCCAGTGTGTCACCCATGCTGCACTGTGAACAGGATTTACTGTGTTTAGGTGACTCACTATTGCGTGGATCAGTTTTTGGTTTGATACATCATGATTTTTGCTTAGGCGGTGAGCATTGAATAACTTTTCAATGGAATAATTCCTGTCACATATCAACATTCACTCTCCAGAGCCTATTTTTACTCATATTTGCTTGCTGACACTTTATAATAAAAATTTAAAGAATATTACATTCATTTAACAATCATGCAGTAAATACTTTGTCCTTTTTGTGTGTGTGCCAGTATTGACCCTTTCTAATGTTGCCGACCCCTGTGATGGCCAAAGCAGGAATCTCTGGACCACCAAAGTCAATGCTGTCCAGGTTCAACTAATCAGTTTAAATAAAACTAGTTAGTCTGACAGGCAGCACTATTATTGGACTCTGCTGCTTTGATGGTCCAAAGGTGCTCTAGAGGTTTTGCCTCAATGTGAAGCCCAGGCATGTTGTCATCTATGAGGTCTGTGGAGTCACGGATCAGTGTCACATCGATTGTTTAGTTCATCTCCATGCTCATTATCTCAAGCATGGTCCAATGAATTTGAGGCATGAGGGAAAAACCATTAATAATTAAAACATTTCGATAATCTAATTTGCTTGGAAAATAAAAACACACAACAGCGTCCTCAAATTGATGTCGTTTACCCTGCGCCCTGCAGCTTTATAACCTTTTTAATTAGCTTTATCAGCTTTGTTTGACAATTTCTACTCTTCCTCCTTCCCCTTCTTTTCTTTTTCCATGGTTTTCCTTTTTTCTTACCAAAAATTTTCCTTTGACTCTCCAACCTGTCGTCCCCACGTGTTGCTCAGACTTATCCAATTACAAGACTAATCTCAGTAGCATCCAGGCTGTCAATCAAAGGGGTGATTTCTCCACAGTGACCAATGCCATGACAGGGATGAGCCCCTCGCCCTCTCTCTCTGCCCTGACCAGCCGAGCTGCCTCCATCAGCAGCCTGCATGACCGGATCATGTTTAGCCCAGGAAGTGAGGAAGCCATTGAGAGGCTGAAGGTGAGAGAGAGGATGATAGGATGGATGGTTTGATAAATTAAAAAGGACTAGTGCTGATCGTTTTAATGTCGACCTCTTTTCCAATTAGGAAACTGAGAAGATAATCGCAGAGCTCAATGAAACTTGGGAAGAGAAGCTTCGACGCACTGAGGCCATTAGAATGGAAAGGTTGGAGACCCCTGAGAGGGTTTTTATCTTGAAATGTGTCTGAAATTTAAGTTGTGTACTTCATTTGTTAAATAAAAAACATATGTTTTCTTTAGGGAGGCGCTTTTGGCTGAAATGGGTGTGGCGATGAGGGAAGATGGAGGAACCGTTGGAGTCTTTTCACCAAAGAAGGTTAGAAGATGAAATATTTTTTCTAAAAGTAATTTAGTGAAGTCATATGCTTCACTTCTTTATTATTTGACTGTGTCAGACTCCTCACCTGGTCAACCTCAATGAAGATCCACTGATGTCTGAATGCTTGCTGTACTACATTAAAGATGGAATCACCAAGTAAGAATATTGATTATCCTAATAATGGTTGTTGATTACCATCATAATGGAATTTTCAACACAAGTAGCCTTCATATATTCCTGCAGGGTCGGCCGCGAGGATGCCAGCAGTCGGCAGGACATTGTCCTGAGCGGTCACTTCATTAAAGATGAACACTGCATCTTCACAAGTACTACAAATGCGTTGGGAGAGGGTACGGTGATTCTGGAGCCCTGCGAGGAAGCAGAGACTTACGTAAATGGGAAGAGAGTGACAGAGCCCACTATTCTCAGATCTGGTAAGTCTTCAGTTTCCAGGATGAAAAAAAGCGCAGACTGTTGAAAACTTTTTCTTGGTGCCTGTAAGATGTTTTGACCCTGTCTGATATCTATCTTAGGTAATCGTATCATTATGGGCAAGAGCCACGTGTTCCGTTTTAATGACCCTGAGCAAGCACGGCAAGAGAGGGAGAGGACCCCATGTGCAGACACGCCTGTCGAGCCGGTGGACTGGGCCTTCGCCCAAAGAGAACTACTGGAAAAACAAGGCATTGATATGAAACAAGAGATGGAACAGAGGTACAGTCGCACTTCTGTCACTAGCCCTCCTGTGGTCCTAAAGCTCAAATTTAGATCTAGATTAGGTGGAGCTGAGGGAGGTGGAGGGTTTTACAAAAACTATTTATTATATAGGTTTTGCGCTTTCATTCTGGTGCTTGCATCATTTACAGGTTACAGGAGCTGGAGGACCAGTATCGCAAGGAGAGAGAAGAAGCAAGTAACCTTCTGGAACAGCAAAGACTGGTAAGCCATTTTAGATTAGTAAGAGCTTAATTAGTCTTTAAGTAGTAGAACCTTGAAGAAGTAAAATTTCACTCTGATTTTTTGTTTAGGACTATGAGAGTAAGCTGGAAGCTCTTCAGAGGCAGGTCGACTCCAGATATTATCCAGAAACCACAGAGGAAGAGGAGGAACCAGAAGAGGAAGGTGGGTAATGCAGTTTGAACCACATAGGTACTGTAGTATTCATATATCTAATGCATATCACATTATCACATGACTTCTTCCTTGAAACATGAAGTAGCCTATGTAGTTGTTTCTTAGACATCTAATTTGAAATGGGTTCATATTTTGGTCCTGCAGTGCCGTGGACAAAGCAAGAGACAGAACTGGCCCTCTGGGCTTTCCGGAAATGGCGATTCTATCAGTTCACCTCTCTCAGAGACCTGCTCTGGGGAAATGCAATTTTCCTCAAGGAGGCTAATGCTATTAGCGTGGAGCTAAAGAAAAAGGTACACTAAAATAATTTTAGGTCAGCCTTATTATTGGATATGCCTTATGAGTAAGATAAATGATTTCCCTTTTTCTCTGCAGGTTCAGTTTCAGTTTGTGCTACTAACGGACACACTGTACTCCCCGCTGCCTCCGGACCTCCTGCCCCCCAGCATAGCCAAAGACAGGGAGAAAAGGCTGTTCCCTCGCACCATTGTAGCAGTAGAGGTACAGGACCAGAAAAATGGTGCCACGCACTACTGGACCCTGGACAAACTCAGGTACAGCAAAACTAAACATACTAAATATGCAAATAATGCCCACAAAGTGGATCTAGCCCTGAATTATAGCTTTAGCTATTTTCAAAATAATGGTGCTTTTGTGGTATTATCTACATTTTACGACAAGCATCACTTAAACATGATATCTGCTTTGATATCATATGAATATCAGTCTCTTAAGCTGTGTTTAGCCTGATCCAATTTAGTAAATTGTTTCATGTAAATAAACAATTCACCAACCAATCCACCAACCCTCATTGATTTCCATAGCAGAGGAATTCTGCTCTGATTAAAAGATATTTCTGTTTGTTACAAGACAATGCTCTATTAAAACTCTGTTGCATACTTTTTGATTGTAACTGTTGTTACAATAATTTCAAATGAGTAGCTTGACTATAGTCTAATTAATTTAAATTGTGATTAGCATGTACAAGCTTATTTACAGCCTGAATTTCAAGCCAAGGTATTGATTCTTTAACCGTAAATTAAACAATATCACTTTTTCTAATCATTGCTTAAGCCCTTGAATAATGGCCAGTAGCCTTACATTTACATTACAGTCACAAACCATTATTTGGCATTGCTAATCAAAGGCAGGTGGTATTAGGAGAACGTTTATTCTCATTCTTAATTTCACTCTTTAGGAGCAGACCAGCATATTGATGATCTTACAGCAAATAGGCTAAATCTAATGCGGTTTAATGCATGTTATCTGCCTATTTCCTTTTGGTTTATGCTGTGAGCATGCAACATTGCCGTTAACATAATTTGTTACATTTCATGCGTTACTTTTGTATTTGCAGACAAAGGCTGGATTTGATGAGAGAAATGTATGACCGAGCAGCAGAGGTGCCCAGTACTGCGGTCGAGGACTGTGATCATATGATGTCCGGTGGTGACCCTTTCTATGACCGCTTTCCATGGTTCCGTCTGGTTGGACGGTGAGTAATCCGTCAGTCAAGTTTATATGCTCTAAAGTGCTAAACGGATGCTGGTATTCCAACTGTACATGACTGGAAACTGCCTATGACTCGCATTGTGCCTTTAATGAGGGTTCCTTCACTTTTAAGTTGAATAGTGAGCTATGTGCGGCCTTCGTTCAAGTTTTGCACTAATTTAGCCGTATTCAGACACTTCAAAAGCTAAGCTTGAAGACACCTCACCAAACACATTAGAACATCATTAGACAAACACAAATTGGGAGGCTCATGGCTGGGTTTATGCTGACATATTGTACATGTGAGCGAGTGTGTGCAACAGCGTGTGCTCGTGTGGTGTTGTACTAACCCAGTTCCCGTGTTTTCGGCTGCACCAGCACTCCCATTCTCAACACGTGCATGAGCGAGCGCATGAGTGACCTTACCCTCTCCCCCACCCTCTCCGACCCTGACTCTGACATAACCGAGCTCGCCGATGAGCGTCATTATGGGAAAGTCGAGGAGGAGGAGTTGGATGACCTGGACGATGAGATCTTTATGGAGGACCCTGGCTCAGAGCTTGGGAGAGAGGAGGAGGAGGAGGATGGTGTAGGGGAGCACTGCCCAGGTGCCAGCGATGGCCAGGACCCCTTTTACGACCGCTGGCCTCTGTTCAGTTTAGTGGGAAGGTTGGTGAGGTTTCAGGAGCATGCTGGCAGAGGAAACTAGCTCTTTCACACTGAGACAAAGACAACAGGGTCTGTTAATAAAAATTACTAACAGGGCACCAAATTTAGAAAAAAAGCATTGGTAGGGTTTAGAATCTGAGTTGGTCATTTCTCAAGTGGATTCTCTTCAGGTAAAACATATCTTTATGTTAGTATTAAATAAATAAATAATATAAATAATAATTTTTTTCTGCTAAAAAAAACATTACCGCCATATTTTCTTCTAGTGTTCTATATTCTAAAGTGAAATTATTGGATGGCATTTATTATTACTATTAATAAGAATAAGAATATTTTTTCTTTTTTAATAAATAAATTAAATGTGGATGCCATTTTATTTTATTCTACTGCATGAAAATATGATAAAATATATTACAATAATAAATGTAGTGCATATATTATGCAATTATTAATTTATGTTGGTTTTTAACAATAAATCAATATTGATGATGTTGTATAATGTAAATAAATATAATAAAATTTGGTACATTTAATACTACTACTAATAATAATAATACAAATTTTGATTTTAAAATGAATTAAACAAACAATGATGCCTAATATGTCAATGTAAACAGAATAAATAAAATGTAAAGACATATCTATATATCAATCTATCTTTCTGTCTATTTATATATAATTTCTTTATAGTCTGGCTGCAAGATTTGACTTTGAAAGTATGCATATTCTTGACCTGATCTGAAGGCAGTTTTAGTCCCTCTTTCTGTGTTTTTTTTATATGTGTTTTACTTTTTTATACATTCTAATGCATTGATAAGTGTTGAAAGGTAAAATTTCAGTGCTATCTGAGGTTTTCAGTAACTGAATGAGAGGAAACCGAACAAAAAAGAAAAATAGATATTTCAAGATACAGACTGTGAACTGGTGACAGATTCCTAATGCATTAGACATTTGAAGGCATTTGAACATGGGTGGCTCTACAGGACAAAATGAATAGTGTTGTAAATGGCAATCACATCATCTCTGCCCTGTTTTGAAAGATTGCATGGCAGCATAATACATTTTTCGTCTGGTCTTCTCCGAAACAGAATTAGCATCCTCTGCAGAATTCTGTTGTTTCTGTGATCAGTATAAATCAGCTGACTGTTTTGTCTGAAAAGCTACAGTGCTCATGATGAAAGAGCTGGTTTCGACTACAGCAGTCTCAATCAGGCATGCCAGAACTAAAATTTGTACCACAGTTTTGGATTGGCTCCCACACTCTCACTTCCCTGCGCACATGCAACATACAAGATTTGTGATGTGTGTTGACTTTGATTTATCTTTAAGTTGATGGGGGTCAAATTCATGTATGTTAATGTCATTTCAATTTTTTGCTTTCCAGTTTGCATCTGGCCCAACAAGCCAAATTTGGAGTTTTTTTCACTAAACATTTTGTTTATCTGAGCATGCTGTATTTGCTCCTCACCAATCTTGTCGAAAGCTCCTCCCCTCTGGCCACACCTCCTGCCACTCTTGAACCCTGCCTGTCAAGCTTCGTCCAGCAAAACATTGGGATCAAGAGGGCAGATCTGAATTGAATGAATGTATTTGTCTGAATGTAGACAAGACGTAGGACAATCTGTCACCTTCAATATCTATTCGATGTCTAGTTCAGGGAATTCATGAACACTGGAACTGTAATTAAACCTTCACTCAGTTACTGAAACATCAATTTGTCACACAGATGTGTGACAATGCATTTCCATATCTTGACCTATGTTCATGGCTATAATGCAAGATAGACTGTGGTGCAGTTCTCTTCTATATGCATGTTCTTGAAACACTTTCACCAACCACCACAGAGACCAAAAGCCTTGCTATTATCACTTTCTGTATCATTTTATGAGAATGGAGGCTCTAATAGAGTATTCACAGATGAACCGCAGACTTTTTGGCTTTCACTGGAGCAGCTTCTTGTTTGGTTGCTTTTTTTGTGTCTGATGTTGTGTTGTCTAGTGGCAGTGTGGCTGAGTTGATCTTCACTGACATTTTCCCACTTCATTTTCCATCAATGTTAACCCTTTTTTCTTCTTCTTTTTCACCCCATCAACTGTCTCAAATCTCTCTTCTTTCTTCGGCTCTCCTCCTTTTTCCCATCATCCTCTCCTTCTTCTCCCATAGGGCATTTGTGTATCTGAGTAATCTGCTGTACCCTGTGCCGTTAGTGCACCGTGTGGCTATTGTAAGTGAGAAAGGAGAGGTCAAGGGATTCCTCCGTGTGGCAGTACAAGCCATCTCGGGTAAGTTCATCTTCATGATGCTTTCACAAACCTATTTTGAGCAGTTTCCAGAGCTTACCTGGATGGTGCACAAATTTACATTAATTATTTTCACTTAACATAAAGTATTGTTTGATATTCTAGTATAGGACAGTATAGGAGTACCACAAGGCTCAGTATTCAGACCGATTATGTTTTCATATTTCATTGACTGATTAATTCTCTTAGATGTATGTATGTATTTCCTTCCTCCCTTACTTTTTCTGATTAATTGTTTCATGGAAGCTTAAATATGATTACATCTAAAATTATTATCATAATCTTTCATTTCTTACAGCTGATGAAGAGGCTCCTGATTATGGCTCAGGTGTGAGACAATCAGGAACTGCCAAGATCTCATTTGAGGATCAACAGTTTGAGAAGGTTAGTTGTTTCACTCATTTCCTATCATTAATTAATTAATTAATTATCACAGTTATTATCTCAGAAGTTAAGTTGGGCTGTTTAGGTATTGTTTTGGTAGAAGGTAAGACACCATCAAGAATGTTTTTTCTCTTTGCTCAGTTCCAGACAGAAACATGCACTGGTGGGATGTCTCACATAAACACATCTCAGGAGGAGCTGCGCATTGTAGAGGGAGAAGGACAGAACTCAGACATGAGCCTCAGTGCTGATGAGGTCAACAACAACACCTGTGCAGGTAATATTTAAAAAAATAATTTATACATTTCACAACACCAAATAATTTGCCTAGTAATCATGCTGTGATATGTTTCCTATTTAAGTAGTTGTAAATAGTAATATAAGTGAATTAACAAGATTGAAACAGTATTTGGATTTTAATTTGATTTGTTTTTGCATGCATTGCTGCGTCTAGCCTCTCCTGATGTTCCTAACAGTCCTCTGAAGGGTCTGGAGTGTCCTCTTGATGTGACTCAGGAAAAATCACTCCAGCATTTGAAAATCGGCAGCAACTTCACCTTCAGGGTCACAGTGCTTCAGGCCTCTAGCATCTCTGCTGAGTATGCAGATATCTTCTGCCAGTTCAAGTGAGTAGATGTTGCTCAGTCCTAGATTTGTCAGGATGGATTTTCCATAAAAACTGTGCTGTTAATCTGACAGATTTTAGGGTTTGAAAGGCCTATGCACATTATTCATTTCAGCCAAAGCGTTTTAGATAAACACTCATCCAGGATGCTCATAATACATCTGAAGTAATCTCATCTCAGTTGTCCTGTGTCTTTTTCCAGCTTTATTCACAGGCATGACGAGGCATTTTCCACTGAGCCATTAAAGAATACCGGCCGCGGGCCTCCACTGGGATTCTACCATGTACAAAATGTAATCAACCTTTGTGACATTTACTAATGAAGCAATTCAACCATGCTTAGATGTTAAATCAAACATAAATAATTCATGTGGCTTGCTACTATTGCAGATATCCGTGGAGGTCACCAAGTCTTTTGTGGAATACATCAAGAGTCAGCCAATCGTTTTTGAGGTGTTCGGTCACTACCAGAAACAACCTTTCCCTCCGCTGTGTAAGGACTTAATTAGGTGAGCAACTTTTTATATATATATATATATATATATATATATATATATTTTATATTTATGATTATCATACTTTTTAGTTGTTTACAATGTCAACTAAAATTTCCTATAGTTCATTACGTCCAACAAGAAGGCAGTTCCCTAGAGTTATGCCTTTGTCAAAGCCAGGTCAGGAAATGTTTATTCTCATTTCTTGACCGGTACATACAGTGCTTGTGGTCTGTCCATGTCTGAACTCTGCCTCTCTCACCCCCCCAGTGCCTGCTACTAAACTGAATACACTGACACGCTCAACCGCTGGCCCCTGTCACTGCAAATATGACCTTATGGCATTTTTTGAGATCTGTGAGCTGGAGGCCAACGGAGAGTGAGTATCTCATAAACACACTGTGGTATATCAGTTCCTAGTAAGTTACTCATTGAAGGCAGTATGTATTGTAGGTTATTCATATATAATGTAACCCTTGTACCTGTTTTTCTGTACTTTTTTTAGCTACATCCCAGCTGTTGTTGATCACAGGGGTGGAATGCCCTGCCACGGTACCTTCCTGTTGCACCAGGTAGACATTTTTACAGACCCCAAAGTTCGAAACTTTAGTGTGAAGTGAGATAAGTGGGGGATTTTGGAATTTCACCTTTGATCTATTTTCCGCAGGGCATCCAAAGAAGAATTACAGTGACTATTGCCCATGAAACTGGCAATGATATTGAGTGGAAGGAGGTTAAAGAACTTGTCATAGGTTAGTGCTATTTTGTGCTAAAATAGTTTAGCAGAATCCCTGGCTTCTATGACATAGAGGACAAATGGAGATGTTATAGCAAATGCTCAGGCAGAGTTTCAGATGACTCCGCATTTCTTCTGTTCTTTTTTAGGGCGTATCCGTAACACACCCGAGGCAGATGAGACTATCATCGACCCCAACATCCTGTCCCTCAACATCCTGTCTTCAGGCTACATACGACCATCTTATGATGACAGGTACACCACTGATCCTTCCTCTAGTAGCTCTCAATAACGGAATGCTGTTTTTGCTATTTGCAATATGACTACTGAATCATAATAAAATAACAGTGTTATCAGTAACAAAATATTGACATGAATTACATATATTCAGATTATTTGTGAACCTGTACAACAAAACCAGTTATAAGTCGCATGGGTTTATTTGGACCAATAGCCAACAATACATTGTATGGGTCAAAATGATAAATTGTTCTTTTATGCAAAAATCATTAGTATATTACGTAAAGATCATGTTCCATGAAGATATTTAGTAACTAAGAAAAATTCTACATAAATGTATAAAGGACATTTGTAAATGTATACATTTTTATTAAGTATATAATATCAATTCATTAATCTATATTTATAAAATACTCTTGATATTAACAATACTAAAACCTAATTCATAAAGATGCATTTACATGTAATTATATTCCTAATATTTAAACTATTTAATTACATAATTTAAATTAGAAGGGTAACAATTTTAATTCACTAACATGGTAGTTTCTTTATTCTGTCCTGTCAGAGTGTCATTGGGAATTGACCATAGGTATGTTTTTTCCTTAAGCATACAGATTTTTAATTTATTAAATTAATTAGTTTGTTGGTTGCTGTTGTTGACGTTATTGTAAAAAAAAAAGGTAAAAAATCAAGTTACATAATTCTAAAAATCTGTTTCTGCAACATTTCAGGACATTTTACCGCTTTGAGGCGGCATGGGACAGCTCCATGCACAACTCTCTCCTGCTAAATCGTGTCACTCCATATGGAGAGAAAATTTATATTACCCTCTCTGCCTATCTTGAGGTGAGGAAGACTTTTAAACTAAAGTAATCAGATTATGGCATATTAATGTGGGAGATGTTGGAGCTAATCAGAAGCAGTATAAACCAAGTAACAGTAAATTCAAGCTCAGTCAGTAGTAGAATCTGATTGATGTTCTTGCTGCTATAATGTTTAGATGGAGAACTGCACTCAGCCCACTGTCATCACTAAGGACTTTTGCATGGTGTTCTACTCAAGAGATGCTAAACTTCCTGCGTCGCGTTCCATTCGAAACCTTTTCAGCACAGGTGCCTTTAGGCCCTCTGAGAGGTGAGAAAAGTGTGCTGGCCTCTTTTTTCAGTGAAGTAAATTGATATTGAGTTAATTAGTGCACTATTTCTAATCTTTAATGTTCAGGAATTGATATCTAAAAAATGTGGATTCTCATTGTAATTGGTTTGTCTTTGGTGTCTCAGTAACCGTGTGACTGGAGTGTATGAATTAAGCCTTTGCCATTTGGCTGACATTGGAAGCCCTGGTAGGTTGGAATGTACAAATTGAAATGTACAATTACTTATCACATAAATACAGATTTAGCCCCAGTTGTTTGATTCATTTTGTTGTTTTGCCATGACGGTGCAGGTATGCAAAGGAGGCGCAGACGGGTGCTGGACACCTCAGTGGCATATGTGCGAGGAGAGGAGAACCTTGCAGGTTGGAGGCCCCGCAGCGACAGTCTCATCCTGGACCACCAGTGGGAGCTGGAGAAACTTAGCCTTCTACAAGAGGTAAAATATGGTCCATCTGAATGTTTAAAAGCTTTTATTCTTGGCTATAGTTTGAATTTTATATTCAGTCAAGTAAATTATTGCGAGGTGTTTATTTACAGGTGGAGAAGACCAGGCATTACCTTCTGCTGAGAGAGAAGCTGGAAGCATCTTTGCTGCTGGGACAGGACTCTTTCTGTGGCAAAGACTTGATGGACTCACCTAAGGCCTCCAGCCCCATGATCAACCCAGTAGTCAGCCTGGGTCTGGACAGTCCCAATGAGAGACAGAGGGAGCTGGCTGCCAAGGTGAATGTTGCTGCTTTATATCCACATAACATGACACTGATAGCCTATCCCCACCAAGTCCAACTTGACAAAACCAAACAATATATATATATATACTGAACAAAAACAAATCTGCAAAAATCTTAATTAGTATAATTTTCAGTAACATTGTGTCTACACCAGGCACAAGCAGAGTGGCACGACCTGACAAAACACTGGATGCAGCACGGCGTGGCACGACACACAACAAACCCAGACAGTAAACTCATGCCACGTTCTATTTATGACATACTGACACTGACAAGTTCAAATGATTTTGTCACTTTGTCATATCCAGTGTAGACTGATTTTACCTGTTGCGTTTGGTGTAGACATGGTGTAAAAATATACTCAAGACAAGATAAATTTACCTGTTTTTTTTTACTTGTTTTCACATAAGGTAATTTAATTCATTTTAATTTATACCTAATGTATAAATATGTATGAATAACATTTTGATAAAATAAAAACCACTATTTAATTTAGTTCAGAATGTATTCTTAAAATTAATTTTACACAGTTGTTTCTCAAATAGTTAAATTAAAATAAATAAATATTACAATACATTAGTTAATATTCAATGTGAAGCTAACAGAGACACATTTAGGTTTTCAAATGTTCCTAGGTTAAAATCTGGCCCTGGTGAGATTAAGTCATAAATCCACCCTAAACATTTTTATGTTGTTACAAGATGTATTTTATTCCATTTTCTATGTTTTTTTTCCCCTCTCTTTTCAGTGTGTGCGACTGCTAATGCACACCTTCAACAGGCAGTACAGCCAGGTGAGCAGCAGTCTCAGTGAGAGCAAGGTGAGCCTTTACTGCCCTAGTGTCCGTCTAGACCTTGCCTCATTCTCTTGCCCATGCAGACCCGATATTTCTCTCGCTCTCTTTATTTTTTATGATGTCATATTTAGCTGCATTTTTCTTTTAGCCGTTAAAAAAAATCATTAAAAAATTCTTTACTTGACTTCTCTCATTCACTCATTTAGAATAGTATAATAGATGCTTTAAGGGTAAGCATGGCATTTTCTGGAATATGATGAATGAGACACTTTTAATGTGTTGCCAGCTTTATCATATTGCGGTGCTCTTTTTTTTTTTTTTTTTTTTTTTTAGCTATCAGAAATATCTGCATCGCTTTTAAGGGACAGTCCTTCCCCTCTGAGCACTTTAACACCCTCCTCCACCTGCCCGTCACTGGTGGATGGTCACTATGGCAGTCCAGATCTCAGGTCAGTGCATTTTCAACAAAAACCACAAAAGTTCCTGTTATAATGATAACAATATAATAAATACTGGTTCTCTAAAATTAGCCTATACAGTCTTTTCAGTCTCAGAAAACCTCAAATACTTAACAGGACATTCCTGTTTTATGTGATTTTACAGAGGTGCTGAAGCAAACTCTGGTGCCTCCAGCCCTGATCTCGACCCCTTTAGCCCTATAGAAAGAAAACCCAGGAGCTGCACCTTCATCCCAAACATCCAGGAGATTCGTGTCAGGTAGTATGCCAAAATGTCCTGGAAATGTATTGCCTCAACTCAATTTTGACTTTACACTAAAGTACACTAAAGCTTTATGTAGCCAGGTGTATTTGGGTGAATGTCTTGTAAAACATTGCATCCACACCACTAGGTGTCAGTATAACATTAAACACCACTGTCCTTTAAACTTTAAACATCCTAATGTATCATGTTATTGATTACCTTGTAAATAATAATGTATTTATCTATTTCCTGACTACAGCCCCATTGTGTCAAAGAAAGGCTATCTACACTTTCTCGAGCCACACACCAGTGGCTGGGTGAAGCGGTACATTGTGGTGCGGCGACCATATGTCTACCTGTACCGCAGTGAGAGAGACTGCGTGGAGAGAGCCGTCATCAACCTGTCCTCTGCTCAGGTGGAGTACAGTGAAGATCAGCACACCATGCTGAGGGTGAGGCCATTTATTTATACCTCGTCCAATGACACATAATTACTGAGAAAAGTGCTCTGCTTGCAGTAGTTGTGCACTGCTTTTGCTAACCCATGTGATGTTTGGTTTCCAGGCTCCCAACACTTTTGCCGTGTGCACTGAGCACCGCAACATTCTCCTCCAAGCAACCAATGACAAAGAAATGCATGACTGGCTGTACGCATTCAACCCACTGCTGGCAGGAACTATCAGGTACTTCAAATAAAATTATATCTTTATTTTATTTCAACATTTCACCACACACACAAAAATTGCAGCTGCAAAAAAACTAGCCAATTTAATTTGATTATTTTTAAATAATGTATCTCTAAATTACCTGTTATTAATAGACTGTACATAAATACATGAGTGCATTTTCACTATTGAGTGAGGGAGATTTTTTGTTTATATCACATAAATGTGTAATAGCATAAATAATCCATAGTTTTCAGTCAGTGACCAGCTCAAAGACCTGGAGGGCAATCTATATTAAGCTCCCATGGCAATATTTCAGTCATTAAACAGTGCAACAAAAGATTGTAGAAACACTGTGTGGTAATGTATTTAAAACATTACTGTATTTGATATCTAAATATCAATCTCTATATTAACTGTGCATAGTTTACATAAAAAAGATGAGGGCAGAATATAAATGCAATCCACTTACTGGTTCAGTGTTTTCCTTATAACGGTTTTCTATGGGAAAGCACTTAAAAGTGAAACTTTGCATTTATCTTCTGGGTTCATCCGCTTGCCTGCACAAAATATACATCATCAATAAGGTGTTTTAACATTTTAATGTCTGCGTTTTACTACATTACTACTTAATGCAAACTGCGTAGAAATGACTGGCAGTCAGTGGAGCAAAGCTTCGTTTTGCCCACCAGGGGGCGCTTCTTTAAGTGTGTGACATCACACAAAACTATCAAAACTCAGTAACACTCTTGTGTTGGCATCTGCCTAGTTTTACAAATAATTTGAACTAAAATGAGTTAGACTGGGCCATCTTTGATATTAAAACAAACTCTGGACCATGTTTTGTTTTGCAGTGAACTGGTCATGATCAATGAAATTTCTGAATTCCTCCTAATCTCTTTCTCTACCCACAGGTCTAAGCTTTCCAGGAGAAAATCGGGACCAATGAGGATGTGAAAGTGTTTTTTTTTTTCTCCGGCTGAAACAACAAACAGATAGCTAACAGGCCTTTGTGATGTAATTAGGTCATGTGATCATAAGTGCCCTATCCCCATGTCATCACAGCTGCCTCTATCCCACCCATCTCAGCATTCCCCTCTCAGTCTGTCCATGCCAACCATAGACTGTGGGCCTTTATGTGTGTCTGTGTCAGGCCATATTTAGTGTAAATTTACAACATTGAAATATATTCAGCACTTCCCGCTAACATAGCTAAAAGCTAGAATGGCAAAGCAGCAGCTTAGACACGGCCCTACTCTTAGTTCATTTGTAAATGCGACTCAATGCTCTGTTTGTGTATGTGCTTCTGCAGAGTAGATGTCAAGTGCTTATACCTGGGCTTCAGTAGTTGCCTCTCGGTTGTTGTCATGATCACTGTGCTTTATGAAAGGATGCAGAGCTAAAATCGAGATCACTCCTTATGCAGAGGACGACAGAAGACCGTAATGGATTTTTAGACTGAAAAAAGAGGTAAATGTCCGTTATTTGAACAAAAATCAGCATCGGAAAAGTACAAAACGTCTACAATACAGAAGTTTATTTTGTTTTTATTGTCATCTGTAATGTCGTTTTTACATTACATCTTTACGTTTACTTATTTATTAAGCGCTGTATGTTTTATAAACATCATTTATTAAGAGGTCACTACTTGTAGTGTGCTACAAAATAATTTTTCACCTTGCACTTTTGATAATGAGCTTTATTTAGCAGGTTCTGTTTGGTTCATTTGCACAAGAGCTCTGCTGCTACGAGAATCCGCTTCTTTAATCTTTGTTTAATTACAACTTTTCATTATTTGCGCACAAAATTGGAGAGCTGTGATGCTAAATTAACGCATACTGATACATTGAATGCACTAACATCAGATTTTATTTCGGTTCAATCAAATATTTCTAATAAGATTATGCAGGAAGTTTGTGTAGCTTACTTGCATCATAGTTCCTTATTTGTAACTGCTATGTTCAGCTCATCCCAGCCTTACATGTTGTAATATATCGAATATCTGTATTCAGATCTCTTACACAGTGTTTCCTAGTGAAGCAGCAATAAGATCAAGTCTTGTAAGAGAAGATCCAGTTCCAATATATAACAAAAAATCTGATAGCTTTTACCAAAAGTTTAGTGATCACCAATATAGGGATTTTTATTTAGCTTAGCCAAACGGTTTATTATTTTGTGATGTGTATCAGTTATAAGCATATACACTTGGTTTTTGCTCCACCCTTTGCCTTGAAACTATGAAGACCTGACAGTTACATCTTAGAGGTGTTACCTGAGGCCTCTCGCTTGGCTTGGTTTAAGCTCATGCTATTGGCCAGTCAGCCATTTAGCGTGTTGCTCATGTTGCTGTTACAGATATCATGAGAGGATTGATGTTTTGTGCCATGGGCCAGCCAACCCAAAGAGCACAATCGTAGCAGCAACATCTAGTTGTGAACATAGCCAAGAGAGTTCAGCAGTTCTGGTTTTTGCCTCTCAAAATGGTTTCTTCATAAGCAGCAGTATAAGTATGCCTTGATACGTGGAATATGGATCTGAAATGTAAATTAGAGACAGATGTTTAGGTTTTGGACAATGTCATACAGTACCTCCCAGTGCCCTGACGTTTTTTATCCATTCCTGTCTTTGATAATGCTATGTATATGATAGCATGCTGTACATACTTATTCAGCTTTTAAATGAAATGTATCAAACGTATCTCATTTACCTCCATACAGTATAAGAGTAGCATTTACATAAAGATAATAGATTCAGTCATATTATTTTCCGAATTGAAGGATCACAGTCGACTTTGAGCATGTGCTGTTTGCACTGACACAGTGCCCTGAAAACAAAGCATTCAACAGGACTTTGTCAACATACATATATTGCAGATAAACAAGATTTTTAAGGTTTGTAGTTGATAATGTGTCTCTCTTTTTCTCTCTTTCACTCTCAATCGATCCTTTGTGTTACCACATCTTTCCGAGCATCATTTCAGATAAACTTGTTTCATCCATCCAAATACGGCAAATTAAAAAAAAAAAAAGGAACTCAATATAAACTAAGTGTACCTACTGTAATTGCTTCAATATTTCTGTTGATTTGCTCTGTATATAAACCCAAGTGTGGTCTAGCACATGGCTGTAACCACTTTATACCATAATGAATGGGCTGTAGTGTACTCAGTGCTCAAGTTCTTTGAGTATTGGACCTGTGTCTTCTAATGTCTGTGGACACTTAACACTTTGTCAGGTGTGAAATAAATGTGAAATATGCGCAACGTTGCTCGAGTCTGGACTTCTTTTTTTTGTTTAAGTCTGAGGTGCCCCAGCTTTTTAGACGGCCAAAACTAAAGCCACAAATTAGTTTCAGGTTCATGGGCTTCATGTGCAGTAATTGCTGCATTACATTTATGTTACTGTATATTAAATCATTTTTTATGCTTGCATTCCATAGTTTGGTCAACTCTGGTCTAAATAATCATTAAAAATATGTTTTATAGAATATCAGAATATCACATGGTGTTTTCCTGCCAAGGTGCCGATGAGATAATGTCTTGAGAATATTGGAATCTCTGATCTAAATGATAAAGTGATTTAAGATCTGCATCATTCTTACACAAATCTGCCCCAAAAATGAGCATTTTAGTAAAAAAAGCTTTTTTGTTCAATTAGGACATTTCTAACTTTTTAAAGTAATGTAGTATCTGAGAGTATAAGCAGGCCCAAAAGGGCCTTTTGGTAACACTTTATTTGAAGTTGTCCATAATACAGAGCAATTCCCTAGTAAGTACTTAAAAATAGCCATTGTACTTACATAAAACAAAAACATAGAACGGACAAAGTCTGTTACACAGCTACAAAAGATTGTCACATATGTGTTGCAGACTTTACACAACATAATTATTAAGTACACACACATAAGCTACTTAAAGTGTATCAAGATTGCACTTAAGTGTACTTCATGTGTATTATACTGTACATCTTATCTAGCTGCACCTTAGTTTGATTTAACCCATTAGTACACAGCTTAAATACATTAAAATGACAGAGTATTACACAGGCATAAGCTAGTTAAAATAAACTTTTGTAAAGATTGTGTAAGTAGCTATGTTACAGACTCAGACAGCAGCTGCCTGTTACATCTACATAATTACAAACTGTAATTACAGGCTGTTCCATAATTTAGTTCCATAATAATACATTTTATTTCATGTAAGTACAATGGCTACTACTACGTACCTAATTAGATAATTACTCTGTATTATGACACCTTAAATTAAAGTGTTAATGCTCTTTTTACACTTCTACATTTTGTCTTATAATTTTATTTTAGTATCTCATAACCATCTCTTTCTAACCTTTTTATAATCTGAAGAACCTTCTTTCACCAGAAAGAACCTTATTGTTAATGTTAATGGTTCTTCATGGAACCATTTAGACATAAAAGTGTTATTCTATGGCACTGTGAAGCTCTTTTATTTTTAAGAGTGTACAGCATGTGAAAGTCTGATTCATTCTTGTGAATCACTTCGTTTGGATGATTCATGTAAATTAAGAAATGATTCACGAGCCTCGATTTTGGCATCTCTAATTTAAATGATCTATTCTAAATATATGATCTTAATTAAAAATATGATCACTTGCATAATTTAAGAATAAAAAAAAAAAATAAACAACTTATTCTAAAATGCCTTGCTTGTTCACTTACGATCTTTTTTACTCAAAGTAATACATTGTTACTGTATCAGGGAATATAAGCAGATGTATGTTTTCACATGAGAGCTCTAGTTACATTTCTGGCTCAGTGCTTATACACTCCCTTCATCTCTCCCATGGACATCTGTCAGCTAGCTCAGGTATCATTTCAGAGAGCGAGCGAGAGCTGAGAGAGACAGTTGGGTACAGCCCAAAGACCCCTGCCACTTCTGCTCTGACCGGCCGAGGTCTAGCATGGTGCTCCACAGGGCCATTCAGGCTGCTCGTGAGGGGGATGTGGAGGCTCTGAGGGCCCTGCATGAATCCGGATGTCTCAGTCCGACCATCACAGACAGCCATGGAGCTTCTCCCGTCCACCACGCCGCCCGCTGCGGGCAACTGGACTGCCTGGATTTCCTGGTAAACGAAAGGGGTTTCCCCTGCCACATTCGTACCAAGAGCGGTGCCACGGCCGCCCATGATGCTGCTGCTACCGGGCATGTGCGGGAGCTGCAGTGGCTACTGAGAAAGAAGAAGTGTGGGATTGAGGTGAGTGCTATGATGTATCGAGAGATAAATGAGATTTGACAGCTGGATTGATGGTGCTCTTGAGAAGTCGCTGCTGTGTCAGTTTCCTTTACTGTCAGTTACACAGGTCATTGATGATGGATGTACAATGCGAGTAAAGAAGCACCTCTTTTATTAATATCACTGATGGTATAGAGTATCAGTATACTTAAAGGTCACTATGATGAGCTACTTACTATGCCCATAATTCAGACGCCTTCAAACTGGTTACTGATGTTCATCTTTGTGTCCGTTTGTGGCCTACAGGATCGTGATGGCGAGGGAGCGACAGTCCTGCACCTGGCTGCCAGGTTTGGCCATGCGGAGGCAGTACAGTGGCTGTTGTTTGAGGGAGGAGACACGGAGGCAGAGACGGACTGTGGAGCTCGACCTGTCCATTACGCTGCAGCCAGCGGAGATCTCACTTCCCTCAAACAGCTCATGTCCTGCTCCCCACGGTAAAGCACACTAGCTTTGCTATTGCTAAACACTCATTCATTCACCTTTCAGTACATTTCTCATGACATTTCTCAGTGTACTTTTAACCTCTAAACTGTCAAGTTGGAAGCTACTCATAATTTCAAGTAGTTGAACTGCTCTTTGTCTTATGTCTTCCGTGGAACATATAAGATGAATAAAAAAAAAATAAAAATAATATATATATATATATATATATATATATATAATCTCTCCATACAATGAAAATCAGTGGTATCTGTTGGGTTACCAGAATACAAATACAGAGTTGTCATGGCATAAGTCAGAAAGAACTTCTATTTTTTATTTCTTGAATTAATCCTTTAAGACAAAAAAATAATGAGGGTCTTTGGAATCTCATTTAGGGAGAACATCAGAACGAGAACAGATAAAAATGCTAAATGTAAAAAAAAAAAACCCATCATAATTTAATTTGCATAAATGAGTCACATTACATCAGCAGCAGAAGAATAAAAAAGGTAATTTGTTTGAACGGAACCATCTAAAATGAACTGCGTTGCCTGTGACAATGCTACATGTGACGGTCATGTGTGTTTACACGAGTCTACCTTGAGTCATGCTTACACAAGTACACATAAAGACAGCAGCTTAGAGTCACGTTGCCATTTCTTGAGAACTGCTGCTCATCAGGGAGGCCGGGGAAAGGTCATCTGACACGTCAAACTGCCATCTGGGCTCTGTCTTCTATAATACATGAAGAGACACTTGCCTGCCACATGTTCCCACTGTACACCTACACTTCTACTTTATGCAATAGTTTCTTACTAGCTACCGCAACCAAATAATCCATGTGAAATCAGATTGATGGAAGGGTCGATTTGACTGTATCCAAGTGAAATTGTGATAGGATGGGGTTGGTAGATGTGAAATATTAAGCATGTCATATGTTTGATTCAATTGGATTTAAAAACTAGTTTCTTAATTGAATAAAAAAAAATGTTCACGTGCAGTACTGTGATCCATATATATACATATTTTACATCTTAGGGGTCAAATTTTTCATATTATCGGTCATCACAGCTATAAATAATTGGTCACAGACATGGATATTTACTTTAAATTAGACCAAGCTGAATATTCACTAAAAACTCAGAGACTTATGTTCTCAGGCCATTTAGGTATTATTTTGATGCAATAAATTGATTAATCAAAGTTTTGTACTTGTAAATTTGTCTTCCCATTAAAGGAAGTGTTCATTAAGGTGTTTTCAGTGCATCCTGAGAGCTTTCTGACCCCCTTAAAGACAGCATGGATCATTACACAATTGTTACGTGCTGCTGCGGATGTAGAATCAAGCTTCTCAACAAATGCGTAAATTAAGAATTTTAACTTTATTGCATCAACACACATTGACATTAACAACACGATTCCCGGACAAGGGCAACTCAAACAGACATGATATAAATACACAAAGACCTAATAATCAGACAGCTGGGAAACACAGGGGAGAGACTAATGAACTAATGATAACATAATGACAGGAACTTCTAAATAAGGGCATACACGTGGGGAATCAAAATGAAAAGGAAACAACGTACAGTAGTAAGGAGATTGTTAAAATAATCCATGTGACTTCAGTGGTTCAACCATATGAAGCTACTATTAAAATACTTTTTGTGTGCAAAAAACACAAAAGTAAAGACTTTATTCAACAATTCGTCTCCTCCATGTCACCCTAGTGCCATTTTAGAGAGTATTACATATGAAAACAACATGTGCTGTTCTGTGTCAGCAGTACTGTTGGTGGATATGCTTTGATCTGAACATATGGGATACTTCCCAATTTGCTATAGGGTGACACAGTGGACACAAATCGTTGATTAAAGTTGTTAATTTTGTTTACCTTGCCTTGATTGTGTAAGGATCCTTGATGTCTATGGGAGCGTCAGAGAGCTCTCAGAACGCATGAAAAATATGTATAATTTTGCCAAAATGTCATCATTTACTCACCCTCGAGTAGTTCCAAACCTGTATGAATTTATTTGTTCTGGCGACCAAACCAGGCTGTTTTGGTCACCATTGACTTCTATAGTAGGAAAAAAATACTATATAAGTCAATGGTGATCAAAAACAGCCTGGTTACAAACTTATATTTCAAAATAACTTCTTTTGTGTTCACTAGAACAAAGAAATTCATAGAGATTTGGAACTACTCGAGGGTGAGTAAATGATGACAGAATTTTCATTTTTGGGTGAACTATTCCTTTAAGGCCATCATGATTTATTCAGATGCATATCACTTTAATAAAATAAGTGCATTTATTGCATAAACCAATCAGAGCCAAACATAACCAGCTATTATGCGATGAAGGCATCATCCAGTTTTGTTGTGTTTTTTTGTGAGGAGGCACTGGCTCCCTTGCCTTCTTTGAGGAAACACCTCGGAAGTAAACATTCTTTAAACTTCAATGAAATGAGCAGTAAATTTAAAGTTGCTCAATAATTATTGTCGTTTTAAGGAAGGGATGAATGTTATGTTATTAGTTTATAGATGCGTTGTTTAAAATGTATTATTGGTGCAGGTGTGTGGACTACCAGACAGGAACTGGGGCCACTCCACTGTATTTGGCATGTCAGGAGGGGCATCTGCATGTGGTTGAATACCTGGTGAAGGACTGCGGTGCAAACGTCCATGTGCAGGCCAAAGATGGCATGAGTGTGTTGCATGCAGCTGCCCACATGGGACACTATGCCCTGGTGGTCTGGCTGGTGAGTTACAGCTGCTTCAGTCACTTTGTAATTTCTCTCAGGTTTTATGAAATATATTTAAGTATTATATAAAAAATAACTCTAACCCTGTGGATCTTCAGGCCTCCTTCACAGAGCTGGATCTGTCCTGTCAGGATAAGGATGGAGCCACAGCACTGCACTTCGCCGCTAGCGAGGGCCACCATCGCATTGTGGAGCGTCTTTTACTCATGGAAGCAAAAGTCCTGAAAGACCTCTGGGGTGGGACCCCCCTGCATGATGCAGCAGAGAATGGAGAACTGGAGGTGTTATACAGTTTTAGTAGTGTTTGAAATGCTTTCACAGAGGCTTTGAATGACAGCTCTAATCTCCGGTTCCCTTAGTGCTGCCGAGTGCTGCTGAATAATCACATCAGTCCACTGGAGAGAGATTCAGATGGGTTTACTGCAGTGGATCTGGCAGAATACAATGGCTATCATGACTGTGCCAACTTCCTCCGTGATGCCAGCGCTCATGTAAGTTAATTAGTTTTTTAGCATAATTTACTTAACTGAAAGCACTTTTTTTTAAATTAGATGTTTTTATTTATTTGCATCTTAATTTTCATGCAATTCATTGAATATACCATATACACACACTCATGTTCAATTTTTGGGGGGTCATTCTAGTTACACAGTATAGTTTATGTATTCATTCATATTATCACAGAAATACTGGGATCAAAGTTAATAGTTAAGATATAAACACTGATGTCTAAAAATAGATCTTTTGAAAGTTTCCTAACGCTTGTGTCGATTGCATTGTTTCACCACTAGGTGGCGAAAAGTGGCTGTGAAAAATATACTTGTGATTTAATCGTTTAAAAACGCTGATTCATCCAGTAATGAAACAAGCGAAGTATTCCTGAGTGAGACGTTAAAATCATTCATTCAAACCATTTGTTCATTATTTAACTTTTTGTACACAAAAAAAAATAAATAAAAAAAATAAAAATAAAAATTCAGCAATAAAAATAAAATGAAATAATAAGAAATGTGTAAGCACCAAATCAGAATAATTTCTGACGGATCATGCGACTTTTAAAATATTTTATTCTAGACAAAAACTACTTAAAATTGTTATATTTACTGTATTTTCATCACATAAGTGTAGCCTTTTGTAAGACATTTTTCAAAATCATTAAATCATATCCTCCCCAAATAAAATGTATGTGTATGTGAAATTGTGTTAAACATTTAAAGAAAAGGGGAAAAAGGAAAATGCAATACAGAAAATAGTACAGATAAGGGATAGTTCACCCAAAAATGAAAATTCTGTCATTAATTACACACCTTCGTGTCCTTGCAAACTTCAGAATACAAATTGAGATATTTTTTGAAAGAAATCTGAGAGCTTTCTGACCTTACAGAGACTGGAAGGCTACTACCATGATCAAGGCAGAGAAATGTAAGGACATTAGTCCATGTGACATCAGTGGTTCAACCTTAATTTTGTGAAGCTACAAGAATACTTTTGTGTGTGCAAAGAGAACAAAAACAATAACTTTATTTGGAGAGTATTACAATGCATGCCTGTGCTTTTCCTGCATGTAAACAATGTATGTTCATAGTACTCTCCAAAATCTATATCCACCCTCGTGCCAGAGGGAGATGCGGAGGAGAGGAATTCTTGGATAAATTCCTTATGTGTGTGTGTGTGTGTGTGTGTGCACAAAATTTATTCTAGTGGTTTCATAAAATGACAAAATGTTATTTTTGCGTGAACTTAAGTTACAGTAATATGTCAATGTTACACATTTTAACATCATGTTAATCCTACGTGGGTGAAAGTAAAAGTTTACATAGTGTTAAAAATAGTATACTTGAGTATAGCAATTAAGTAGGCTACTTCCAGAACCATGAATATTGCATGCATTGGCAGCTGATGATGTGGATTTTGGTTATACTCCACCTTGTGATAGCAAACTGCTACTGCCACCTACTGACAAACACTCTACTTCTTCAGCATGAATATATTCGAGCTTATAAAATAGTAGCTGGTATTGACCGAGTCATGCTACAAAATAGAGGACATGGCACAAAATATCAAAAGTGCTTTTATTAAACCACACACCGCAGCAAACTGAGTCATCCCTGTTAAAGAACCTCTCCATTATTTATCAGATATGGGATAGGATATTTTTCAGAAGGCTGAACAGACGCCACTAATCCCTTAATAATGAAGGCATTAATAATTTGATTATAATTTGATCCACATCTGCTGGGAGTAAAAGTGTTGACAAGTATTTGTTAATTCTTGCGGAGAATGATGTCATATGGGACAATTCGAAAAAAAGTCTAATTTAACAAAATCTAATGATTTAGTTGTAGCTATACATCGTAGCCATTTTATGTATTTTCATAATGCATATTTAGTGTGTGGGCTGGATAATTTTGTGTTTATGTGAGATGGACAAAAGTTTAGATGTCCTGTCGTGATACTGTATGAAACACCAATACGCTATACATAATTAGCTAAATTCTTATATTTCAGCTCCGCCTCCACTGTCACTCCAATGTAAAAGGGTATCAGATACGTCACTGGTTCATAAATGAAGTGGAAACTATGCAAGCATCAGCCTTTCTTTTGATAGAATAACTACGATGGCATATTAAAACGTTATGGTTGAAGCTAATTAGCAAGACACTTAGTACTGTCTGGTTGGCGCATGAAGAACCTATCAGCTATCACTCACGCCCCTCTCAGCACGAGCTCCAGAGCTCCAGGGGCGAGGATGATATGTGATCCTCCATCTCAGATGTCAGAGGCCCATAAACGCAGTCAGAGGGCATTTTACTCCTGTGTGTTTGGAGTCGCTCAAGCTCCATCAATCCATCACAAAGCCAACGAGAGAGAAAGAGTTGTGGTGTTCTCACCAGTTGTGTTTGTTTATGCTGACATGGCAAAAACTTGTTTTGTTTTGATGGGTCTCCCCAAAGGAGAGCAGCACAGTGGGGTTCTTGACAATAATTACTGTTTGCAGGGGAATAATTAGCGTACTTAAGATTAGTTTAATTATTACCACAGAAACTCAATGAAGAAAAGGGCAGACATAATTTGTACTGGTTTAGGCCCTAATTTAGACATAGTAGCTAAGTTAGTTATGCTAATATAAAAAGGAACAATTTTTAAAACTCATTACATTGACTCTAAAGGCCCATTCATACCAAGCACGATAACAAAAAAGATAACTATAAAGAGGTAACGTTAGCTCTAATAATTATTTTTTTTTAAATATATTAATTTATAGCAGAGTCCACACCATAACGATAACAATGGGACAGAGAAACAATATTGTTGTAATCATTTTCAGAACTATTTTTATCAGATGATGAACGACATAAACATTGACAGCCAATCAGAACTAGACTATGTCATTCACAGGTGTGGATACTAATATTGTTTTCTTTATCATTATAGTGCTTGGTGTGAACGGGCCTTAAAACTCTTAATTTGGCATAATATTAAAAATTATTAGGCTACGTAATAAAAATATTAGAAAATTTGTATATGCCTATTGCTTTATCTATTCCAACACTATACCATAATATGGACAAAAAATATTGAAAATTAAATTCAAATGTTCATAAATTTCCATATTTACCACTATTTAAATAAAGTGTTTCATAATAGCCTGTATAAATTGGCTGACAATTAATATAAATGGTGTTATCAGGTGCATAAAAAAGCTTGATCTGTTCCACAATTCTACCATATAAATGTAAAACATTGTGTAAAAGTTGAGAAAATTCTGTTCAAATGTTAACAAATTTAAAACCAAAATTTACATATTTATGGGTAAGTAAAGTAAAGTAAAGTAAAATGTGTCCATATTCATTGCAAATACTTGTGAAAATGAAAGAAAGTCTTATGACTTTGGAACAACATGGTTAATCTATGGCAAAATGTTCATTTTTGGGAGAACTATCCCTTTAAATACAATATGAGAGGCTGCATGAACTGCCTGTAAATGGATTGTTGTGATCTAATGTTAGCTAGAGTTGCCTGATCTGTTTCTGCTGCATATCTAATGGTCTGTGTAACTGATGTGTGTTGACCTCTTTGCTCCACGGTCGGTTGAGGTGCATGTGACAGTGAGGTTTTAAATAAAGCGCCTTTAACGGCAAATCAGTTACGGTTAGATACTAATGTGACACATCAGTAGAGATTAGAACTGTCTGTTCATGTACGTGTATTGATTTGCCATCAACCCCTGGTCTGTGATCTCTGCCCTTTTGTGAAATGGAAGTAATTCTCTATCCACAGTCCAAGACATTCAGAACTGCAAATAGTGCTCTGTGACTGAAGTGTTCAATGTGAGAAACACAAAAGTGAGGAACGCGTGGCAGCGTTTAGATATTTAAACTTGTAAAGACAAACAGTTCACCTAATCCCACCCTTTAATTATTCATACTTTACTATGAAGACCTCACTGTAGTGTGCTGATCCTTAAGCGTTTGGCCACTGGATGGCTGGAGCTCTGATGATGTGATTGTGACTGCTCTCATTACACTCAGCTGTTAGACTTGTGAAGACCTGACTGGAAAAGGCTTGTACTGTAAGTTATTTCAGATTACTTTATATATATATACTTTCCTGAAAAAAGAAAATGATAAAAAAAAAATCTGCAGCATTGCATGGGTTTGTTTGATGGTGCAAGTAAATATGTATATAAATTGGTAGTAAAATCTATGATTTTTCAAAACAACTACAGTATAGTATATTGCTTCTTGGTTTGAGGATTCATGCTAAAACTCTGAAACTGTAAAATCAATCAATCAGGCAAAAACTGCTTTTGGGAAAATATTGGGCTTATTAAAAAAAAAATAAATAAAAATTTCTTATGGAATAAGAAACAAGTTTCAAATCTAATGTTTTCATAAAAAACATATGACTACAATAGTTTGCCATTATACTGCAAGTAAGTAATGTGGTAATTGATGCACTCATCACGTTAAGCTCTGAAAACTAAATTTTTTTTTTATTAAAATAAATACTTAGCCCCTAAATGTCACACATGTTATTATACACATCTTATGCACAATCTAATGTGTGAAGCCTCATTTATATGTGAAGGCTACACATGACATTTCTCACTAGCGAGGTAATAAAAGCGCAGCATCTTAAAGCAGACTTACAGTTTAGAGACGGAGCTACAGAACACTGTTGAAGGACACACTCTCTCTCTCTGTTTCTCTTTCTCTGTGTCTCTGTCTCTCTCGCTCTCTTTCTAATAACTTCATTATTA
>JAUCMS010000044.1:7003394-7026923 GCA_032357445.1 Enteromius radiatus | reverse complement strand
CTCTTTCTAATAACTTCATTATTAACTGCATTAGTCTGCTATCAACGGCTCAAGCCTCCATTGCCAGCTTTAAAATGCCGTTTTGGAACTCGTAGCATGACAATGTTAAAATATGTCCTACTTGTCTGCTGTTGCAATGCATGGCACGTGTTATTACTGATGTAAAAAATAACTTGGAGAGCTCTGAACAGAAAGAACAAGAACAGAGTTCACAAGTGGCCATAAGAGAAGTCAATCACTGCAGTTGCAGGTAAGGGTCATCTGAACCATCCGATCAGATGACTGAACTCTATAGGCAGTTTTCCTTTGTTAACTAAGTGGGAGGTCTGCTATACTAAACAGTTTGAGCTCCTGTTTCACTTTTCTTGTGACTTTTCCCCTCACTGGGGGCTGTTCACAGATCTGGGTGTACATTGCTCTTCAAGACCTGTATTTTGTGTCAGTTGCTAAAAGGAAATTGAGTTTAAATTGAGGAAATCACTGTGTTCTCTTATTGCTTTACTTCAGCAGTCTGCAGATATTGTTCTTATAGAGGAGGAAAGGACCTTGTTTAGCACAGCTGACCCATACCAGGATATTAAGGACCTGTCCTGTGAACTCAAGATGGAAAATAGCAAGGTGATGATTTTTAATTATGTACGGATTTTAATTAAATGTGACAGGACATGCTTGTTCTTAATTGCTTTGGCTGTTTTGGTATTCCTAGCAGCCAGTGAACGAAGTCCCTCCCCAGCCTCGTTCCTCTCCATCATACACGGATAACTCATCCACATTACCGGCCTCTTCAGAGGCTAAGAGAGCTGGAGCTGGAACCATTCAGCACGTGCAAGTGGCCTCTACAGGTGAGAGTGCATGACCCTGCATGTGTTCAGCTCAGGCGAGAGTATATCTGTAACCATTACAGTTCAACTTTTAGAATACAAATGAATACAAATTAAAAATCTAGTTGACTAATTCTCATTCTCTCTGTCTTTGGTAGTTGTAACTTCGTTCAACATGAGGAAACACCCTGAGGAAGAGGAGACAGTTTTCTCCCATAAGTCCATGAGGTCGATAAAACAAGCAGGAATCACAGCGGTCTTCACTGGACAAACCGTAAATGAATGCGCTAGCTTCAATTAAAAAAAACAGTCATGCTGAAATCACAATTTCTACCAGAATAAAAAAAAGTGACATTTAAGAGAAATTACAAGGAAAATGTCAGTTTTGAGAAAACAAGATTTTTGAGAAAATTCGATATATATAAACTGCGAAAAATAAAGTTTCTCTGACAAAATTGTGAAAAAGAGCTCCAATGTCCTTTTACACCTCCCTCTCAATACCTGTAGACTGATTGGTTGTTGTAGGTTATGCAGCCTTTTAAAACCTTGCCAATTAGTAATGTATTTCAGTGCTGATTTATACAATAAAAGTTGCAACAACCATATAAAAAAGAAAACATTTTAAAATTTTAGTTGATAAGAAATTGTCAAATTAACGCAAATGTAATTTTATATATTAAATAAAAAATGCATTTGTTGTGAAACATGAGCTCAATAGTTGAATTAGACCAAAAAAGTCTATCAAACTAATTTTTATTTTTTTATCATCTTTTCATAAAGTGAAAAAAGTGACAAAAGTGCAAAATGTATTAAAACCAAAAGCAGATGTTTCAGCCCATAATTTCTTCAGTGCTCATAAGGCCAAAGAAGCATCCAAACACATATAGGGACAATTACAAATTGTTGACAGCTAATCTTAATCACTTAGGGTTAACTGTCTTGCCAAGTTTGCCAAAAAAATAATTGATGAAACATGATCTCATAAATCTCCTCTATGCTGAAATCATAATAAATCAAATAGTTCTTCAGGTCGCTGTGATTTTGCGAGGTAAGACATAATCCTGAATCAACATTACTGTCCAAAAATATATCCCTACCCCTAAACCTACTGTAACCCTATCCAAAATGTATTCCTAAAGTCAGTGGGAAATTATGGCTGATTAACAAGGGTGTACAAGCACCTAACCCTGATCATAAGCCTAAAACAGATATTTCCTGAAAAAATTTTCCTCAGTTCTGATTGGTTGTTTGGAATGTTGTACTTGGTGAAATCATGGTCACCTGTTAACTTGACCTTCCTGAAGAAAAAAGGGTGTTGGTGGTGTTTCAGGGGGAGGGGTAAATTATTATTCAAGTCTGAATGTAAAGTTGTTTGCAATTACATTTTGATTTGAAGTGAATGTATTTATTTGCAAGTGAGATCGTATGGCGATTATTGATTTCTATAGGTTTTTATGAATCTGTTTACAGAAAGGACAGAATAGAATTGTTCCCATTGAAGCACTGGAGGCAAATCTTGCAGACATTGATTCTCTGATCCCAACTCATGACGAGAACGGGAGGCCCATTGCTGAATGGAAAAGACAGGTTATGGTACGCAAGCTTCAGGCTCGTCTGCAGGACGAAGATGTCCGCAGCAGAAAAGTAAACTTCTCAACCCCTCCAACATTAAAGTCCTTGCATAATGTACTAAGTCATCGCAAGTAAAATTGTTTTCTTACACAGGACAACAGTGACCAACACGTGGAGATGGATGGCTGGAGGTATTCCCAAGTCCACAATGTCATTTTGGGCCCTTTTGGAGAACTGCTTACTGAAGATGACCTGGTCTACTTGGAGGGACAGATTGAAACTATGTCCCTTCAGAAACGATGCCAGGTTTATGAACTAGAGCTTGCGCGACTGGCGGAGGAACTCAGGACCATCCTTCCAGCTCCCATCGTTAATATCACCATCAACACCCAGTGCCAGCAGCTCCCAAACATGGAGGAATCCCTACCCCTTCCTGTATGGTACAATCGCATCTCGAATATAGTAAAGAGCATGTCACTGCTCCTGACAAACCTTTCCGAAACAAACAGTGAGGATGGGATCAGTAAGATGCCAAACACAGACCTGGCATCGGTATTCACATACCAGCCAGAGAGGCAAAGTTCAATCAGAGGACGAAGGCAAAAAGTGGAATTGGAGATCCAGCAGTCAGGAGTTTCTGTGAGAAATCTGAGGTCCAACTTTGAGGGTCAGATAGGAAACATCTACCCATTTTCTGGGCTTTTAAACAA
The DNA here is from genome assembly GCA_032357445.1 of Enteromius radiatus. Classification (NCBI taxonomy): domain Eukaryota; kingdom Metazoa; phylum Chordata; class Actinopteri; order Cypriniformes; family Cyprinidae; genus Enteromius; species Enteromius radiatus. Next base: position 7,023,820 of record JAUCMS010000044.1, on the reverse strand, counting down.
CACATCAGACACAAGGCAGCAAGAACTGACTACGTCGACAAATCGTAAGGAGCAGCCAACTCAAAGCACTGATATAGATCACATTAACGATGGTGGCATTAAGTGCCTACAGGCACCAGGCAAAGAGGCAAATAAAGTGATGGAGACCACCTGCTTGCGAAAGGAGCGTATAGTTGTCCTGTTTTTGAGCCATTGGAAAAGGTCTGCGTATGCAATATCAATGCGAGCCAAGATGAAACAAGAGCTTGGCACTCTTACAGGAGAAGAAATAACAGCTCCCGGCTCCAAGCCAGGAACCAGATCACTGTATCATCTTTATAAACAAAGAACCACAATAGAGAAGATGATTGGCAACTGGAAACGCATTGCCTCAGGGGTCCCATCACGACAGATCCGGAGCCTCCAAAGGAAGCAAGTGACCTACTCCCCCGAGCAATTCCTTCCTCGTGTGGACGGCGCTCCTGTTGCTTACGACAGCTTGACACTTGACTTGTTCATGCTTGGCTATTTTCACATTCTTGAGCAGGACCTCCCAGCTGAGGAGCGGAAGATGAGGCACCTGCTTTGCTTTGAGGTCTTCGACCACGTGGGGAACTTTCCCTGGGAGACGGTCCGAGACTTTCACCGGGCTGTCCTCAGGGAGATTGAAGCTGGGAGACGTGAGTGGAAGGATGGTTTTGAGGACGTCAAAATGCAATACTTTGGGAAAAGAGGAAATGGGATCTCTAAGGAATCCGTGAAGAATTCTAAAGCCGTGCCACAGGTTATCATCGAGAATACCGTATCAAATGATGGAGGGCATCCCAGCAGAGATGGAAGCAGTGATTTCTCAATGTTTAGTAATGATGAAATTTGTAAATATATTGATCGCAGTTTCACCTTCTGGAAAGAGAAAGAAGCAGAGTTGTTTGATTTTTGAGTTTGAGAATGCAGTGATGGTTTATAATGTATCTGAAATATAACAGAATTATTTTGAATGCAAAATAATTTTGAAGCTACAGATAATTGAAATAACAAATAAGTTGTTTGTTATATAATAACGTGTGTTCATTAAGTACTTTGTAATGCAGCATCAGGTAAAATGTACCTTATATAAATGAATACCACAATAACACAATGAATCTGGCCAAAAGAGTCGTTCAGCCATGCATTCCACAATTTTTTTAAAGTTTGCCCTTTCTCTTTTATAAATAAACCATTGTTTTATTTGAAAATTGCTGTTTTGTGAGATTGATCATTCCGGAGTGCCTTATAACTTCCTGTTATTTTTTTGTTTTGCACAAGAAACAGAGTAGAAAGACTGAGTATAGTACATAAATATACATTTATGGTAGTGAGTAAAATGTGTGTAACCTGCAGGGATTTTCCAACCACTCTGAGGGCGTCATAAAATGTATAAGATGGAGTGTATATAGCAGTAGTGCTATGGTATGGTATAAACCAGAAACACTACAACACCTCAATGGTATATAAAAGCAACAAATCACTCAGTACATTGTGGCAGGAAGGAAATGTTGTGTATGCTAGTTTAAGCTGGTCATGTGCTGGTCCTAAGCAACAAGCCCCTGCTCAGGATTGGCTTAAGACCGCACATGACTAGTTAGGAACCAGCTAAAACCAGCATCCATGCTACAGAACCTACCTAACCAGCATATGTTTTTTTTTTCTTTTTCAACATGGCTGTGGGCAAACACACACACATTACACAAACAAGGAAAGCTTAACTTGAGCTAAGGAAATTACTCTTGCTGTGGAATGCTAATGCTAACCTGTAAACATCATTCTCCTTCTTGACATAGAAGTAAATACTGAACTGAAGAAACAATTTACTTCATGCATGTTCAAGATCTATTATCTTACTAACCGTACAAAATGTTAATACACACAAATTCGAACATATTGTATTTTTTTACGATTAGCTGCAACACGTTTATAAATTTTGAGGATTGTTTTTATTTTATTTTTTTTTGTCAACATTATCTTCAGTATATTTTTTAGCCCCAGGCTTGTCAGGATATAACACGCATTGAAATTTCCAGGACACAGTAATGATCTCACCACTAATATTAGACACATAATCTACAGTTTGATTTGGATACATTTTAGTTCTCAGCTGCTCAAGATTTATCATATGGTTTCTATTGGTCATTTATTGTTTTGCTGAAAATACAATCTAAATCTTAATGTTTTATAATATCAGATTATATATTATAATGTGCACACAGGGTTTTCAACATTTTGTTTAACACTTTTCATTTAATCAGGTTATTATTCACAGGATGTATTCACTTGTAGACAAAACAGAAAGATGTACATACAGCCTGGGGTGTGTGCAAAAGAGAAAACTAAGCGTTAAAAGTATATAAATATGTGTTGCACTTATGCCAGATGCAGATGCAAACACTGCTGCACGGATGCTGGGCCTGCGGTTTCGTGTGCGAAGAGAGTTTATGAGGGACGTTTCCGTAAACACACAGTGATATCAGACGGGCGTATCGCCACCGCTGCGCATGCGCACAGGACTGGAGAATTGACATCGCGGAGCAGCACTGCAATATCCATCGATTCGGGACCGAAGATTATCCATCTGCATTCTCGCAAGGCTGGTGCCACCTGTACATATTAATCCATACCAACTGTGTCATTAAAGCAATCATGTCCATGGGAAGTGACTTTGGGAATCCTTTACGGAAATTCAAACTTGTTTTTTTAGGGGAGCAAAGCGGTGAGTCTTTGGGTTTGCCACGTCTGGGTTTAGACGAACCCATTAACCTTTCGACACATGCATGAAGTACATTAGTATGTTGTAGAGTCTTTTGTGTATCCGCTTGTTTGTGGTGTTTTTTCAAACGATGCTATCTCGTCATCGATTCCCTGTCAAAGTAGTCGGTTGCATATGTTTAATTTTTGATTAGTCATGTAAATGTATAGCTATGCAGCGTCATTAGGCTACTAAACACTCATCTGTGAATATAACGTGATATAATCGCTATTTGAACAACTCTGTTTTGATTGTCACCTGTATTTTCCATTGGAAGCAGAAGGGCTGATAATATTATTGATCGCTGTTATTCTAGCGCAGTCTAAATAACTCAAAACAAACGATATATACGAACTAATTCAATCGAAAGACACGTATATCGCCGTGTTTGTATGTATCTTCATGTAAATATCCACTGATTTAATGTCATGAAGCAGAAAAGCGCAGAGGCTTTGCATTTCCCGTGTGTCTACTGGAGACACACCCAGGTTGGCAGTCAGTGTCTGTGGGATTCTTCAGCAGAGCAAAAATAAAAACCTCATGCATTATTTTATGAGCAGTCATAAGATCAGGCTGTATAATATGGCTAGATATCGTAGTTTATTCATTTGGGCGGATGATGGTTTTATCAGTGTCACTGTCACTGTCGGTGTTTGTGAAGACGTAATCAGACGGGCATTTGAGATCATGTCTGTCATTTGATGACTGGACATCCAAATATTGAAATTAAAAACACTAAACATGGCGTCACCGTAAAGTTCACGTGTTCTTGAGATATTTTTGCCTTTAAATTTCCAGTAATGCTTATAGCTCCTAATACAGTGGTTATGCATTCATCATTCACTGTTCGTAGGGGAAAAATGGACAGGCGGTCAGACAGAGGCCCCTCTGTACTGGATAAAACAGCATTAGATTGTGATAAGTGATAACTGCAAATTAAGTCCAAATGAGCTATCTGCATCTTGTCTAAATAATAAATCATACGCAGCCTGAATATGATTTTCTCCATATTTCCACACCTGCATAGAAAAAAACATTTGTTTTCCCTTTTATTTTTCCATTTTATGTCGGCTTTTGAACATTCTGTCATTGTTTACTCACCTTCATGTTGTTCCAAACCATCTTTCTACTGTGGAACACAAAAGGAGATGTTAGAAAGAACAACATCCTCTCAGTCACCACTTATCTTTTTTTCCCATATAATGAAAGTGAATCGTGGCTGATGAAAGGAAGTCATGCATGTTTGGAGCAACATGAGAGTAACCGATGACATGGTTTGCATTTACTGTCCTGACTATCATCAGAAGACCACTTGTATTCTGCTGTCCATGGTCCTGAAGCTCTCTGCTGTTCAGATTTGGTTGATCTTGTCTCAAGACCTCAGCAGAACAACCAGTGAAGTCACTGAAGAATGGGACCATTATGCCCTTTCGTTCTATGAGCTCCAGTATAACCATTGGCATTGTGGCGTTTGGTGATTTTAGTATCTCGGCTCAGCCTGACAAACAGGCTCGACCAGACTGGCCTGAAAAGAGCAATCCTGTGAAAAGTATACTCGGGAATTCTGCTGTCACAGTGCCTTCATGCACTGCCGCATTTTTTAAGTCGTCATAACTCTAAATGACAGTGAAGTTCAAATGACATTCTCTGTGTAATGCCTTAAGAAATACTGTCATTTGAAGGACGGAGGTTGTATGGCAGTATGGTAGTGTAATTCAATTACTAAAGACACAGTGTATGGGATTGGTCAGGACAAACAAGTTATTAATCCCTTCAATGCATATGATTCATCAAAATCTGAATCTTTTCCTGGTTTTGTTGGTTTGTTTTACAGTTGGGAAAACATCGCTGATAACAAGGTTCATGTATGACAGTTTTGACAACACTTATCAGGTATGCTATTGGTTCTAGTAGAGACACCAAAGAGTTTCCAGATAAGTCTGTGTTATTTTGTATCTTATTTTGAATCTTATTATCATTACAGGCAACCATTGGAATTGACTTTTTATCAAAAACCATGTACCTGGAGGACCGAACTGTAAGAAGCTCTGGAACTAATTGCATATCATATTAATGCAACTATCAAAAGCTATCATTATTTCTACAAATATGCCTTGTGTGTTTTTCTTGCAGGTGAGGTTACAGCTATGGGACACCGCAGGGCAGGAGCGTTTTAGGAGTCTTATCCCAAGCTACATTAGAGACTCCACAGTGGCTGTGGTGGTGTATGATATCACAAGTGAGCACCTCAAAACATGCACTTTGACCCATTGTGTGATAAAAACATGCATTTATCAAAACTGATTTATTTTCCTTTTCTTTTTTCAGATGTCAATTCATTCCAGCTAACCTCCAAATGGATTGACGATGTCAGAACAGAGAGGGGAAGTGATGTCATCATCATGCTGGTGGGCAATAAAACAGACTTGGAAGAAAAGAGGTGGAGTTTATTATATAAAAATTTTATATAACACTTATTATGCTAGAATTCTTAATATGTGTCACTGTAGTATCAAGTTTCATTTTTCATATTTTTCTCTTTTTTGCATTAATTTTTAGAAACTGGTAGTTTAAATTTGATTAAAATTGTAACGCATTATGTTGATTTGCTCTGATAGGCAAATCACTATAGAGGAGGGCGAGCAACGGGCCAAAGAGCTGAATGTGATGTTTATCGAGACTAGTGCAAAGACTGGCAGCAACGTTAAACAGGTGAGTCTAAGAGTGCTACAATGTCTGCTCAATGGCAAATGGACTTGATCCAATAGAGTAATTTAATTGAGATCATGCCCTGTAACATGACACATGGAAAGCTCTAAAAAGATTTGATTTAGCCAGAGTTGTTGCCCATAGGGCTTTAACTGTACCAGTCCACTCTAGGAAAAAAAATCTGATTTCAGTCTCTTTCTGTTTGGTTTAATAGTTGTTTCGGCGAGTGGCTGCTGCTTTGCCCGGAATGGAGAGCCTGGATGATAACAACAAAGAAGGAAGTATCCTTTAATGCATGACATTTAAAGCAGATAAGTATCATTTTTGAAAATGTGCTGCATGTTAATGTGGAGATGAATGAGTAAACTAAATAATTTAGCAACATATATTCTTTTTTTTATCTATTGTTGATATCAAGCCTTATTTAACTGTCTGTCTCCTTTTTCAAAAACACAGACTTTTCATGACACTCTTTCGCTTTCTGTTCATGCTTTTTCACCTAAGATACAATAATAAAAATAGAATACTGATTTTATAAAAAAAGTTGGTCCTACTTTATATTAGGTCATAGCAGCAAATGTTTTGGGTTTCACTTTATTTTACAGTATGTGTACTTGCATGTTCTAATAATCTACTTACAGTGTACTTACCCAAGAAAGTACTGATAATATAAGGTAACTACATGGGGTAAGACTGAGTTTAGGGGTAGGTTATAACCTAATTATTGTAATTATTACAATAAGTACATAGTATGTACATGAGGAACAGGACTGTAACATAAGGTGCTACCATGTTTTGCAATATGATATGATCGCAATAAGTACATTGTACTTATTTTTTATGTAAGTACATAGTCGTTAAGATGACCTAATATGAAGTGTGACCAATGAATTTATTAAGACAGCTGAGCTGATTACTCAACACCTTGATTTCCTTGACACGCAACCCTTCTCCAGTGATTGACATTAAGCTGGACAAACAGCCAGATCCTCCAGCCACTGAAAGTGGGTGCTCTTGTTAATAGAAAGTGGTTCGGACCTTCATTAACACCACATGCTTGTTCTGTTGCTTCCTATAGGTCCACGTCCAGTTGAACTTTATGATCGGATATAGGCTTTTTACATCTGAATGGGTCTAAAATTATATTCCTCAGTTGCAAGAACAAAAAAAAATAAATCTACACTGTCTGTTTAATTGCCAAAATAATATCATAGGTAATTCAAAGTGACTAGCTAACAGATTCATATAAAACAGGAAGTGGCATGTGTACCATCTTCGGACAAACAACATTCAGAGTGGATTATCGGTTGTTATGTTTTGTATTTTTGTACATTACAAAAAGCACTAAATAATGCCTTCACAAAAAAAAAAAAAATGAGTTTAAGATTCAAGACGGGCGACAGAGTAACTGTCTTTCGTCCATAGCATGCATGTAAGACAACTTTTAGAATCTGTCGTGTCCTTTGGTCCATACACATCGATAGCAACGAAAAGAAGAACTCAGAATTAATGAAAAAAAGAGAGAGAGGTCCTGTTCAAAGTCTTAGTGTGGGTCTGTGTATACAGTACATCCTACATGCTAATCCAGTACCAGCCTCCGTGAGAGGTGTGTGTACTAACCCGGTTAACCTTTAAAGTGCCGTGGCACTGTTGCAAAGAACCAATGGATTTTTCTGCTAGCTTCATGTATACACTTTAGATCCGCCAGGCGGTACTGTATTGTATATAGTATTTATATTATTGTGAACATCCATCATTTAGACGTGGTTTATGTTCACTTGTACAAATGTTGTTTTTTTTCCTTCTTTGTTTTTAATATGACAAGGGCTTCACTTTTATTTTCACTGTCTCACCTGTAGCCATACACTGGTAGTAAAGTATTACTTATGGTTTGGGCATTTTGATGTTGCCTTATACTGTTTTACTTATCCACCAATTTTTTTTTCCCTGAAAGAACACATTATTCCTGTTAAACCCCTTTCAGATGTTTTACAGAAATTTGTAATTTTTATTTTTTAATTATAATTTTGTATTTGCAGCCGACTAGAACTAAAACGAATGCGTTAAGTGTCATTCATTTGGTTTGAGGTGATACATTTTAAGGTAAGCCTTAGGAAACAACAGATTTTCATTTCAAATACATGCACTTTCTTCTGGGTTCTGACAAGGAAATGTATGGTTCACCACATCCTGAAGTGATGAAACAGACACATGATTGTCGTGTCCTTTGTAGTGAAGCTCCCGCACATGCTGAATGGATGTGTAGATAAAAATTCAAAATGCTAGTCGTAGGCGAACACTTTCATCCTAAGACCTTTTTAAAACAGCACTGAGCTGAGAGAGAATGTACCCCGCCTGTCGTCCACTCACAATATTCTGGTTATCGCAACAGTACGTTCAAGAAATGTGAGTTGTTTACGAATCTCTGGAAACATAGTATCTTTACTGTATTTGTTTTTGTTTTCTATTTTGAATTGTTTACATAAATGCACTGATTAACACCACTGATTGTATAGAGATTAATTTAGGATATATTAGGTATTTATAATATATTTAATGTTAGTGCGAGTTTCTTTCTGGTGCCAATTATTCTATTAATTAAAACAAAAAAAGGACATGAGGAATAACTGTGACTGAATTGTTGGTACTAGGCTTGACTTCAGCTTCTGGGATCATTTAAGGGGCCGCTGATATTAACTGTGGGGAGGGACTGTGGATAATGAGTTTTGCATTGACAGGGCACAGAATACGGCATCTATCACGTTTCCTCTCGTTCGCTTCGTCATCTTTCACTTTTGTACACTAGTTGTGCCTTCTGTTATTGTGGCATCACAATGCAAAGCTTTCATTGTATGGCTACCTGAGAACACATACGTTACAGAACGGTGGTCACTGACTGGTCGGCCAGACAACTGAAGGATTTATGATCAAATTGTTGTATTCACACCATCTAGCCAATTCACAGCGGTCGGGAAAAATTGCAGAACAGCCCGGTGCAAGCGGAAGGTTGTATGTAAAACAGGAAGTCGCCGCTGATAGTGTGATGAGATTTAATCTGTCAGAGTTGTTGTAGTTGGCTCTTTATTCACTCTGTAAGGACATTTATGAGCATGACATCTGTCTGAAAAAAAAAAAAAATCAATAAAATCCATGTCTTAATACCAAACTGTCTACTGCTACAGTACTGAGTGTGATATTATTTTCTACAGCGGTTTAATGTAAGATGTTATATTATGTTTATCTTGAAATCAATGGATACTTTTTACTTTATTTAATTTTATAAATAATTATTATTTAATGTAATGTAATATAATGTAAATTATAATTGGTGTTTTCTTACCTTGGTCTTTAATTACATAAAATGTAGTTTTCCCTGCTATGTGAGTATTACTAACAGGGAAGTAATGGCAAATTTAACATCTTTCTCTCTTTTTTTTTTTTTTACCAACGTAACCAATCTTTGATATTTTCTCCGCTTTTGGAAAGTCATAGAAACTTCAAGGTGATTTTTTTTTTCCCTTTTGCTATCAATGCAAAGAAAATATTTGTTATAGTTTTAATTCTAAAGGTCAGTCATCACAAAAAGGTCCATTATAGTTTAAGTATAACCTTGTTGGAAAATCTCAAAGATATTAATAACTCCCATGCAACATTACAAATGCGGCATTAATGGCTAATCCAGATCCAGTGCGTTTATTGTGATGCACAGAGACTGGGATTCCCCTTGGCGTGGAAACTGTGGTCCTCTGGAGAGACAGGTGACTGAAAGTAGAGGCTCACATGATTGAGAAATCGTTTCTTGCCCAACTGTGGACTTTCCAAGCCATACCACACAAATGAGGATAAATGCGAACAAATAAGGGGCAGGTATTTTTAATACAGCTCACAAGGTGCAAGTTAATGTTTTAACTGTAAATAGAAATTCATCGTCACCACTTATCACAGCAATCTCATGAATAAATGGCCCCTAGAGGCTCCAAAAGCACATTTGTCTAGCAGTCACAAAAAAAGCCATGCCAATCACTGACAGCCATTACACCAAATAAAAGGAAACCAGCTAGAAGATTACAGGTATCTCTAGTCCTCGTCACCTGCATCTTTTGTAAGTACAATGTTAATTTTCTTAGCATGTTTAACGTCAGGAAACTAAAAAATATGTACCATTATTTCTAAAGGTTGCAAGATGACTGATAGCGTTTAATTATTAAGGTTAAGAGTGAACATCAGCGGGTCTGCAGAAGTACTGATAATGTCTATTTCATCTCTAACTGGTTTTTAAAAAAAGGATAAACTAAAATTAATCAATTATTAACATAAAATATTTTCAATCAAGACTAAAGCTCAGCTAAATATTTGTTTTTGTTACTGCTTATATGTAATATTTAAATATTACAATATTTTTTATTTTAATATTATTATTACTATTTGTTACATTTTTGTTTGCATTATTTGAATGGATAGTATTGTAAACTATGTAAATATGATGTTATGTGCCTTTTACTGTATTGTAAGTCCAGGTTAAAGTGCAACATTAAATAAAAAATATATATATTTTACATGGAATCACTTCTCTATAAAAGGCTGAAGTCCTCTAATTTGTTTAAGTATCATTTATGCACACAATAAAACAACTGAATCTTTTTAAAATGAATATCTGAAGATATATTTAGTTCTCTCAGAGCACCAGAGCCAGATTTTCAGTGTAAATGTAGTTTGTGATCAATATGCAGGAATCTTCTGGAAGCATGTCTAGGGTGGAAGGTTACGGAGAGTCTGACCTGCGCTCACAGCTACGAGCATGTAGGACTGAGATTGCTATGGCAATCCATGACCCTTTCCCATTGCTGTATGGGCTGGCCGATCACGACATCATCTCTGAACAGATCCTAAGGGTGAACATTTTCATAAGAAATACATTCCTCAGCATAATTATAAACATGCAAAATCAATTCATTTAATGCTAAAACAAGAAACTAATAGTATTATTGATCAATGCTTAAGGAGACTTTAGAGAGAAAGAAAAAGGATGGGATCCACAAAGCTGTCTACTCGCTGCTCACTTTGATACTGGACCAGGATTCCACAGTCCTCCAGGGCTTCTGGAGCAATCTCTGCAAAGAGTACAATAAGGAGTGTTACCCAAAACTAGAAACCCTGTTTATGAACCTTCCCAAAGGTACAGTGCACAGGTCTGGCAAACATAATTGGTTTGGAGGATAATAATTACAGTTTAAGTGATGATAATCTGATTTGGCAGGGTTAAAGCAGGTGGCCAGACATGCAGGGAACCCAAGGCTTGAACTGCATGTCCGCAGCCAGTCAGGCAAGAAGAGAGGGGTGGCTGAAAAACAATTCCATACCAAGAAAGCCTTGACCTCCAGCTCAGGTATGGCCACTGGCACACAATTCTGTCATCATTTGCTCACACTCAAGTTGCTCCAATTACAGGGCATCAGAAAAACATTCCATAATGTATTTAAAAACAGCTGATTTGAATGTACAGTCTATTAACATTGTTCCAATTTTACATTTCCGGTTATTTTAGAAGCGGAAGTCGTAATAGTTGTGGTGAATAAAAACTACAAAATATAATTTGCATTCCCTAACAAAATATAACATAATATTAATTTACGATAGTGTATAGCTTTCCAAAGGAAGAAAAGAAAAAAAAGTTTCGTTTTCTGTAGGCCTACTAAATTAGCTGCAAACTGCATCGTCTTTATGTGAACGAGAGTAGGCTAACTGTTAACGTTATGCTAGTTCTTAAAAAAAGATTCCGCGACTGTTCCATTCACTCTGCACTCAAAAACGATCTGCCGAACAAAAGGGAAATGTTTATGCATATAAAATAAACATATAATAAAACACTAGAACTACTTAGCAGTGTTTTTTTGACAGTTTGATCTTTTTGTAAGTTTCTTTACGGGCGCTTGCAGGCAAGCACTCATCAGATCTACACGAATCACATGATATTTTTACGAACTAAAGTCAATTAACAGTTTGTAATCTGTGGACACACGTGTCTGTGTTGTATGACCGAGACAGGATGCTTCTATTTGCAAACATGACAGTCTTGATAACTGCATGTCTTCACTGTTCCAGGAAGCAAAGGCAAGCCGATGAGAAAGACAGATGGTGCAGCACTTTCTCAGGTCTCGGTGGAAAACGGTAATCACATGCTTGCGTAAAGTGTGTCATTAGAAGGCTATGCATTATGAAGATTGCAGATGAATAAATGTGATTCCCAAAATACAGGGGTCCAGGCTGTATCTACCTCAGTCCAGAGGGCTGTGACTGTGTCTGCGAGTGAGCATCCCACTGGCTGCGGGACAGTGGAGGGGATTCTGATCCAGCAGGTCATTGAGTCTGGTGAGCTCAGCACACTAATAGAGTATTGACAGACTGTGATGAAAGCCTTTACTTAGCTAATGCTTTAGCTCTTAGTGTGTTTTGATAGTGTAAACACTTTGGCGGTTCACTTTGGCAGCACAGATGTCTCAGCTGCTCTCTTCCGCAGGAGGTGCCAAAAAATGCATCAAGGTTGGAGGAGAATTCTACTCTTCTGGCAAACTGGAGGAGACAGCTGGAGTGCACAAGACACAGACTGCACAAAACTATAGTCACCAGCAGGGAGAGCCAAGCACCAGAGTCATGGATGTAGGTGATCAAAATTTGTGGACTCATGGAAAATTACAGGCGTTGAAAATCCAGAAAACCTACTTTAAAAAATTTATAGGGATAAGAAGTCATAATTTTAACCTGGTACAACAATCTGGTAAATCAAATTTATGATGCACACTGTATGTTCCAGGTCGAGCATAATGATGATGAATGTACCGTATGTAAAGACGGTGGGGAGCTCATCTGCTGTGACGGATGTCCTCGCGCTTTCCATCTCACCTGCCTAGTGCCGCCCCTTACCTCCATACCCAGGTATAGATTAGTCATGTTACACGCAGGCCACTGATCCTACCATACCTAGAGCTGATGATCTATGGTTGTGCTCATCATTATTCTTTAGCTGTATCAATCGTAAGTCAGTGTAAGGTAATCTACATAGTAGAATATAAAACACACACACACACACACACAAATAAAATTAAATTACTACTATAATAATTTAAATGAAATATTAAATAATGTGTTACTAATTTGCCAATTAATTTTTAGTGTCACAAATTTACTTGTGACATGATTTATGTTGATTTGCAGGTTTAAATGATTTTTTAAATCCCAGGTTTTTAGACTTTCAGAGCCAGTGGTTCTCAACCAGAGGGCCAACACCCACTAGGGGGCCTCAGCAAACTTTTGCTGGAACAGAAGGATGATTTACTATTCATCTGAGATATATTTTTAATGAATCTTCAATATTATTAATACATCCTTAAGATTACAGACTAATTTTATTAATTAATTATACTAACATTATTAGTCAAATTAATCAAATTGATATTTTTTATTTGTTTGTATATATGTTGTATATATGTTTTTTTTTTCAATAAAATTCAGTAATTCACTTAATAAAATTGCTAAACAAACAAAATGCATAAAACCATACATAAAATATAAAACAAGTAGTATTGTTATAATTATATAAAAAAGAGATATTTTAACATTTATGGTTGTGGGGTTTAAAGATTGCTTTGGACATTGGGAAGCCTTTGAGTAATAACGGTTGAGAAGCACTGCTCTGGATAAAACTGTATGAATTTGTTTGTTGTCAGTGGTACCTGGCGTTGTCAGCTATGCCAAAGCAACAGAGCGAAAGACAGAACATACACCCCTTTGCAGGTAAAACATAATATTTAACATGACAGAATTTACAGTCATTTACACATGAACCTCATGTTTAGTGATTATTAGAAGTCATAGCAGTAGTATCCTCTCTGCTCTTATTTTTAGCCTCCAGTTCACCCTCCAGTGACAGAGACAAGCTCCAGCTCTGCTGTGGACTTCTCTTTCTTCTCATCTTTGTCCTCCACTTCACTCTCTACAGTCACAGGAGGCAAAAGTGTTCAGCCCATGGGCTTCCAGGTAACACTTCCATGTGACTCAGTGAGAGACACTGTGACTGAGTACATAATAATATTATTGTGCATTGGTGTGGATGCTAATATAGTAATCATTGTAGTTTTTGGTATGCCTTTACTATGTGTGGAGAAATAATTCATCTTATTTACACACCTTCTTGTTTAAATCATGTATATCTCTGACATGTGGCAGGATTGTTGTACTATTATTTTTATCTCTTTTAGCCTTCAGATGGTGAAATGGTTGGGATGAGGATGGCTTGTGGAATTTGCCACCTTACCCGAGGAGAGCTGATAACCTGCCCACAGTGCCTGCAGAGTTATCATGCCCTCTGCAACTTTTCGAAGTACTGATGCTATTTATAACTGTAGAATAACTGTGAGTTCTATCACTCTTTTGAATCTCTTGTCACTCCTCCTATCTTCCCCTATTTGTCTTTTCAGCGGAAAGCCAAGATGTAGAAATTGCTCCAGGTCTTGGGGCCCTGAAAGTGAAACATCATCGAGGAGTCTTCAGGTAATCCTTATGCACTAAAACAACACTTTAGGGCCGGCTGTCCTCACAGATGTTATTAGTCTGATTTATTCCCACAGGTGAGTCAACACATGACTGATCAGGGCTTAACGCCATCAGAGCAACTGCTCAACAGAGATGAAATGGACTCTATAATAGGCGAGGTGAGGTTATGTTTTTCAATAGCATACAAATCAATGAATAAATGCAAAAGGCACAGATGAGATGCCTAACAGCGTATTTGTCTTGATGAACGCAGAGCTCTATAGATGGGATCCTGCATTGGGCTTTCCACAACATCTCACGTCCTCTTTCTGAGTCTCAAGGCTATTTCCAGTGATTCAGTGAGTCTACTGGTTCATCTGTGCTGTGCCCAAACATCAAATCTCAGAGTTACCTCTTCAGTGTTAGCTGGACTAATTGAGGATACAGATTCAATAATGTGAAGAAAATATATGTTTATCCATTTCATAAGTTATTTTTATTTTTAGTCTAGATCACAATCGGTTGTTGCTACTACAGTTATTGTTTTTTTCCCCCAAACTAATATTTAAGAAAAATACAAGATCTTTTGGGAGTTCAATACAGCAATACTTTCTGGAAAAGTTCACTCTGGCTGGAAACACCTTTATACCACTTTTGGTCATAGGAAATTACAGTACAAAAAAAAAAAACTTTGCTTGTGAGTATACTGTGCTGTAACATTCTAGATCACATGAAATTTTTAAAACTCACACTTTCAAACTTGTTACATGGAGTCTTACGGAAAGATGTTTGGTCAGCTGAAAAATTGGCATATCGTTATACAGCAGTACAATACATTGAACACATGTACTCAAGTCCCTCACAGTCTTGATTTTATGTAAAAAAAAATAAATAATAAGCCACCAAGGTCTATAGAGGTCCTTACTATCTAAGTGGTCCATTGTCCTTGGGTGAAGAGATTTGGTCTAGATAATAATGAAACCCGGATTCTGATGAAATATGCAACTTGGGCTTATTGTTGTGGAATGTCAACATGCATGTGATAACCTCCAGATAGGAAACAGCGACTCAAGAATACATAAATAGATTTATATTTCTGCCTGGTAAACCATTTTCTATACTCACTTTCTATATGCACAAGTGTGTTTTTGTGTGTACCTGGTATTCCCTACATTATGGGGGCCAAATGTCCCCACAAGGACAAAGTTGTAAGATTGACCTTGTGGAGACATTTTTGGTGTCCATGAGGAAACAAGTGTATAAATCATACAGAAAGATCTTTTTGAAAATCCTAAGATGCAGAACATTTTGTGTTAGTTGTTGGTTTAGGGGTGGGGTTTGGGTAAAAGGATAGAAAAAATGCAGTTTGTACAGTATAAAAACCATTGCATCCCCATAAAACATGGAAACCCATCATATGTAAGTGTTTGTGTTGTGTGTGTGTGTGTGTGTATCTAAGTGCCCCTGAGTGGGCCTTCTGTGCTCTTCTGAGAATGGTTTTGACACATCCCATGGAATGCATGGTCCAGAGCCAACGCTGTCAGTTTTCCTTTTTGGCCTCCTCAGGAGACAAAATAGAGTGGGAAAAAGAGAGAGGAAGAGAAGAAGAGAAAAAGAGAGCACTTGGAATGTTAATGAGAACCATGTGGGACTCCTGGAAATGTGCTGTTGCTAATGTCAAAGCATAATGTATGTCAACAAAGAGCAAAGCTTCTCGTTTGCTTTCATAAGGCTCCGTACAAAAACAGTGAAGTGATCCGTGCAGTGGGAATTTATCAGAAGTTTTCTTCTACCTCAGTCTTTAAAGTGTGTGTGAATGCTCGCTCTCGGGCAGATGGTGTTGTGACAGGCCAGGGGCCAGACGTTGTTGGAATGTTGCGGTGTTGCTATGGATACCTGTCCTTTAAGGCCCAACAAATCAGGAGCGAGAAATGTATTACGGTGGACCTTAAATCTCAGTAGAGCATGAAGGAAAATGTTTTTAAATGAGAAAACATTTGGCAATGCAGACAGCATGCATCAATGAGACAGGATACACCACAGGCTGGTTCTGTTTTATCCCCTGCAATGCTTAGACACTTCATGTTTACGATGTGTTAGTCTAAGCGTTCAGGCAGCTTTTATATATCAAAGACATTCTATATTTTTTTTTTATCCTGTCATTGATTTGTAAAATCTGAAACTGCTGCCAAAGTTCTGCCTAAAAGCAATACAATTGGTATATGAAAGAAATAAAAAAGGCACAAGCAGTCAAATGAATGGGGTCAGACTATAGGCTTTTTCAACCAATATTAGACTGGGGCAGACAAAGAAACAAAAGAAATATCCTTGTTCATACATGAATATGGATATTTCCCTATTATACAGTATCTATAAAACAGTAGGTGAAAAGCTCCTGAATGCAACCTACTTCTACAACCAGAAAAACGGACAGTTTACCACAAATATATAGGCTATGTCCACATTACATCATGCTATATGTAGTCATGTTATATTGAACAATCTTTTGTTGACTGGTGGGAAGTAATTCCTTATACAAAGGTTCCTACCTCAAGAGTATGCGATTTTAGATTCAGTCCTTATTTTTACATTTGCTCCTAGTGTTATAAATATTGCGCTTCAGC
Source organism: Enteromius radiatus (assembly GCA_032357445.1). Taxonomy (NCBI): domain Eukaryota; kingdom Metazoa; phylum Chordata; class Actinopteri; order Cypriniformes; family Cyprinidae; genus Enteromius; species Enteromius radiatus. Next base: position 7,007,197 of record JAUCMS010000044.1, on the reverse strand, counting down.
TTTAAAAGCTATTGAATTAATTTTTTAGTTAGTGAATTTATATTGAAGCTTCTGTGGCATTTAAACTTTCTTCGATAGATTGATGTGCACCTATGAATCAAAGCTAAAATCATTATAAAGACATTTTGAGTGGCACATGCAATGATGTTCTAGATTAACACAAAATGTCTATTTTTAGGCACCCGGTTCTTGGATGAGTGATCCTTATCCTTCAGATCCTGGAACATTGCTGGGACCTGCCCAGAGGAATTAACTGTGTTAGACTATGCACTTTTGCTACACCCATGCAAATCCACATTGTTCGTTTACCTGACCTACAAATTCCAATTATCCTTCAGTCACTGTCAAACTGTCAGTCTTATCGGCAACCCCTACCAGATTTACAACCAGTGTAAAAATGAGTCATTGATTGGGAGCAGTGATGCACCTGACGCTCATTTTTCTTCATCTTTGCCACCATAAATTAAGTTTTGAGTCTTCTACATGCTGAAACAGTTTTCTTGATGCATGCATAGATTTCAGAGTTGGGTTATTTTGTCTATTTGAAAAGAAGACACGACCATTGCTGACGTTTCTCTGATTCACCCAGCATTGTACCCAGGCCCCTTTCCATTCATAATTACTGCAATACAGCATATTGCACAGTCCTGCACATCTATTCCATCTGGAAAGATAATTATTGGCAGAGTCAAGTCACAGCAGCATGAAAAAACCCAAGCTACCCCTAATAAAAGCATAGAACTTCTTCTCCCGGACCCACATTTACTGGAATGACTCCCTAAATAATGTCAAGTAGTTCACCTGTTTTAAATGAGCTCGAAACCCCACGATCTAACTGCCTGTTGGAATTAGAAAGTGAAGATTGGTTGCTGTGCGTAACAATAATCCCAGTGTGAGCTGGCTTCTATCTCATCTCTGACAAATCTTGCACAATCCAGCATTGAGGAATGTGAATAGAACTATAAAAGGTTAGGTGGTAGGTATTCTGCATACCTTCATATACCACAAATATGCAAAAACAAACAGTCTTTTTATCAGAAACCACATGCTTGTCATTTCTGTCACGTATTTCTAACAGGGAACGTTCTCGTAACTTTGGCTAACATTCTCTAAATGTTCTCAAGTTATCAAAAAACGTTCTTGCATAACAATAGTAGAACATTTCCTTAACGTTATCTGTAATTGATAAACATAAAAAAAAAATTATAGGACAAAAACATTATGATTGTGTTGTTGGTGGAACATTTTAAATAAGGTTCTTAGAACATTAATGAGACTAAAACGTTCTAAAAACATTTTGAATAACCAAACAAAAATGTTAATTCAACATCTAAAAAACTGGATGTTTTCAATGTTCTAAGAACGTTCAAACATAACATTTTTATAACTTAATGGGAACATTAGGAAAACATTCTTAGAACATTAATATAATGTTTTAATAACGTTTAAATATCATTAATATAACAAGAGACTAAAATGTTCTAAAAACAAATTGAATAATGTTCTTATAACCAAACAAGTACGTTAATTCAACGTTTGACGTTTTGAATGTTTTAAAAATGTACAAGCAATAACGTTTTTATAACTTAATGGGAATGTTTTGAAAACGTAAAATTGTTAGCTGGGTTAGAGTTAGTACTCAGTATTTTAGTCTTTTATTTGGCACATTTCTGACATTTACATTTGAGCTGTTTTTGTATGGCATGTTTATGTTGGTTTTGTTGAACTGAGTAATTTGACACTGATGATTAGTGGCCGTTTTTGAAAGGCACAGATGTTGTTCCCCCTTTTAGATACTTTTTCAAAGTTGATGTTTTGTTAACCTTCTTGTCCTCGCCGGATGCGCTCTGTGAGTTTCCTGTGATATGCCCTTCACATTCCTCCCATAATTCCCACGCTATTGCTCACACAAATACTCAAAACACATATTTGTGCCAGCCTTTGCTAAATATTTGCAATGTCCTTTGACTGATTTGATTGTGCTGATGTTTTAAACAATTCCTATTTTTGTAAAGAGGATGTAAGTCAGGGGAACTATGGCTGAAACAAAGCACACACTGATATAATAAAGACTATAAAAGAATAGCTTGCATAAAAACGAAAGTCCTTTTTATTCACCTTCATGTCCTTCTAAACTCGTATCACTATTTTTCTCTGGAACAAAAACAGGAAAGGAATCTCCTGCTAAATATAATGAAAGTGAATGAGGGCTGTCAAGCTACATAATGACAAAAAGCACCCTAAAAGTATCATAAAAGTAGTTAAGACTCATAATACAGTAATTACTAATATGTTAAGTTTTAGGAAGTCTAGCAAGACCTTGTGCAAGGGAACAAACCAAAATTCAAGGTCTTTTTGACTGAAAATAAAGCAATGAATCATTCTTTTGAGCTGAATCTTTACATCATTCGTTTGGAACCTTTGATTAGTTCAAAACTGATCTGAATGATTCATCTGCATATAAGACTGAATCACAACTCACTGATTCAGTGTGATCGAAATGGGTATGAATATGAATAAAAGACCATTGAATTCTTACATAAATTACTGTTTGTCACCATACTTAATTATTAATACCAATTAACAATTTGATGGTGTTTTATATCATTTTGTTCTGTTACATAGGTGTAAGCTATCCATGAAATATCGTATTTCTCCTAAAATGTTCATCTGTGTTGATGAAATAATGCCAATTCAGCAGATGTTTCACAACTTTCAAGGATCCTTGAGTAAAGAAGATGACCTGTTGCTTAAGAAGCACAGTTTGACAAAGTCTTCATATCGTAATACTTTAAAGGGGCCTTGCAGGTTTTTTTTTTCTTTAGTTGATGTATTGTATCATCCCTATTTCCTTATATTCCTTCTTGTTCAAGATGAATGACTTTCATATAACCTCTCTTTTATAATGTCAGACTGAAGTCAATTTGAGCCAGCATGAAGTGCCTGTATTTGTGCCTCTTATCCACTGAAGTGTAACAGGACACAGAGAACTAGGCTGGCTACATATAAACAGAGCCTTTGCTCACATAACTTCAGCCAGTTGAACAGCATCTCCCCAGTGGAAAAACGCTGGGTAAATTCTCAAACAAATGTTTTGGCAACAAGTCAGACAGCACGCACTTACACAATACATTCTGGATCCAGATAATTACCAGAAACTATGTTTAGCAGAGTTGTGTGTCAGACGTATTACATTACAAAAAGCCAATATTATGTAGGATAAAGTATCAAAGCATATTATCCCACTTAATATCATTTGTGGCTTAGTTAAGTTAAAATGGCTTGAATTTAAGGACATTCATCCATAGTGGTAAAAAATAGTCTGCTTGCTTGCCTTCTACACAATGACTCTTATTCAGTGTGAAAAAACACTATATTAAGATCACTCAGCTGACATTTTCTCAGCAATAAAGATGATAATGTGCAGCATTTTTTGTACATTAAACACAATAAAGCTGGGTTTAATAAAGCAGTTTCTGACATGACCTTCCAACACATACACACACACACCTGCACTATTTGACTTATCAGAGTGCAATCATCAATAAAGATAACGAGATGATTCATGTAGTGCTGAACACCACAAGGATCTCACTTTGGAGAACGTTCATTGGCAAACTTTGTGAAGTATGTAACAGCTCATGTGATGCTCAAGAGCTAAAACTAGAGTAATAAAAATATATTAATTAAACATAAAAACTAACTGTACATTATAAATGTATCATGCACTGTAAAAAAAAACTGTAATTTTACAGACTTTTCCCCGTTATTTTTTACGGTTTTTCCCCGTATTTCTGAAATAC
>JAUCMS010000044.1:6976150-7003294 GCA_032357445.1 Enteromius radiatus | reverse complement strand
TTTTTTTTTCAATTTTGGAACAAAACTTTGTGCAAATGTAAAGGAAAAAAAGTGCTATGGTATTAAAACTCACTATAATGTTACTTTAAAAATTTACTTTTAAATGAACTCTGTACACTTCAACTAATGCAGAATAACAGGCCTATATATGACCATTTAAATAAAAAATGATAAGCAGCAGAAATGTTTTTGATATTCAATATCATTAATAACAATACATTTTTCATAAGCAGCAAATCATATTAGAAAGATTTCTAAGAAAACTGGAGGCTGGATGGCTGCTATCCAATCACAAGAGTAAAAAAAAAGAAAATAAATTACATAAAATATAGTAATAAATAAAGATTAAATAAATTAAAAACATATATATATATATATATATACTGTATATATATATATATATATATATATATATATAGGCTACAGTAGTTGAAAAAGAGAATACTCCTTAACCTTTTTTTTTTACACAACTATTTTCTTATATATAAGTCTGACAGACAAAGCCATATTTAACTTAAAAATTTTTACAGTATGTATTTGTGCTACATTTATAGTGTTATAATAGTGTTACATTTAGTGAAATGTGTTCAAAAACCTTTAGGGTCTACTCTATATATATCCTTCTTCCTCTTGTCCTCCATCACCTTGGTGGGCAAAACCACTGAGTGTGAGCTATGTGCTGGATCAGCAGCAGCGGGGGCAGATATTTGCTCAGGGGCACATTGCCGATTAAAGCAGGGACTCACATGAATAAACTGCATTCTCCTGATCCAGTGCAAAACTATTTAGGGGATCTGTACCAACTCCATCTGTAATTGTGTTGTATGGCTTGTCATTCATTTCATTGCGTTTGCAAGTTCTCATAGAATTTTATGGAAGAATTGTGGAATGAACAAGTGTCTTGCTGCTCATTCTAGGTTTTACGGCTTGTCGGCGAGTCATGAGAAGAATTTGCATGCGAAACACCAGGTGAGGAATGTTGGAGATAAGGCTGATTGTGTCTAATGACACTGTGAGAGGGTGCAAAAGATCCCATTCACACAAAAACACGCTGAGAAATTATTAACAGTATAAGGTTCTGCGATTTCTTTTCCTGGGAAGAATTCATTCTTTCATTTGTTTTGTGTTTGTATACAGAACACTCCATCTTCTAAAGCAGAATTGTTTTAGGAAGCAATGCACAGCAGCAATAACTTACTCTATAAACATTTCAGTATCTGGTGCTGGGATGCTATTGGTTATGTGACCAGCAACAAAGAGTTTCTTGAAAGAGCATGTGTCCATTTATTTCTCATTCCCTCTCAGTCTCATATTCACAGTACCAGGGTGTTGTGGAAATCTGTAAGAACCACTGTATCAGATCAAAATTATTCTTCCAAAAATTATGATTCATTCAGGATTTGAAAAACAAAAAAAATGAATGAACGTGATCAAAGTTTGGTGAATGCTGATCTGCAAATTGTTTGACCAAAAGAAGACTGATACTTGCTGTAACTCCTAGCTCCTTTTTATTGTGGTAACTTGTCAATATTGGCCAAGATGTCATTGCTAGTTCTGTTATGAAATGTTCTGTTAAGAGACTGGAGGCTTGTAGCTACATATCTTTTTTAACTAGTAACAGCACAAGCAGTGACATAGGAAAAAACTTACACACACACACACACACACACACACTAGCTCCTGCTCAGGACCAGCTTAAACCAGCTCATGATGACCAACTAAAAGAAGAAGCATAAACAATTTCAAACCAGCTACCATGCTTCAAAACTAACCAGCACTTTTTTTTTCAACGGGTAGCTAAATAGGGACATTCCATAGACTTCTATTGTTTTTATATACAGGTAAATTACAGCACATTCTGATTTGCCAAGTTTGATGTGTCCTTAAGTCAGTTTTGTTGACCCTGGAACAACATTTTAATGAAAGAATATAGTCTTGACCATATCTCTACACCTAACCTAACCTACCCATGAGTAATGCCTAAAATCAGAGGAAATGATAGAAGACTGATGTACAAGCACCAAACACTGATAGTAAACCTAAATCACAATTTTGTCCCAAATTGCACTTGGTAAAATCAGGTTACTGTAAATTACAGCCTAACCCAAACCCTACCCCTATCAGAAAACTGCATTTTACATTTTTTTTAAATAATGTCCTTCCCAAAAAGTTCATTACATTATAAATAAATTAGGGCGTGTAATATATGTCTACAGATTTTTATTAATAACATTTTCCAAACCCAAAGCCTAACCTTCACAGAAACCTGCCTATGGACATTATTATTTATATTATTCAAATATTATTAATATAATCATGATTTGTCCAATTTATGAGCTAGTGAGAACACATAAAATGTTCCTGTAAATGTGTTTAAATAAATCAGGTTAATAAATTATTTTTAAAAAGAATATTCAGGTTGGTTTTCTTTGAAGACATCTTATATTCATGCTAATATCAAAGGCTTGTCTTAATGGAGTTTTGTTCTAGATAAAGTGGCCTGGAGCAGTGGAGGTCTGTAAACAACTTAGTTCATTGTAGTCTGTCTCAGTGGCTCAGGCTTCAATCGCATCTTAAATCACAAATGTGCCATGAAAATATGCCAGGCCAATAAAGGCAGAATTGTGATGAGAATAGAGCATCCTCTCTAGTCCCCCATACCAAGAGCCTGCTTTGCACGACCCAAACAACATCTGATCCCTGTTGTGCTGAGTTTCATTCTCTCTGTATTTTCTTCTTTCAGTTGTCTTCTATTCTAAGTCTTGTGATTCCTCTAAAAAGCCCACACGGCAGTTTATAACTCTGAGGTTTAAGATATCAGGGGTGAGGTTGAAAGAATGGGGATATTCCAGTTTCTCTCAAAAGGGTTGTTGGAGAAAAACAAAGCAGGATGGTTCTTACTGAGGGGTGTCAGATGGAGGTGCTTTGATGTCTTCCCATTTGTTTCCTTGAATGACACTGAGGAAGACTGCAAATTTTATAGATGTGCACAGACTTGCCAGTGACTACTTCCTTCATTCACACCTGCAATCAAGTAGTCGCATGTCCCGCACATACCCGTTTCCCATTGACTCACTGTCTGAGACTTAGCTGGAAATACCCTGCTATCATTCCAATCAAGAGGGGAATGTGCAAGTATTGCTCAATATTATAACATGGGAGCAAATAATGTTTCCCTGGTTATTTTAAACATCATGCTCTTTTGCCCTTCCATCTGAAATCTGCTGCTTGATCTCAATGAACAGTCCGACCCGACTGATTAAACCTTCACTCTGGAATTCCTCCCATGTCCATTTATTACAGCTTTAGTCAGAAGGAACCTGAGGATTCATAGACAACCACAGGGCAAGTAAGAAAAGTTACCACCCAGTCTGCCATGGCAGGGTGTTACCTGTCTGTTTCCTGCTGGTGACTTATTTTGGACTATTGAAATCAATTAGAGAGACCAATGTGAAGGTACACACTCCTGTTGGTAAAGTAGTGTTTTTAATATTGTTATGGCCTTCAAACAGTGAAAACAGTAATATTGTGACATGATATTACAATGCTTGAACTGTTTTTAATTCTGTGATGGCAACACTGAATTTTCAGTACAAAAACTAGAAAGAAAAAAAACACTCAGTACAAGTCAGTAGAATAAAAAGGCAAAGAAAACCTTCACTCATTTAGTGCTAGAAAATATGCTTAAACATTTATAAGATATGCCTAAATACGCAAAGCTTGATCTTCTAGCTCTAGTAATTTGTATTCCTATCTTGTGTCGACACGTTTGCATACCTTTCAGTTTGGGTCACACCTTTTGACACCTTTTCTCTGGTAATGTGACATCACTGCACTCTCTGTAGTAAAACAAGGCTTTATGTTGCCATGGATTTACTTCGAACAAAACTGGGCCGTTTTCTTAAATTACAGGACAGTGCCAACATTAATGCTCGAAGCTGTTGTGAGAGCCCCGGTGGACGTAAGCGGAACTGCATCTTGATGGGCTAAATGGCTCTTTTTCTCTCTTTTCACTTTTGATCCCTGAGCTCACACATTCCGATCATTCCAGGCGAGCTCAGTTATTTATGAGAGCAGAGCGCGCGCCTACTAGCTCATAACCCAACCAGACCTGAACACAACGAGGAGATAAAACACACACAGGAGACATTAGTTGGATTACTTGGATTATTACACATGCCATTAACAGAATCCGTGTGGAATGAAAGTTTTAGTTGGTAAGCTAATCGTTAATGTTTATGATACAGACGTTAGGTTTACTGATCAGTAGCGAGCGCGTGCACTAGTGCCTAATCGGCAGAAAACAGAATATATGAAACTTTATGTTTAACACCGATTAATCCGAATCTATCTGAGGACGATATATTGTTGCTGAGTAATAGTTAAGACAAAACTGTTTCAAGTTTACGGCGTCAATTCGCTCGGGACGTAGGAATAACGACGATTTCGCATTGAGCTTCCATGAGCGCGCTACTTGTCTGGATGACCACTCATTTTTATTCATATTTAGGAGTTCGAGCGCATAGTGCTGAAACCCTATTGTAATGGTTAGGATTATTATTATTATTAGGGGTTTGAGCGCGTAGAGTTTATGCTAAATGAAGCTTAATGACATTAAATAACATTTTTAAAGTGTAAAGTTGGCTTAGATCTAATTTATTTAATCTTTATCTTATTTTATTGCTGTAGCTTAATATGACACTTTCTCTAAATTAATGATGATAATTTAAAATAATAGAGCATTTAAAAAATATTTTTAAAATACTACAGCTCTATCTATCTCAAATCTATTTCAAATAACTATTGGATATTCAAAAAATTCTAATCTTTTCTTGAATTGGTCTCTTGCCCTCCAGTTCCATTTCAGATCATAAATACTCGTCTCCATCAACTAAAATGAGAGGTGAAGAAGCATCTGGCACTGTCCTGCACAGGCTCATCCAAGAGCAGCTTCGCTATGGAAACCCCACAGATGCCCGCACACTCCTGGCCATCCAGCAGCAGGCCCTGCGACGAGGAGGTGTTGGGGGTGGCAGCGGAGGGGCTGGTTCTTCACAGTCTTCCTCTGAGAGCCTCAGCCAGGAGGATAACCAGTCTCCTCAGCTCTCTGCGCGCCAAGAGCCCCAGGGTCAAGAGCACCAGGTCGACTACCAGCACTCTGAGAACTACACGACATACCCCCACCACGGCGAGGAGCTGCCCACCTATGAACAGGCCAAGGCTCAGTCTCAGTATTTGGCCTCCCAGTGGTGCCAACCGCACAGGGGCTGCTCACTACAGGAGAGTGAAACCATCCCAAAGCCCTGCGAGGAGGAAGACAGCTGGGACCCGAAGCGAGGCCACGTACGGTCACTCAGTGAGCGGCTTCTGCAGTTTTCAGTAGAGCGCAGTAAAATGCCTGCAACATGTTCTGCCAGTTACCCTCAGATACATGGATATCATACAAACCAGCACTTACAACACAACCAGCAAGGACTGGAGTACAATAAACAGGTTCCTTATACCGAGTACCCTTTTCCTGTACAACAAGCAACAGAGTATGAACACTACTACAAAGCATCCCCAACATTTTATTCCCAGCACAACAGGTAACAATTACAAAATTTACACTTAACCACAGCTGACATTTGATTTGGTATATATTCATTTCCTCCTGTTCTGACGTACTTTATAGGATGTGTCATTATGACTAACTGTCTGTTGACTTATACTATGGCTGAGTATGCAAAATGGGACGTGCTGATGTAGTTTGTCATCCAAATACTCTAATGTACTAAGATGAACTTAGTTTGTTCTGTTTTATATATCTAACATGATGATTATTACCTTTTGCAGACTTCAAACACCAGAGGTTTGCTATAGACTCTCCACATCACCCCCTGCTGGCAGGGAGGTCTCGGCTTGCAGTCGCAGTCAACTGGAAATGCTCATGAATGAGAATAAAAAACTGAAACAGGAGCTAGAGGGACACACTGAGAAGGCCCTCAGAATTCAGAAGGTAAAAGCACATGACTCTAAAATGTACTTTTTCAGAAAAATAAAATGGAAATTGAGGTGGGCAAGGCTTAATGGGATGCCTGAATTTAGTAATTTTACAATTTAATAAAATGATACAGGCTATGTGTTGAATTATAGCTTACAACAGTTCTCTTTCTGTTGTATTTTAATTCTATATTTAATGAAAACTGCCAGGCTGTTAACAACAGATTACATATGATAAATTTCAATCACATACTTTACTTACGAAGGCAGAGACACTTGATAAGCGTATATGTGAGTGATTATTATATGTGAATTATCACATATACTGGATAAATAGAACCAATAAGTAGAACAAAATTATTTAGTAGTTTTCATTTGACTTTGGCTAAATTCCAAAAGGCAATGAAGTGTTTCCAATGGATTACATCAGTGAAGTTAAGCTGTTGCTCACTCTGAAGGAATGGTAATGACACAGGTTTGAGCGTTTACCCATCAGGCCACTGCCTTGTGTAAACATGCCTGGGACGATGGAGTCATGGTTAACGCCATCCTGGTCTTTCCATATGGGACTCTTGAACACCTTCTCTGTTCTGTGCTCCTAAGGAGTGGCCATATTTACAATTGCTTGATCAAATTTCAAAAGTGAAAACCAGTCAATCCAATAGGAATCTGTAGTTTCGAAGGATGGCAAAAATTTTTTGCTGGATTTTAAAATGGTTATGAAAATTTGCGTTCTGACCAACAGATGCAGGCAGTTTTAAAAAGTGACTTATGTGACTTTCGTCAAGCATTGACAATAGACCTTTTTTGTGCCTTTATTGTTTCTAACCATCTTTATGTATTTCTGAGAATTTCATTGTTAGATACACACATCTGACTTGCTGTTTACAGTAATTGTTTTTTCTTTTTCCCCCAGCTAGAACAAGAGATTCAAAGGATTTCGGAGGCCTATGACACTCTGATTAAGGGCTGCACTAAAAGAGAAACTCTAGAGCAGGCGCTAAGAAACAAGCTGATGGCTGAGATCAAGAGGCTGCAGCATTCAAGCATTCAAGCGGCAAAAGAAGCTGAAGCTGCTGACCAGAACCAGCATGTTATTGCGAAGCTCCTTCTGCAGAGTGAGTTCATGAACACACTAACATTAAACATTAGCATTAAAGTTACACTCAAGATGTGAAAATCTGTTTTTTCTGTTGAGTCATTTTGCTTAAGGAGGGAACATGTTTCCAATTAGAACATTCCAGTGCAGGAATTTCAGTCATATAACAGTGCCTTGGTTTATCTGAACAGCCAGAAAAGAGGATGTGACTTTAGCTTTGTATGAAACAGATAACTACTTCCACTGCTCTTGTCTGCTTCGCGTGGACAATTAATGAATTTTAATTGCTGGGAAGATAAATGGGAAGATGAGGATGAGTTTTCCAGTGACTGATGGGAAATAAACAGAACAGTCAGGAGCTCAGGGATTTGGGTCAAAGTCAGAGTGGGTCACTGCTTTTCCCCCCGTTTGCATTCCTTAAGCGCTTGCATAAATGAGGCGCTCCGGACTGCGCGATTGAATTCTTGAGCCGGGGGAGAGGGCCTGCATAAACATTTCTTCAGCTTCTTTCTCATGTCCTCACATAAATCTCTTTGCTTGTTATGACTGGACAGAATGGATTAGTATGGATTAGGCAGATGCTTTATCCAAAATGACATACTTTTCCTTCAAATTCAAACTATGTATACATTTAAATATTAAATAGAAAAAAATTAAAGTAATGGACCTGTTCATATCCATTTAATTTACAAACACAGATAATTTTTTTTTTCTGTCTTTGACAGATGAAGAACAGCAGCTTCAGTGTGCACATCTGGAGCAGGAGGTTCAGCATCTGCGAAGTGAAGTGGAGAACCATCAGCGCAGAAGCGAGGCCCTGGAGACAGCACTGAAGTCCACGCAGACTCGCAGCCACCAGCTGTGGACGGAGCTCCAGAGGAAGAGAGCATATGTGGAGAAGGTTGAGCGTCTGCAGGGGGCTCTTACTCAGCTGCAGGCGACCTGCGAGAAAAGAGAGGGGCTGGAAACACGCCTGAGGACCCGGCTGGAGCAGGAACTGCGGAGCCTCCGAAATCAGCAGGTACTGAGACAAAATGGTGCTTTGCTTTTAAATGTTCTAAAAATTCTTAGCACTGTATTAAAGGGCTGTTTCCTTCCAGTGAAGCTAAGAGTAGCTTGAGACTTCAGACTTATGCTTTATTTGCTACTCTTTTGTCCACAGCGGCAGCCGCAGCCAGACGGTGAAGCATCCCACGTGAGTGTCTCCACACTGCAAGAGCTTCTGCGGGAGAAAGAAGAACGCATTCTATCACTAGAGGCTGACAAGACGCGCTGGGAACAGAAGTACCTGGAGGAGAAGACCATGAGGGAGTTTGCGATGGATGCTGCTGCAACTGCTGCAGCTCAGAGGTAAAAAAAAACCTTGATCCGTGTCAAAACCTTCAGAGCATATTTTGCTTCAAAACCAGATTCTAATTGCTTTTGTCCTAAACTTTACAGAGACACAACCATCATAAATCATTCGCCCTGCCATTCCTTCATTGAGGAGCTCCCATCATCTGAATACAGGAACCAGGAGGTAGAAAACAGGTACGAGAACCACTTTCAGTGCACCTAAAAATACATTTCAGTCGTGTTTAATAAACCATTTTGGATTTTAAGATTGTATAGGACTCATAAGGTTAATATGTTTTCAGGATCCGTGCCCTGTATTCCCAAATCCTGGAGAAGGACACAGTGATTAGCATCCTGAAGCAGAAGCTGCAGCAGGAGCAGAAGACAGGGTCAGGTGCTGACCACTGCAGTACCCTCGCTCATTCAACGGTCACACCCACTGCCCAGGGCACAGGTTAGTGTCGATGCTAAGTAGTGTTCACTAGCTAAGAATGTACCAGCTAAATTAGTGTCTTACTAAAATTAGCATCAGAGTTCTCTGCTAATGTATGTTTACTTTTTAAATTTCACAGTTGCCTGGCATAGTGTTAATTAGTGTTAAGTACTAGTTAAGGAGATAACTCATATTGTAACTAACCAACTTTAGCATTAGATTTCACTGCTAGTTAGCAATTACTAGTGAAGTGTTAACTGTTAAGAATTAACATTTAATAATAATTAACTTTTACTATTTAGGTTAGTGTTCACTGAAAATTAGTGTTTATTTAAACCTTTAATAATTCCTAGCTAGGCTAAACTAGCTATATTGTCTGACTAGCATTTGTCTTGACTGTTAATTAACCTTTTATTAGTTATTTGTTTATACTAGTTACTAGCAAAGCTTTTACTAGCTAACTTATTGCCTGACTAACATTAGCTTTAGTCCTCGCTGTTAATTAGCAAAATCTTTTTCCAGGGAAGAGTCAATCCAGTGACCAGGTGACTAGTACGTCCCATTCGGTGCTCGCTCCGGTAGCAGCCCCTGGACAACCAGAACCGGTTCTGTTAGAGAAACAGACAACAGATCAAATCTCCCGCAAAGAGACCAGCTCTGGTGAGTCAGCAAAAATAATACACACAAAGATTAAAAGCATGTCGAAAAGTCGTTTGGGAAGTTTTCAAATAGGTCTACCACTGATGGCTTTCTCCTGATGTAGTCCCTCCTTTTGTGATAACTGATTAATACTTGTTAACGTTTTTTCATAGATAACATTCAGAAAACACCATCTGCTGTGGATCTTTTTAAGGGCCTGGATGATCTGACGGCTGAAGCGGTGGAGATCTTCATTTGATGAAGAACACTTGGACAAACTGTCCTGCAAAATAAATGTTGAGGCACTCTGGGAGAGATTAAATGACACCACATCTCTATACTGTTGTGAAGCAAGAGTCCAGATAAACAGCAGAGCTGCTCAAAAATCTCATGTGAAAGAGGGAGCTGAGCTCTGATCTCCAGTCTGCTATATTTTGACAGATAATTCAGTAAACTGAATTACAGCACCATTTGCTGCTAGTGAGAATCCTTTATTTTTTTGGTATTTACATCCGTCCCGTACAGAAGGGTGGACACAAACTACTAAATTGTCCTCACTATTGCATTGTCGCTGCTCTCAGAAGACCTGTGGCAACTACACCACATTCCAGTTCAATTGACTTTCTTCATGAGACCGATGCTCTTGTATGTATCTGTACCACCCCACCTTTATCGATTGTTATAAATGGTTACATGTTTTTCTATTTATGGCTGCTACGCCCTTCAGCGAAGTTATTCTTTTACATTGCATTTCTAGGTTTGGCACGCTTAACACTGTCACGTTGTGCGGGACAAAAACATCATATAGACCTAGCAGTCTAAAATAACTATTAGAGAGAAAACCATTTATATTACATTATAATTTGCTTCCTTGTATTTTGTTTTGGAACGTGTTCGCTCTTAAATGGCACATTTGCTGGTCAAAGTGTCATTTCAAAGTAAATATTAATATATATTTTGTACAGTTGTTTTGATGTGTTGGAATGTAATGCCGAGGAACTGATGCCAAAGAGCATTTCAGTAAAGTTCATGTGTTCAAAACACATGGTCAAGGGTTGACCTCTTCTATTTAATCAATGAAAGATGTGAATGTTCTGAAACATTTCATACATTTACAATAAAGCTATTAATATATAAAAACAGTGTGTTTCCTTGGGACATTTTTGTTGGTTCCAGCAAACACCATCTACACATTCCAGGTTTTCTCTTAAACATTCAGTCCAAGAAAGATGAATAATTGAAAGCGAATGCCAGTGAGGGGCATTCCAGCTCTCATATTTCACCAGAGAAAACCTCTCGCTATTTCCCTCAGGCGCACCTTTAGAGACATTTTACACTCAGACTTCTGACGCATTCAGACAAACATTCTGCTTTTGAGAGAGAACAATAGATAACTTGCTCAAAGCTGATATACCCAACATTGACTAACCTATCCGGCCTCCGAATACTACTGTCACTGACAAAGCCAAACCAATATTTCTTAGTGTAGTCACATGCTTTGAAACATGGTATTGATTTCACACTTTGTGTTTCCATCTGAATTAGATGTGATGTTTAGCGTTTAACTAATTGATCTTTGTGACAGTAGTGAGAGGCATCTTAGACTTGCAATGCTCATGAGGAAGTTGTTTGTGGGTGATCTTACTGTAAGTCAGTTGTTTACATAGTATGAGGTACTCAGCTGTGTAAAAACTGGGCAGCTCACACATAACCAACATGCAATGCTGCAAATTTTTTTGTGTGCGTTTTATTTCCTTGTTTTAGGGCCAGATATCTGAACATGACATTTTGGAATTTAAAACCGAAAACTTGTAACAGAAGTTGCATAAATACACCAATTAATGTTTTGTAATAGAAGGTGCATAAAAATATTAATGATGATTAATAATGTCCTCCAAACAGTACACCAGTTCAGGTCGTTTGCTCATAGCGGCGAAATACGCCCCATCAGAGTGTATCTTACTTACAATCCCCATCTTCACTGTCCAGATGACCATTACAGAGTGTTTCACTTTGAAGTGAGGCACAGTCACAGTATTCAGTTGTGTCTTACCTTAATATAAAAAAAAAGAAAAGCACTTTTTTTTAAATCATCTGCGTCTCTTTTTGAATTATGTTGTACCCCTCTGTAGGTTGCAGTGTCCTCAGGGCTTTGTTAAACAGCCTTTTAAGACATACAGGAATCATGAAATATGTAATGCCTCCAGTGTAAGATTTGAGGAACCCTGCTGTGCAATATAACAATGCAATATAATAATATAGCTTTATAGCAATTATTATAGGCTAATATAATAAAGCTTTAAAATTGTAAAAGTGTGTGAAAATGCATGCTGCATTGCAAAAACACATTGATCAAAATTATATGATAAATATTGTTTCACAAATTATTTAACAGCCTACATACACACACTCAACATGAGCATGTATTTTTGAATTTACCTTATATAGATTCATCTTAATTCCTTTAAAACTGTATCAACTGTACTCATATGCAGTTATGTGGATATTGACTGTCATTTTGACATCAATTATGCAGTCTGCAACAGCACACATGGAAAAAAAAATTACTATTAGTTTATATTGTTGACACTAAATACATGTGGAAAATGTCAATTTTGTAGTGTTCGCAATGTTTGACAAAATGCAGACCTAAGAGGACGTTCACAACGTCCGGGGGACGCCCCCTGTTTGCTGGGATAACACTAAAGAAACAAAAAAATGCCCAACATGTTGATGTCATCTATGGTAAGTAAGCTAAAGCATGCTAGGATTCTTCGCTATTTATGGTATTTCACAAACAAACATTTGATTGATGAAGGAATCTCAGGAATTCAGCTCTCAGTTGTAATAAGAATGAACAATGCTTGTTGTTGAAAATAAGACAGCCACATCTTACATATTTACTACACTAGTAATGCCGCTGATTATGACCCCTATTGTTCGTTTTATAAATTAAAAACAGACAGTTTCCCCGTAAAAACGTGAAAACTGTAACTTGCCAAGTTACAAACCACTATTAAAAAGAGCTGAAGCTTTATAAGTGGAAAATATCACAATTTATTTACCATTAAAAACAGTATTTATCTGGTATTTACATTACAGAAAACTAACAACGCAAACAAACAAAAGCACATCATGAACAAATTAATACTATTGAACAGTAAAAATAATAAGTAAATAAAAAATTAATTATTAAAAACTATCCTAACTAAATAAATAAAACAGCAAAGTTTGTTAAACAACAGAAAGTATGATTTTTCAGTAAGGCATAAGATGGGAAATGATAATTCAAATGTAATAATTTATTTGTTCAAGGTAGAAAAAGCACATCTAAAGCACATTTGCTTTCAAATGCAGTTCTTGAAGCAGATATTTAACATAGATCAGTGAGGGCTGACAATGTAAAAAAAAAAAAAAGAAGAAAGGTGACACTATACAGTAATGACTTCTTATGATTTTTAGTACAGTTTATAAATTATAACAGCATTGTCATTTAAACTGATAACATAAAATAAGAGGGAATAGCTCTTCATCATGTGGGGTGGGTTTATGATCTAATCTATATACACTGACAAAATTCACATGTGCTTTTAATATTTACAATAAACCATCTTTAACCAAATAACATTTTAACAGGCAAATGATGATGACGACACTGTGGCACTGGATCTTCATACCAACACAAGAACAAAGTTGGCTCCAGGTGAGTTTATGTAAGCTGAGAAAATCCTCTTGGTTGGAATGAAAAGGTTTAGCATTTTTAAGGCATTTACAGGCTGTATGGGAACCAGGAAACGTGCGTTACACTGCAGTTCATCTTGTTTATAAGCGCAGGGGAGGCCTTTTCCTCCTCACAGAGAGAAATTCTGCCAACATTCCTTCGACTTTTGAGAAGGACTTGACATTTTTTACCCTTGGGTTTCTTCCTCGACATGAACAAAATGGAGGGCCGTGGAGCATTTGAAGGTCGAAGGGCACATTCCTGAAGCCTGAAATGTGGAACGCCAGCAAATATGAATTTTTCCATCCGTTTGAACGATTAATCGGCCTTACAAACCAGACTTAAAGATGATGGGAACATTAGTGTTTGTTGAAAAACGACATTAGATTAGATGTTAGATAAACGTTGGGTCAAATAATTCTGAAAACCAGATTCATTTTTCAAAGGAATGCTGCATGAATTTGTTTGGCTTGCTGTCCTGGCACATGCTGGTTGGATGTGCTTTGCTCTCAGGAAGTAGATTGATTACTTCAGCTGCACACATTTCCAGCATTGATTGATGACTGGATGGAATAACCTTTAATTTGGACTCTCTCTGAATGATAGATCTGAAACATGCTGCAAGGGGAATAAATTAAAGCAACCTTGCCTTCATATTTTTAAACTACACCGCAATCCAAACCATAGCTCGGGACTGCAGTACTGCAAGCGCTATGATGAAGAGCAGTAAAACCACACATACCCCATCCATGACTAATGCTTTACCATTGTGTGTTTTAATGGTTAGGAATGACAGCATTTCGAATGCTAGTCACGTGCACTGCTGCATTTTTCAGAGCTGCTGTTTAAAAGTCTCAGCACTTGGCCACGATTGCCATTGCTGCACTTTTTATTTAGAGGGATGCATTAAAGCGTTCCTGATCAATTAACTGGCATGAGTAACGTGACAGTTCAGAACACAATAGTCTCTAAACAATACAGACTGACTTCAATGACTTTTTCATTAAACTGACTTATATAATGTAATGCACATAAAGATAATTCATATGAGTTTTTAATCCTTGTGCGGTCCTTATTTGGGGTGTACACTCAGGGTTTAACACTTTTTTTTAGCACTCTTGTTCAGGTTTTCACGTAACATTCTAATCACAATCTAACATTATTGAAAAACTTTTTTTTTTCAGTATAAAAACTTAATTTCATGGTTATAATTGTGATTTCACAATATGTAGATTTGATTCCAACTGAAATAAAATTTTAAAACTGCATTTTCCAAAAGATTTTACACTAAACCATGCCAAATGATCCATGTGATCCCCATGAAGGATAACCCTTCTCTGGCCTTTGGGGTCTTTTTGACCCACAAATGATCTTCACCAAATTTTTAAAAAATTGTTCTTTTTCTCAAATGGTTTGAGACTTTGTACAGTGGTAAACACTTGCTAGATCTACAAAAATGGAATGATATCTTGATTTTATATTAGTGTAAAAAAAGTCACACTCAAAGACTTTAATGTAATTTTGTAACAAAATAATTGGGTTTTAGTAAACAAATGTATTTTTAATATGCATATTAATGTTTTGACTAGGTTTTGGATTACTTTTTCTTATTTATATCATTTTAAAAATAATTTTATCATTTTCTTTTCTTTTTGTTACCTAGGTTTATATACTAAATCTTTTTAAAAGACCCACATTTCTAATTATACAAAGGTTCAAGGCCACAAGGAGGTGATATGAAGACAACAAAAATGACTAAATTTAGAGCTATCAAAGGTTAAAAAAAAAAAGCTATCAACTAAATACACTTAGTAAAATTAAAAACAATGTCACAGAAATTCACTTTTTTAACACTGATGATATTAGTATGATTTCTGAAAGATCACGTGATACTGAAAACTGAAGCTACTATTACTCACAAATACATTACATTTCAAAATATATTAAAATAGAAAACAGATAATTGGGACATTGGTTGTCTAGTCATCTCAACGGTAAGTGTATGTTTTGTATCCCTGTTTTTTGATTGGTTCTGTTTGTGTGTTGTTTTGAAAATCTAATAAAAAGAAAAAAAATTGTCCCCAATTCCTCAGAATTTACCACTGTACTTAGCTACATAGTAATTGTTTTAATTCTGTACATCCTTTATTTACAAGGTCTGTTGACCGATACGATTGCTCCATAACTGTTCAAAGACAGCTGTTTTAGTAATAAAAACCCAACTTTGTAGCATCCACCAGCATGGCATATGGCATATATCTCCAGACTGAAGGTTTCAGATGTCAGCTTGGGTTAGTAAGGCTCCATGACGTTGTGGTATCAAGAACACATTTCTAATAACATGAGGCTCAGGGCTGAGGAGGAATGGATACATTTAGCTTTTGGGCATGACATGAATGAAGTGGTTTTTGGAGTGCCCCACATTGAAGTGTTGTGTTTCTGACTTCTCCCTCTTCTGCCCAGGGTCCTGTGTTATTATTTGGTAATAGTGAGCACATGGCAAAGTGTGCGTCAGGGCCAAAAAGTGTGCTCTACACCCCATTACCATGATTGCTCTGGAGCATTCATGCTGGATTTTCCAGTTTTAGCACAAGGCTTTCTTTCAGTTTCATTGGAACGGCTAAATTGCTGGTCAAGAGGCCAGGGGTTGAGAGAGGCACGCTGGGATATTTTTGGTTTAGGTTAAGAATGAAACAACAAGAGAGTCTGTGACAATCCTAAAAAAAAAAAAAAAACAACAACTTTGCCAGCACAGGAATAAATTGCATTTTAAAGTATAGTAAAAAAAAAAAAACTTTAGAAAACGTTTAAAAAAAAATCTTAATTTTTTTTAACAATACTATATGATGCACTATATTTTATCAATATATTATAACCAAACTGCAAATACTAAAGCCTAAATGTGTAATTATTATGAATAAAATGCAGTTGAAATTGTGGAATCGATTACTAATGGTTCACCATTCAATCAAAATGACATTCAGACCCATATTGATTTTTACTTTTTATTGTTAAAAATGTTTTCATCAAAGCTAGATAAGATAGATTAGAATTAAACTGTAAAAATACCGCCACCTAGTGAACACATTGCAATGCAAAGTCAATGAGATGGTGGACTACTGAAAGAAAAATAAATACTCAAGCCTATAAATTGTTTTGAAATATATATGCACATAGAAGTAGCAACGAGCAAAAACATTGATTTGACTGACAGATTGATACTAGTTACTGTTACATATTAAAAAGTGATGATCTTAAAACAGCAATTATTAAACATAATTATTTTCTTCCGCAATATACCAAATAACATTACTATAATAAATCTGTAGTATATTATTATAATTATTATGGTAAAGATATAAAAAAAAACACAATCCAACTACTTGATCCTCCTTGATTTCCTCACTTTTGGTATCTCATTCAGATACATGTCCTTGTAAGAGGACAGGAGATCGCTTATTCTATAACCCTGAAAGACACAAAGAGGATATTAACATATGCACAGGTCTATTTAGTGTGTGTGTGTGTGTGTGTGTGTGTGTGCGCGCTGTATTTACCATAGAAGTCTCACAGAGCAGAGTGTTGCCCTTCACTAGGCTGCCGATGGTCAAATGAAAATAGGTGTTTCCACTAGACCAGGAAGTGATCTTACTGAACAGATGCATCGCAAGCACCTCCTGCAGGCGAGCCAGCCAAAAACACTTGTTACGTTCACAAACTACACAACGCTGTGGTGAGCTGTACATTAGAGTTGCAGACAGATTTGTACCTTTTTCTTAGGGTTGATGATGCTAACTCCTTGCTTGCTGACCGATAGCGTAATAACACTGGGGTAACTCTTCTCTGAGGTTTGCTGGGAGAAAAACGACAGTCAGAGTCAAGAAAACAACAAACCTTCTTGGCACTTAGGGTTATTTTTAGAGTCACCCTGGTTACCTTTACTTCAAAGAAAACACATCCGAAGGTAGGCCACTGTGAGACTGTCTTCAGGAACTGGAGTTTGGCTTCATCCATAGTTATGCCAGCCTGCTTGTTGTACGCATTAATGATGTGCTGCAAACCAACAACCAGAACAATTCTGTCGTTATGGCCAGGGGTTACTAAATTAGATCAATACTAAATAATGTCTCATGCGTTCTCAAAAAAGTCTCTTATGTTCACTAAGGATAAATGTAATATTAAAACATGAATGTAGTGGAAAAATTATTAAACTTTCATATAATTGTATATATTTTAAAATGTGAATTTTGAGCAGTCAGTACTCCAGTCTTCAGTGTCTTAATCTGATTTGCTGCTTATTTCTTAAAGGGATAGTTCACCCAAAAATCATTAATTAATCATCCTCATGTTGTTGCAAAACCTGTAAGACCTTTGTTTATCTTTGGAGCACAAATTATGGTATTATTGTTGAAATCTTTCTGACCTTCATTAGACATGAAGGGTACTTGCAAGATCAAGGTTCAGAAAGGTACCAAACGTAATTTTATGTAATTTTACTGTTCAAACGTAATTTTATGAATATGCTATAAGAATACTCTCTGTGTGCAAAAAAACAAAAAAATATAATAAATAATATTATAATATATACATATTAATGTGTGTTCTGAAGATGAACAAAGGTCTTACAGGTTTGAAACAACATGAGGATTTAGTATATTTACAATACAGTTATGATGATTAATAGTTTTGTGAAGGCTGTGATACTTTTTTTACAATATAACATTTTTAGAAAATGATTAAATTAGGAATAAAATCAACTGACATCATACTTTTACTAAGTCAAAACATACAGAGCCATATAGTATACAAGAGGCTTGAGGATCACCTTCTTCCAGTCGTCAGGAGTCATGATCGTCTGCTGATCAGCTGGTACCAGATCTTTCAGCATTCTAGGGATCATGACAAACTGTGATTTATCCGTGTCAACCTGAATACGGAACAGCAGTCCTGCCAGACTGATCATGTCCTCTTTAGATACATTATGATAACCCCGCAAATACTTTGGCAATTCCTGGGAAGATAAAAAGAAGAGTGTCGCAAGATAGAGTCCTAAAACTCGGAAACAAGATGGTATTTTTACAATACTGCACAGTTTTATTCCCATCAAATCAAACGCTTTTTAAATGGGTTTATAGATAAATGGGTTTGCAAATGTACAATGAGCCTATTTTCAATAAATCAATTATTCCTATAATAATAAATGTGCATGAATCATAACTCTGGTTGCTCCCAGAGCTAATTTTCTGCAATAATCCAATAGCCACTGATAGGGAATCAGAACGATGTCATCCCTGCAGCACTCTATTCAGTTACTGTATATAAACATTTGATACACTGCAACTCAGGTTAAAATAACACTGTTCTAGAATTCAGCTGACCAGACAAGGAATTATGATCAGATAGACAACATACCTGAGGAAAGTGGAAGGTTAGGTCAGCGGTCAGGTCTTTTCCTGGGATCACATTAAACCACAGCTTCCTCATAAAGAGCACCAGGTAGGGGGCAATAGTTGGACTAGCTGTATTCAGGGTCAATAATATTTATAGTAAGTGAGAATCTGATTATAACGCACCTACTGAATAAAAGGTTAATTACAGTAGTTAGTATGTTTTACAGCTCACCCTCCTTGACTTTTTTTCCTTTCTTCTGTGAGACATCTGTGAGTTGCCTGAGGTTGTCAAAAAAGTACTCTTTAGAATCCATACTCACTACCTGAAAGAACCAGAAGAATGACAATTAGCATGGACCTAAAGCAACACCATCAGACGACTACACAAGGACTGAAAGGAATCATGTCTGAAACCTTCGTGGATGTTTTAACAAACAGACTGTATCCATCTGATGAGGAGAGCCGAATGTCTCTGGCAATGTTACGGCATAAGTCTTTGATCCTCGTGGTGGTGGTCACCTCAAATATCTAAATTTAAAAAAGGAGTTTATTTTTTTACATGGATTGAAAATAGTAAAATTGTTCGAATAATTTGTGATGTCACTTCTTACTTCAGATGTATCGTTGGGAAAATGAACTTTATGGAAGATCTGCGTGCTGTTATTTTGAATGGCATCCACTTCCACCTGGTGAGGAGGCAGCTTCCTTCCCTCGATACTGTATGAGACAATAAACATTTCTTTTTAGATTGATTTTAGCCCCAATGTTCTGTTCACATTGGCATTTCACGTCTAATTCACACAATAGACAAACACCAACACACACATTTGCTGAGTATTGTTGGAGCAGTGTGTTACCGCTGTGGATGCAGTAAAATTGTCTGTAGGAGTGAGAGCATGTGTTTGTTGTCCATTTGTTCATTGGTTCCCATTGATTAGTTGCAGGTCTTGCTCACATTACTAAATGATACACACTTTACTGAGGTATAAAAGCTGCCATTGGTAAATTAAGATGTGGATGATATTGTACCTCAATTTAACTTCTGTCGTGTCAAGACTTTGTAGTTTTGGATGTTGCCATATTGAATTTAACATGGATGAAATCTTGAGTCCTCACAATTGCACACACTGTATAATGGTCCAGCTGTTTTATGAAGTTTTGGCTACTGAAAGTTTTGCATGTTTCTTTGTTTTTTTTTTTTCAGAAAGATAATTCATCAGCTGAATCATTCCTCTTTTGTAGTTCGATTAACATGAATGACAGATAGCAAAAATACTATATTGCTGTCACTTTAAGAGCTGCCTGGATCTGATATACTATTATATGTGCAGTCTTACTCACCTGTTAGCTTTCGCTTAAGAACTAAATGACTGTGTTTACAAGAATACTTGTAAAGATGGGCATTTGACATACAAGTGTGTATAATAAACCGTTCGAGGCCTATAAAGTCCCAAAAATAACTGTTGGTTCAATACACTCTATAAACACCGTCTATACGTGGCCCTCAAACAGCGCATGCATATAAAGCATATAGGAGTATTCTTTTGCTGCTGATTGCATTTCAGTCGCTTAAAATTGATAGCTTTTAAACCACAATGCTTAAAATCACATGCAAACGATACATTTTCATGACCACAGCAACGTTATATGTTCCCGTAACTGAAATAGAGACTGTGATAGTCCAAAATCTCTACTGGTTGACAGGTTTTCACTGGTTAATCGAACATCTAGCAGACGTCTATTTGACATCCGAGTACATCTGCAAGACATATTATTTAGGTTGTTGCCTCATCTGCAATACGTCTATTGGACGTCACCTTTTAGATGTCAAATAGAAGTCTATTAGATGCCTGTAAGATGTTTTTGATTTAGAATGCATGTAAAACTGACATCTGAAAGACGAGATGCTATCTAGATCAAGAGATCTTTAGCAGACATCTATGAAATTAGCCTTAAGAGACAAACGGTTTGAGTATCTAAAGCTCTACCTGAGCATAGCTTGCATTCTCTGCAGGCAGGCGGAGGCCAGAGGCTCTCTGGGTCTGGACTCCAGAAAACGTTGAGCATATTTCAGAAGCAAGTGACTAGGAGGAAAGAGACCACAACAAAGCCATAACAGCTGCCAACCTCGCTCCATACTCAACCTGAGAGATAAACAGAGAGAAACAAGCAAGTCAACATTAACAAAGAAACAAATAAAGCAACATTAGATAATACTTGGGTACCAAAAACAGATGACAAACCCATGGCTGTTATTAGTCATCTGCTTCATTATCTGGCAGTAGATCTCATCTCTTAGTTCAACATGTGCTGTTGCTGGCCCAAAGATCTGGTTTGTTAAATCGATGGGTGTCCGCACATGCTTGACTGGATAATCTCCCATATATTTAAGAATAGGTAGAGACAATGTTAAAGAAAATATTCATTCATTATGAATGCATAAGGAACTACATTAGATGTGTAACAAATGATTCATTTTTCCACATTTGATCAATCAACAGGAAGGATATCGGTGAAGCAGTCACTAGCGAGGTGGCAGAGCTCTGAGTTGCCCTGCAGGCTCCTGAGCAGCGGCTGTTTTAGAGGCTCTTTGCTATTGGCCCACAGTTTCTCTTTGGGCCCTCCTTTGCCCCGGCCACCTTCTTTTGACTCCCTGTGACCCATTACAAGAGGTACAAGATGAGCATTTCACAAGCTCTGGCATTATTAAAACGTGCAGTTTTCAAACACTCTTCTCATTTATATCAGGTGAGATGAGTGCAAAGTGTACATGTGTTACCTGAAGTAATCAAAAGAGAACTCCTTGAGCGTCACAACAGCAACTTTCTCTGTGCTGAGCTCCTCCTTCTGAGGCAACACCGGCATCACTGACTTTCTTCTGGCTGGGGTCAAATTCAGCAAATTCTAGAGGATAGAAATAAGAATACTCTTTACATTTCTATTCTTGACTTTCAAACTTAAATTGATGTACAAAAAGCATATTTTGCCACCTTAAAAAAGAACCTTGTTAGGGTTGTTTAATTTTCTATTAAACGTGCATTAAAAATCTTTAAAGAAAGGTAGTTTAAAAACTTTAGCTCCCTTTAAATATTTATTTCCAAGACACAATCTAAAACACTGATAAAAACAATTAATTTATTATTGGTCAGTGCTCAGAAATTATTTCCTCCACAAATTAGTGTGAAACTAAAGAATCATGTTTACCAGTGTTTCTTCTGTAGGCCTGGTCAACATCGGCAAGATCCGAATGGCATCTAAAGAAACTGCTCCGGTTTGATTTGTCCTCTCATTTCTTGCTTTGATCCAGCCTTCTTCAGAAGAATACTCCCCATCCTTAATGATAAAAAGTACGTCACCCCTTCTGTAGCTCAGCAATGTGGGATCCTCTGAAGGGGGAATAAAACACATTTACAGCTTCTGATTGTTGAATTTGAAGGCTTTTCACCAAAAAGTTCAAATGCTATTACTATCATACATTATCATCACAACACATTATTTGTCAAAATTGCAAACACTCAAAAGTTCTCCTTAAGTTGAAAAATCTGTAGTATGTGAATACTACAAAAAAAACTGTAAAAGAAGCACCTTGTCTGCTAAGGTCCTGTATTGCCACAGCATACACTGATCTCTTCTTAAGTCCTGAGATGAACATGTTGACCAACTCCACTAATTCCCTTCCCTTCACAGCCTTCAGCTCATACATCCCCTTTGGAGTCACCAAACACACAATCCCACTTGAATTGTCCTCACTTTAGGAGAAAATTTAAGAAGGGAATGAGCAACAGAAAGGAAAAGAAAAGTCAGCTGGTTCCTATCACCGATTCTGCAGAAACTTTTTTTTCTAAATTGAGGAGGTTTATCATAAAAAGCAATGTTCACCTCATATTGATACTTGTCACCTCAGGATAAGTGAGCTGTAGAAATGCGGCTTCTGTCACATCCTGAAAGAAGACCCCCTTCCAGTTCACAACAACTACAAACTGGTCTTGAGGCACTGTGGGACCTGAACACATATTTTTCACAGTAACTGATAAAAAAACAACAAATTCCTGAAATAAATGTTTTAACATGATAGCTCACCTAAAATTAGAATGCTGGCATCATTTACTGACTTCACAAAAACACGATTCTTTCTTTTGTGGGACACAAAATGAATTACTGTGCTTATAGCCAAATGTCCAAGCTCTTTTTTTGAATGGTGACCCTGACCAACAAGCAAGATTTGTAGTGAACAACTTTAACTTCAGTCTGTTCCTCATACAAGATTATCATTTCAAGAGTTCGTGCTTCCTCATTTAATCATAAAAATGTTAGCGTATTTGGCGTGCTGTCCGGGGGTGGCGAGCCAGGTGGACGGCGGGCTCCGAGCCCTAATGATTTGAACCCTAGCGAGGGCGGAGCTCGGTGTCCGGCTCGGACCCTGCATGCCCCCCTAGGAAGGCGCGAAAACGGGTGGAGAAGGGGCGGAGGAGGGATGCAAAAAAAGATAAGATGCGGAAGGGGAGGAGATGGGTCCATTTATAGAGGGAAGGATGGATCTGATTGGCTAGTGAGATGAGGAGATGATTGGACAATGCGATTTCGTACGCGTTCCTCTCGAAACTCGTTTAGAGAAACTTCACATGGAGTCTTGGAGTCATTTGGCGCTTTATCATTACAGCTTTGTATGGAAAAGATAAACATAAACCTTCGTCCAATGCTCTTATTTTGTGTTCCACAAAATAAATAAAGTCATATAGGTCTGGAACAGCATGAGTATATGTAATGAGAAAATGTTCATTTTTAGATTAACTACTATTAAAGCAACTACAAAACAATTACCTGAAACAATTTCAGCCTCATAGAACTTAGAGAAATAGATGGGCCACTTATGCCGTGCATATTCAACAGTCTCCTCTTGCACTTCATAGGCAGGTTTAGTAGAGTTTATGTAAGGACCCTAAGAAATTACGAAGGATTAGTGCTTGCATTATTCTCCAAGCACTACGACCAAATAAAATGTTGTATAAAGACTGTTATAGAGCATACCTGTGTGTGTGCAGAATGAATCATTTGCACGAGCTTGACCATAGACTTGCTCTCAATTAAAGTCATGTTCATGCATTCACGAACAATCTTTTCTGCTTTTTCCATACTGCTTTCAGAGCCATACTGTACATAGTAATGTCTGGTTGCGAGCTGCAAATAATCATCCTCCTAGATCAAAATTTGGGACGACAACAGAGGATAAGTCACAAATCTAACTCCTATTAAAATGACATAACCGTTAGAAGAAAGAGCCTAGACTGACCTTATCAGACTGATAATCGCCACTTTTGACTCCGTAGATGATCTGCCTGTAGATGAGGTCTGTGCTGACTTGGTCAGATGAACAGTCGTGCCATGGAGTGAAGATCTCTTTGCGGAAGTAGAAACGCCAAGGAGCATGTTGTTCCTCTCTCCCCTGCCTTTTTTCATCCTGCTCACAAATGGACACGGTGTCCAAGACGTGCTGACTGCCACTGCCAAGAGACCACATCTGCAGCAAGAGATGTATATAATAAGGACTAAGTACTAATATTGCTCATTAGTTCCATGTGACTTATTTCAAGGTGCGACTTGAAGCCATTCCGATGATACAAACCTTCTCATACATTGCAGCATATAGAGAGAAGCCGTAAGTGTCCTGCAGGTTTTTTCTCTGGATAATCGAATTGCACACCTCTGCAGAAGTGCTGGCTGAATCCACAGTGAGCGTGATGCTTTTGCCATCCATCAGACTCACAACTACTGTAATGGGCTTCTTGTTCTCTACAGACTTGAAGGAAAGAAGAGCTTGTCATGTTTAGAATAAGAGAAGTAATATTCATCTTTTTAGAGGGATTGCCTACCTGTAGTTCAACCCAACATGGTGGCTCACTTCTTTCTCCATTGGCTAAAGTCCTCTCCAGCCTCTCTGAACAGTAGGAGGAGTACTCACTTGGCCCATAGCGTATGAAGCTCTGCAGGTACTGTGGGCAAAAGATTGTGGAACATATCACATAACATTACATAACCTAATATCATGTCACATAGCATCCAATGCCCTCCAACAGTTTGGAAACATGCATGGTATCA
This sequence comes from Enteromius radiatus, assembly GCA_032357445.1. Lineage (NCBI taxonomy): Eukaryota > Metazoa > Chordata > Actinopteri > Cypriniformes > Cyprinidae > Enteromius > Enteromius radiatus. Next base: position 6,978,599 of record JAUCMS010000044.1, on the reverse strand, counting down.
GCATGTATCTTTGATGCAAATACTTTAAAGTAACTTGACATTATCATCGAAGATACTAATTTCCCACTTCCTCATTAATAACCAATAGTAAGCATGTTTGGCGTACTGTCTGGGGAGCAGGCAGAGAGCTCGGCGGACCCCAAGCCCTAGGTAATTAACCCCTAGGAGGCGAGGGCTGGTAGTTAACCGTGAACCTATTTCTTCCTTTCATCCCTTTACCTCTCTGCTTCAGATCACCCTGCCAGGTCTCTTTTGTGGTAATAAGTGGATACATTCACATTAGCCCTTAAATAACAGAACAGAAATCAAATAGCATTTCGTACCTTTTTGAGGCGATCCGTAGGATGGAAAATACCCAGACAGATGGACAGAAGAACCCAGCCTCTGTTTGTACTTTTGTGGTTCTTATTGGCTGTTAACTGCTTAAGGATCTGACAGTAGATTTCATCTCTGAAAAACATTTCAACTCATAAAGATGATATATTCCACATTGTTAAGAATTCAAAAAACCAGTGGCCCATCACATTTACCTTATATCTTGTCGTACAATAGCATATCCTACTATAATATGCAATTTCTCCAGAGGTGTCATTGGACGATCATACGTTGCTCTCTCTCCAAACAGTACATCCTCTTCCTCCTGAACAGCCTGCATTTTAGGCTGTGGTTCTTCTTCTGGCTGCAAATTTCATTAGCATGATTATCAGGAACCACGATGCAGTTAGCTGTCAGTAATGATCAGTGCATAAGTATACCTCTTCTTCAGGAATGGCTGAGTGTTTTCTCTTCCCTGTCCCCTTTGGTTGCTTCATTTTTTTTCTCAAAAATTTCTGCATTTACAAAACCAACAAACAAATAAACCCACAACGGCGATAAGTAACATATTTCTGTTGGGTTATTGACTACTAAGCAGCATTTACAGTAAAATTACATACATTAACATATTCAAAGCAATACAATTTAATATACTAATATCAAACTGCATAAAATGCATGTTGATATAGGTTGGTTTTCTCAGCAGCGTAGGAACTGAAGGTACCATAGAAGCTGAACATCTGGTAAGAGTAAAAAAGGCAGTGTTTTATTGTGTCTTGATTGTTTACCTGATCCAATCCAACGAGGTTACTGAGTCGTCGCGCTTGTCTCTGACCAAGGTTCATCTGAATGGGGTCAGCTATGGAAGAAACACGTTCTTGCCTCGGCTCTGGAAGATCTCCCATAAATCTCAGTATGATCCACCACACTGTCAAACAAGCCTGGAGGAGGAGGGAAAAGGCAAAAAGAAACAATACCAGACACAGTTGATCATCAATTCTTGCTTTTGGTGGGAACATGTTTCTAATGAGAACAGCACTTGCCAGGGCATCTCCTTCATCTTCATGGTAGAGCAGGGGTTGTCTTAACCTCTGTTGGATATATGAATGAGTAGATGATCCTTGGAAATGTAAAGAAGCAAATTTAGAGAAAGAGAACTCATCATTCTCCTTCTCTTTCTCTTTCTCCTCCTCCTTTTGCCTCTCCATTTCTTTCTCCCTTTCCTTCTCCTTCTGCATTTGGTTTTCTCTTTCCTTCTCATCATCCTCCTCCTCCTCCTCCTCCTCTTTATCTTGATTGTCTTCTCTGGTGTCTGACAATGACATCACCTTCCTCTCCCTTACAGGGCTCTCTACTAATTCAACCTCCTCTAACTTCACCGGCTCGGCCTCCAAATCCTAGGAATCAGGAACAAATCACCCTGCATTTTAGGTTGTGTTCTTCACCCGGCTGAAAAGTTAATATTAAACATCTTGGATTCCTAATTGTCTTTGAAAGACATAATATACAGGAAATGATGACTGAATACATTACTTGATTGTGTATCAGCAATTAAAAGTTAGAGCTGACATAGGCTTATTGAATTTTGAAGAATGAATTTTGATCAGGAGGTGTTTGTTCCTGTCAAACAGGTGACCTGCTTCCTTATAGCGCTGTGAAGATAACTCTAACCTCAAATCCCGCAGGAGCTGGGCCCTCTTTTCCTGCCACTGCACTTGGAAGGAAGCCAAAGATATTCTCCACCATTTCCTCATCATCCTTCTCCTGGGATTTGGCAGCTTCCTCGTTTTTTCTGAGCAGCTCCTCTAGGCGTTGCTGAAGCTCCAATGCTGTACGTTCCTGTGCCTCTTTTTCTTGCGCAGTCAAAAACGCCTAAGACACAGTAAGGGTATGAGTGATAAATGCTTAATATGTTTTTGTGGAAACATTTTCTTCAGGGTTCTTGAAATGAACAGGAAAGTTTACAAGAACAGCATGTATTCAAAATAGAAAATTGTTTAACATTATACATGTCTTTACTGTTAATTTTAATGATTTTAACACATCCTTGCCAAATATATATATACACTACCGTTCAAAAGTTTTAGAACAGTAAGATATTTAATGGTTTTTAAAGATGTTTCTTCTGCTCATC
>JAUCMS010000044.1:6964108-6976050 GCA_032357445.1 Enteromius radiatus | reverse complement strand
TATATTTTAAAATGTAATTTATTCCTGTGATACAAAGCATCATTACTCCAGTCTTCAGTGTCACTTTCAGACCTTTCCGAAATCATTCTAATATGCTGATTTATTACTAGACTTGTCAATGTTGGAAACATATATTTTTTGGAACCTGTGATTTTTTCTCTCCTCAGGATTCTTTGATGAATAACAAGTAAAAAACAACATAATTTTTTCCCAAATATAAAACATTTCTAAAAAAGTAAATCTATGCTGTGACTTTTTTGTTTATTTAATAGATCCTTGGTTAATACAAGTATTAATTTCATTCAAAGAAGAAAGAATAAAAACCCAAACTTTTGAACAGTAGTGAAACTGTAAACTACTGTAAGAGTACATTATTATCCATTTTAAATAAATGCTCCTCTTTTTAATATTTTAATGATCAAAGAATCCTAAAAAAAACTATTAAGCTGCTCAACTGTTTCCAACACTGCTAATAAAAAAACAATTGTGGATTAATTCCCTAATAACTTATTTTATTATTAACTAATAGTGTTAATTGACCATCACTGTTTATAAAAGCCATTTATTTTTGCAGATTATTGAACACTTAAGCATTTTTATAAACAGTGATGGTCATTAATTAATTAATTATGAGCTGATGGTTTGTGAATATATCATTATGTTGTGACTTTACCATTTTACCATTTACCATTTAATCTTACTCGAAACTTTTATGGTAGCATATCATGGTCTCCCAAAAATGATTTCTGAAGGATCGTTTGACTTGTGTAATGGCTGCTGACCTTAGCTTTGAGGAAAAAAAGTGATTTTAAATTGTAATAATATTCACAAGTTTACTGTATTTTTGGTCAAATAAATGCAGATTTGGTGAAACTTTTGACATAAGAAATCCAAACACTTGACCGGTAGTGCATATAAAACAAAAACAAGACAAAACATTCTGTACTAAAACACAGGAAATCTGCTCTGTTTCATTATACACTCACATCTGTTTTCATTTTCTTGAGGGTCTTCCTGGCTAGCAGTCCTCTGGTCTGTGTCTGCAGCAGTATCACTGCATTTCTTTTGCGTTTCAGGTCTTTCCTTGCAAGGTAGCCACGGGTCTGTGTTTGCAGAGTGATGGCTGCAGCCCGTCTGCGCATATACTCCGTATGGAGCTGACGACTGCGCACTTTTGCCTGCAGCCGAGCAAATCCTTGCTTGAGCTAACAGGGATAACAGAAACAACAGGAGGCATGTTTTATTATTTTATTACACTCATTTTAAGAGCTACTACATATACTGTAGACAGTAGATGTTCCCTGCTTAGCTTACTTGACCAAAGTCCCTTCTGTCTTTGTGGCCACGCCAGGTTTTCTGTAATACCAGAGCTGCCCTCTTCTTGTTTACAAAATTTGCTCTGTTTGGGAATGATGAATGAATTGAATTGAATTGAACATTTCTGTACAATTGCATAAAAAATACCATGTAGACATTGGTAAACTAACCTGTCTTTATGGGCAAGCATCACTCTTTGGATGATAAGTGCCTTTCTGTAAAGCTCTTGCTCTCTCTCCAGTTCTAGGAAGGAGTCATGATAATCCTACGGCAGAGAGAAAGAAGGAAAAAATTCTTATGTGAAAGAAATATGACATATATAAGTCTCTTACGCTCACCGGTGCAGCATTTATTTGATCACGAATACAGTAAAACAATAAAATTGTGAAAGTACTTACAGTTTCTCCATTTTACTGTTTTAAAATATAATATCTTTCTTTAATTTGATTGTTCAGAAATCATTTAAATACTGGTTTTATGTTCAAGGTACATTTCTTATTATTATCAGTCTTGAAAAAAATTTTTTGTAACATTATAAATGTCTTTTCAGTGACTCTCTGAAATGAATTGCTGAATAAAAGTATTCATGTCTTTAAAGAAAAATCTTACTGACTGCCAACTTTTGAATAATATTTAATCACAAAAATGTTATCAATTGCTTTAGTAATCAAATTTACAAGGAACATATACTGATATAGACGTAAAACACAATTATACGAGCTACGTGTACTATGCTAAGCTAACTGAAACTTGTTTTAATTGCTTGCATTGTCCTCATTTGTAGGTCACTTTGTATAAAAGAATCTGCTAAATGACTAAATGTACATGTAAATGTAATGTAAATTAGAGAAATATAATGCCTAAGGTACCCTGAGAAAGACTTTGGTTTTTCCAATCTTCCAGTCCTCTTCATCTTTGATCATAGCCTTGCAGATAGCTGCACAGCAGTCTGCAGCAGGCTCCTGAAGAACAAATAAAACATATTTTTATTTATCAAATCAAGCTCCAACCTGGTACATTCATCATGTTTTAAGCTGAACATATCATTCTTTTCATTTCGGCTTCCTGAATCCTTCACAGTTTGATCCACAGTGTATTAACTAATGTTAACCAATACAACTACTGCAGACAACTTCTGCAAATGCAGAGACTGATATTAACTAAGATTAATAAATACTCTAGATTGTTGTTTGTTCATGTAAACTAATGTAAAGACTTTCAGATCAATATTTTATATGCATAATTCCTAGCAACCAATCACAGCCCTGAAATAATAATAATAACGTTATATCAGAATAATAATTATAATAATTCTCATATTCAGAGCATCACATCTGTAAACAATCATATTAGGCCCATACAGTGTTGGGGTCACAGTGCACGGACTTCAGGAGCACACGGTAGCGCTGCAGAAAGTCTTTAAAGGTGTGTCGGATGGGATATCCCGACTTGCGTATTTTAATGGTCTCCAGCATTCCAGAGTAGCGAAGCTGCTGCATGCAGAGCTCTCTATTAAATACCTGAAAAACAGGAAAGAGAGAAAGCACGATTTCATTTCAGTTCTGATGGCTAAAAAATACAAAATATGTAACTATAGGCAAAGTGAATTTGTACCACGGGAATCTTTTTGTCATTTGGTTTGAAGCAACGTATGAAGAAGGGCTGACAGAGGGACAGGGCCTTCATCAAAGAGTCCAGGGACTGACGGAACTGACCACTCAGAGTAGATATCTGCCGCCTCGAATCATTTACTTGCTGTGTGACACAAAAAAAAGACACAATGTATTGCAAAGCTGTTGCTATCCAATCAGTACTGTCAGGCTACCATATAAATGCCCCATACTCGTAGTGAGTTCTTTGGTGTCATGAGGATTTTGTTGATTTTGTTATTGTTCTTGACTGAATTTGCATTCGTCTCTTTTTCAAAGATCTGTTTGAGCAACTTGTTGGAAGATTTCTGAACCAGTTCCATGATGTCCATGCTCAGGGAGTCTCTGTTCTTCTCCAAAAATCCTGACAAAATACAGCACTCTCAGATCAGAGACTATTGGGAAATGCAGTATGCATGTCATAACTGAGTTTGAATGAATGAATCGTACCTTCACAGTCATAATAAACCGTCCCAGCAAAGTGCTTGATCCCAAACTGCATGCCATGGTTGCTCTTAGATGACATGTACAGTTTGTTTCCATTATGTTCTTTGCTTATTTTGTTTAACATCGTGGAATCTGTTCCCTGACAACGCAAATTGAGAAAAAATCCAGAAGCACATAAACCATGTCCATAATACAAAGTAATTACATAGTAAGTACGTAGTAGCCATTGCATTTGCATAAAACAAAATGTACTTACAGTAAGTGTACTTGATATGTATCTATATTGTACACCTTATCTAGCTGCACCTTAGTTTGATTTAACCCATTAGTACACAGCTTAAATACCTTTCTCATTACATTAAAATGACAGAGTATTACACAGGCATAAGCTAGTTAAAATAAAGTGTATCAAGATTGTATTTAAAGTGTAAGTAGCTGCGTTACAGACAAGTAGACTGTAATTACAGGCTGTTTCATAATTTTGTTACATGATAAGTACATTTTATTTCATGTAAGTACAATGGCTACTACTACGTACCTAATTAGGTAATTACGCTGTATTATGACACCTTAAAATAATATATAACAAAACCATTCATGTAACTTATGAAGCTCACCTTAGGAAAGGTGCTCTCTTCATCAATTAGAGCCAGTATGTTGAGAGGTTTAATGGCCAGCAGGTCCAGGATTTTCTGGTTGTCATTGAAAGCAATGCGCTTCCATGAGATTCCTTCTTTACTGTACTCATCCTGCTCCAGCTTAAAGATGTACTTCACAAAGAACTGCTGCAGGTGCTCGTTCGCATAATTAATGCACAGCTGCTCAAAACTAAATAAAAGGAGGGGCAGAAGTACAGAGAAATTTTATTCACAACGGAAATATGTGTACTGTCTAATCCATCTATCTTATATATAAAAATAATAAAAAATTTGGAGCATCACTTGTGTACAATGCACATTTCTTAATGTTCAGCCTAAAATGTAACGCTGTTAAAGTGTATATAAAGCCAAACTTGCAATAGTTCCACGGCACCACAATCGAATATAAAAGCAGTTTAAGACTTTTAGTATACTAGTTTAGATTAGTTCAAATACATTTCAGTATATTTATTTTTCACTAAGGGAAGTGCAATTGCTCAAGTACTTTAAACTGCTTAATAGCTAACATAATTTTTAGTTTAGACAACAGATATTTACCTGTTCCGATGGAAATTCTCAAAGCCAAAAATGTCAAGCAGACCAATGGACTTGCGCGTGTAATTTGAATTATCAGTCTGGGGTTTGTCAATGGCGCTGTTTATTTTTTTGAACATCCAAACAAACAGCCTTCCGTACATGGCCTGTCAGGGAGCAGACAAAATGTGCAATAATGATACGAATGTTGATTGTATATATACCATTGTTCAAAAGTTTGAGGGTCAGTAATTATTTTTTTGTTCTTGTGGAAAAAACATTTTGGACAGTATGGTACCTTGGCAAAAGCATCTCTGGTGTCTGTGGCCTGCTCTGAGCTGAGGGGTTTGGTGACTATCTCTCGGTTTGTCATGAAGGAACGATACGTAAGACTCTTTTCAAAAACAGCATCATCCACCTGCAAAGTGAGAGAAGTGCTGTCATCAAATACATTCAAACATTCATACAATCAAGCCAGCTTTTAAAAAATTAATTGAGGATAAAGTTCTAAAAGCGGCATTAGCTCTAAAGAACATTTCTCTGTACCTCCAGCAACTTGGCAGCGACAGAGAAATGATTGGATGACTTGATGTCACAGCTGTCCATGTTATTCATTATAGTGCCTGAAAAAGATCAAAAGCAAATCAGTCAGCTTTATGATATTCCTAACTACAATAACTTCTGCGTGTGGGAAGACAGTTGAAAAGCTATTACTGCAAAAGAAAGGTTATTGACACTAACTCTGAAAGTCAATATTGCCCATGTGGAGAATGACAGCGAGTAATTTGAAGATTTCCCAGCAGTCCCGGTCTGAGAAAGTGAGGATCTTTAGAGCAGAATGAATCCGCCCAAACTCATCAGTATCGTCCCGACCATCACATGTCAAACAATCACCCTAGATAACCATCAGAAGAGTCAGTGATTATCAGTATTAAATCTTGATGTTACTTGATTTTAACACTCAATGAACAAGACCAATCATTAATTTACTGCATTTGACTTATGGTATACATTTATAAAAAATAAAAGCATGTACTTTCTGCTCTAAAACATAATAAACTTGAATTGAAGTTCTCACCTCAGTCAGGTACTTGAACTGTGATGCATCTCCAAGAGAGAGAGTCTTCTTACGGTCACTTTGCATCCCAGATAACATACAATAAAAAATGTGGTAGTTCCTTTCCTGAGTTGCCTAAAAATTAAAGTATTTTTTTATTATTAAACATCATTTAAAAATAATTAAATTAAATTATTGAAATAAAATTGATTAACTTTATTGAAGTTCTTAGGTTTTATCATTAACATCATAAATATTATTTATAACAGTATTTTTATATGCAATTTCAGATTATTTGAAACTAATGAAGCTCATAAGCAGTGCATAGCTAGTCTAAGGCTCTAATGTTTTTCCTCAGCATGTAAGGTGAACAATCTCAGACTAAAATGTACAAAGTTTTCACTGGGGTGGTATCCTACACTCTCAGAAATAAAGGTACAAAAGCTGTCACTGGGGCGGTACCTTTTCAAAAGGTACATGTTTGTACGTAAAGGATCCATTTTGGTACCTTAAAGGTACATAATAGTACTAATAGGTACAAAAGTGTACTTTTTGAAAAGGTACTTCCCCAGTGACTGCTTTTGTACCTTTATTTCTGAGAGTGCATGGTACAAAAGCTCTTAGGATAAAAAAAAAAACTCTTATACTTAGCCCAAATGGTACATATTAGTACCTTTGTTGTATATATTAGTACTTTAAGAGAATATATTGTGACATTTTAATTTTAATATTTATTTATTTTTAGTTGATATGTAGATACAAAGTTACTTATTGTTTCTAGAACGTCTAAAGTAGACTATCAAAATAAACTGTAACCGTATATATCAGTACCAATTAAAAGTGTAGTGACAGCTATGTATATTTTTCTGTAAATACAATAATCTTACCTGATGACAGACACGAGACTTCTCCAGCAGGTACTGCTCCATGTGAGCTCCCTCTATAACTCCCTCTTTATTAAAGAAGACATTCACGTATTTCCCAAAGCGGCTGGAGTTATCATTCCGAATGGTTTTGGCATTCCCAAAGGCTGTAAGACAAGCAGAAGTGAGACAGCTTTCAATTGAATTGATTTAAATAATCCACCGAACAGTCCTGTTTAGCTCTTACCCTCCAGGACAGGGTTGGCCTGGATGATCTGCTGCTCTATCCAGGAGTGCTTCCCGCTCACAGCAGCCAGGAACTGAAGAATCAGTTTAGTGCTTTCTGTCTTTCCTGCACCAGATTCTCCACTGACACACAAACAAACCAAAAGCATTAATAATTGACAAGATAAAGTTATCCATGCGAATATGAACAAATTATACATAATAAATATAAGCTGAGACAAAAAAACTAAGAAACAATATATTAGTTTGCAATAAAACTATATAATATGTGACTACTAAACTGATATTAATACATCATCTGAAAGCTAAATAAATAAGTAAATAATAAAAATTAAGTTTTAATATATTTACGGTAGGAATTTTGCAAAATATCTTCATGGAACATGATCTTTATTTAATAGCCTAATGATTTTTGGCATAAAAAAAAAAAAAATATATATATATATATATATATATAATTTTGACCTAAAAAACCCAATGTATTTTTAGCTATTGCTAAAAATATACCTGTGCTACTTATGATTGGTTTTGTAGTCCAGGGTCACATATAACATAACATCACATAACATAATAATTAACAGAAGTTCTGCACAATGGGTTCGATGACTGTTTACATTGACTTTTTCTGACATCTGACCAAGTGTGCAAAGAGCAGAACTTATTCTCTTATCTCTTATTGCACACTGACATCACACAGTTTTATAATGTGTGACATATAGACCATAATCATCTGTAAAAACATTCTCTTACAAGTGCAGCGTATGTGTGGCCAACTTCTATCTTCATGCATGCTACTGCTAACCCCAAAAAATTACTACTAACATGGCATTAGATTAGATTCTCAATATTCAGAAGAAAGACCAAATATGTACCTGATAATGCAGCACTGGTTGCGATTGTTGCGGCGCATGTTGTAGTAACAACTGTCAGCGATAGCAAAGATGTGCGGTGGGAGCTCGCCCAGCTTACGCCCGTGATACTCGTCTACCTGCTCGGCCGTGTAGATGGGCAGCATCTGATAGGGATTCATGGCCACCAGGACAGAGCCAATATAGGTCTAAACAGAACACATATATCACATAGATTATATACAGAAATATAAATTATATACTGCAAACAGAATCTGTAAATGTGAGCTGTCACAGAGCATTCTGGGAATACAATTTTTTCACTTTAAATTATAAAATGATTTGTATTTTTGCTTGCAGTATTTTACAGGAAAATTGAATGAAATGTCTCATCAGATCTATTAAACCATACACCATATATTTTTTAACTACCTATAGTTAATGGATTTTCACTGTATTTTCAGCCTTACAAAGCCATTAAAATTATAATTATTATTAAAAAAACAACTCAAATACTAATTAGGAAAAGCATTGTAAAAAAATTGATGACTACAGGGGTTGACTAAAAATCGACAAACATCATTTTATATAGTAATTTGAATAAACTCACATATATACTGCCCTGTTTGTGGCGCACAAGCAGGTTTCTGAGCAAACTGGCTTCACTGAGGTCACCGAGTCGGGTCATGTCATCAACACCCTCCACTGAGGTGGGGTGCATAGGCTTCAGACTGGCCTTCTCCCCCTCCGGGACATAGCACTCCTATGTACACAAATGTAGATGAACACGAATACTAGAATAATATAGAATGTGTCGTAATGTAATATTACATTACAGTGGATTATTAGAGGATAGCAGGGCTAGCTGTCACATTTTTATTCTCTAGTGAATATTTCCTATATTTAATGTAATATTTTTTTATAGACACGTAGGCCTATCTGAAGGCATTGGCAAAAAGGCTGTTGCCACAGTGGAAATTGCCATTAAACTGCCTATATTTTTTTTTATTCTTATCAAATAAATCCCCTTCCCTTTAACTACGCACAACATGTGCCTTTTGGACTTCACGTAAGAGGAAGATGGTACCAGAGGACAGCTTTATTATTTGAGTCAGAGCGGCTGTTAAGCAGTAAAACTGAGATCCTAGAGAAAGCATTCATTTGCGTAGTCACTCTGCGGATACTGGAAATGCTTGGGCTTTGTATATAAGCAGTGGTTTTCATAAAACAATGATGTTGCACCAGAAGCTGGTAGAGTACCCAAAAACTGTACTCAAGTAAAAGTAAAAGTACTTACAGAAATATTTACTCAAATAAAAATAAAAGTAATAGTCAGAATAGTTACTTCAGTAAAAGCATAAAAGTATCGGATAAAAAAAACTACTCAAGTAGTTTGTTACTACTACTTCAGACGAATCAGCGCGTGCTGCAGGGAACTGAACGAATCGTTCAAAATGATTTGCGAGCCAATTCACTGGTTTGATCAAGCCTTCGAACAGAACTGACTCAATAGAAGGAATCATTTACGAATGGGCATCGTTCACTGCCCAGAGAAAAGTAGACAGCTCATCTGGAATAAACGGAAGCTTTTTTAACTTGCATAGCATTAAGATGAAGTAACGAGAGGAGCGTTGCCCACAGTAATGAAGTAAAACTGCAGTTTTTCACTGAAAAAATACTTAAGTAAGAGTAAAAGTACCCATTTTTAAGTATACTCTAAGGGCCGGTTTCCCAGATAGGAATTAGATTAAGCCAGGACTAGACCTTTGCTAATTCAGGACATTTAAGAATATTTAGAAACATGTCTTACAAAAATGCATTATCTGTGAGCATTTTAAGACCAAACAATGGCAATGATGTATTTTAAGATATCTCAGTGCAAGCCTTTTCCATTTAACATTTAAAAACACAAGTGACAGTTTGCTCAATTTGGATTTTAAATGTTACTCTTGTACTGACAATACAGATCAGACTTTGTTTTACAATGTCCCCAAAAACAACAAAATATTAGAGAAATTTAAGCCTGAAGGAAATAAAACATTATGGTTTAAGGTTCAAATAATATTTCACAATTTTGTGGCTTTTATTTCCCCTTACTTCTCTCAATGTTTTGGTCATTTAGTAAATAATAAAGGAATAAAAATGATTTCCAAAGTAACCATATGAAGCTTTATTGCTCAAGCCAGCTGCCAGTAAAAGTTTGTTTAATGTTTATGGTAGGTATAGAGAAAACAAGTTTAGTTTAACTGGATCTTAGGCTCAAAACCTTACAAATAAAAGCCCTTGTGACAGCTAGCACCGGGTCTCTCCTACTGTACAGGTCATCACTGAGTCATGTTTTTACCTTCCCTTCATCATCAATCAGGCAACACTGTCCACCGGCTGAGACCTTCACATACCCTCCAATAGGGACCCCAGTACTGGAGTCAATCCAGTAGTGATCCCCCTAGATTCAGATTCACATAAACTACATTTTAAAATCCAAACACTACTCACGACCAACTCAAACATCACCATTTCACACCAACCATAGGACAAAGAAGTAAATTAAATACATGAATACACACCTTTTTTAGCATCACCATTTGAACAATCCCTTTTGTTCCACAGGCATCTAATTGAAATTAAAATCCCCAAAAGATAAATCAATAAATATATTAAACAATCTAACAAGTGTATACAGCTGAAAACTATCCCTCGTATGAATCTTGTGGTTAACTGTGGACAACCCTCGTTGACTTATTCCAATGCGGAATAAAAAACATACATGTCCAAACTTAATATTTCCATTCGCTTGTGTGATAGCAATGAGGAAGTGTCCCTAGAGTTCATTTCTTTATGGCCCCTAGACTTTGCTCCATCATGGGCTGATTGTCACCATGAACCACCAAAGAGACGTCATTAGCAGTCCCAGATCTGGACTCTTTAAGATTCCAATGAGCTGAATGGCAAAAAAAAGTCAGAAATGAATAATAAATTAGACGATGACTTCAAAATCAAGAGTTTCCTAGTGGCTTGATACATCACACATGAAATCTGAAATGAGTCTTGTCAAATAAATAACCCTACCCATTAACTATGCACGACATGTGCCTTTTGGACTTCACGCAAGAGGAAGATGGTACCAGAGGACAGCTTTATTATTTGAGTCAGAGCGGCTGTTAAGCAGTAAAACTGAGATCCTAGAGAAAACATTCATTTGCGTAGTCACTCACACACAGATACTGGAATTGCTTGGGCCATAAATGACTCAAGAAAGGAGGAATCAATTATTTAAGTGCCCAGAAACTCCAAATGTTAGTCACACCCTACAAACCAATAACCGTTATTTATCTAAACACATTAGATTCCAGCCCCTAAGATAACCAGACAAGGATATTGATTTGCACAGTGGCTTCATGATGTAAATATAACACAAAAAAACAGCACCTCATTTTACATTTTTCAGGAAAAGACCCACTTGTTTTCAAGGAATTACAGTTTGGGGTAAATTTTTAAGAATAAATTACTATCAAGGACACATTCGATTGATTAAAAGTGAAAGAAAAATGTTTCACGGTTTCTATAAAAATATTATCAAGCATGAGCGTTTTTAACACTGGTAATAGGAAAACATAGGCCTATTTCTTGGGCAGCAAATCATTTTGAGGTAATAGCTGCTAAAAAAAACAAAAAGCTAATTAGCAAAATACATTAAAATAATATTTTGTGGCTTTTATTTCCCCTTACTTCCCTTAATGTGCTGGTCATTCAGTAAATAATAAACAAATACAAATTATATCCAATGTAACCACATGAAACTTTATTGCTCAAGCCAACTACTGCCATTAAAAGTTTGTTTGATGTTTCATGCTCAAAAAAGACTGCATTTATTTGATTAAAAAAAATACTATAAACAGTAATACCATGACATTTTATTATAATTTCAGTTATATATAAAGGGGTCATGAACTGCGTTTTTATTATTATTTTGTACTCTGGTGTCCATTTACAATTCCTACACAAAAACATCATAATTTAGAAGCAATTAGCTATTTTCTTACCTGTTTTTTACCCCGCTCATCAGACTAATACTCTGTTAAATAGGCGGAAGTAAACGCCCACTGCTATGATTGGCATTTTATGACAGGCAACGCAGGAAAATTAAGTGAACAAAGGATCAAGTTCGTACTAACACAGTCTTACTGTAACGGAGCGGACGGAGACAGGATGTAAAAGGTAAGTAGTTTTATTCACAGGTGTCGTTCTGGTACAACACAACTTCAAAAAGGTGAGAATCTCACTCATAGAACATAAAGTCTTTGGATAGAAAACAACATAGGAATAATTCTTAGTCTTTGTCT
>JAUCMS010000044.1:6927020-6954346 GCA_032357445.1 Enteromius radiatus | reverse complement strand
AATATTGCTATTATTGTGCCATGAAATGCAGTTTTAAGAGTGTTTCAGGCGAGAATGTAGTTGTTTAAAACACAAATGTGTGGTTTATTAAAAAAGACAGCGCCTATTTAAAAGTTTGCTTCGCTGATTTCGGAGCCGTGAGCTCCACGCGAACACCGGCTGTTTTGTGAAGTTCATGTATCACCTGAAAATATCAAAGACTCATCAAAATTCAAGATTCATCAAAATGAAAACTGAGAAATTGATGTTGGAAACCCAGCAATAGTTTCCACACAACTGACATGTTGACCTGTTGTAACTTATCCATGAAACAGACCCTGACAAAGTCAAAATGCACAATCTAAGAAGTGCTAATCAACCGTTATAAGCTGAGCCATCCAAAAATATTTAATTACAGTGCGTCTTACCCGTGTAACATGTCTCCAGAGTGGGCAGCCACTGTAGTGATAACCGGAGACTGAGGTCTGGTTGCAGTCACCGAAGCCACTACTGCAGGCAGCACTGACGTAGAGGTAGTGACTATAGGCCTAGACTGTAACATAAACAGATATGTATGAAACACATCGGGATTAATCTGTGTTCAAAGGAACTGTCAACAGGTGTTAGATGTATGAACCTGAATTGGTTGGTGGATAATGTGCTGGAGTGTAGGCTGCCCCGGAGCAGAGCTCGGACAGGCTGCTGGTCTCAGCACTGTGGTTCCTTTGGAACTCGACATCACCGCCGCTGCAGCCGCTCCTGTGACAGCAGAACTAAATCAGTCAAAGGGCCAACATTACAGTTGGTTGAAATGGAAACCTGGTTGAAATCTGTAACTCACCTCTGGGTAAATGGGAGGCGAATGGATGCTGAGGGGCAGCAGTGGAGCTGATCTGCAGTGCAGGGGCTCCGCTGCGGATGATCTGCACGTTGGTCATTAGATGATGCAGGCCAGCAGTGTGACCCTTATTGTGACAAAAACAACAACAATTAAAAGCAAACCAGACATACAGCAAGTCCTACTAATGAAAAAATGTAACCCCCTACATGTGGGGCAAGAAGCTCATGGGGTGAATCCTTTCATATTTTTTTTTTTTAGAATATATAACCTTTGTAACTTTTTTTTGTATTGTAATATACCAGATTAAATATTCTGTGTAAATGTATTTATTTTTAGTTAGTTGAATAATTGTAAAGGAAAAATAATGATAGGACATCAGGAAACTTGTAAAAGCAGGGGAAAAGCTATGATCACAACAATAACGTTTGTCAGGTGTCTACATTGTCATGAGAAGATTACAAAGATTACACAAGAGCTTTTAAGTCTAAAATATGAAATGGAGTTATCTGCTTTAGCCAAAAAAAAAATCACTGTTGGAGTTATCCACTTTTGCTATAAAGCAAACTTTTAATATGTAAAAAAAAAGGTTTCCAAGAGAGCTCAACGCTTTGCAATTTATTTGTCAAATTAACAACACACTTGCTGCAAATCCGAACAAAACATGCAAATTAAGAAATGCTGCAAATTGCACATTTCAAGGGGACCCCCAAAAAAGTGACAGAACCGCTGGGATTTGCTTACTCTGCAGTGGATATGGGCTCGGTGCACAAGATAT
The DNA here is from genome assembly GCA_032357445.1 of Enteromius radiatus. NCBI lineage: Eukaryota > Metazoa > Chordata > Actinopteri > Cypriniformes > Cyprinidae > Enteromius > Enteromius radiatus. The sequence goes on along the minus strand of JAUCMS010000044.1, from coordinate 6,952,751 downwards.
CGCTTCGGCGACACAAGTGTGTGCATACTCACTTCCTGTTCGCATTCACTCCAAAGGAAACTTGCATACAAACTTGGCTAAATAGTGTTAGATTTCTCTGTATTCGGTTGACCGGTGGTTTGGGATGGCTCGACAATGTATTTCTCTAATACATAAAAATAAGTAAGCTTGATCAAAGTTCAGGGGAAAAGTGTTTATTCAAGAAAGTCGTGTAGCATAGCCGTCTTCTGAATCTTAACCCAACATACTGTGTGTGTGACCAGATCTTATACCCTGACATCAAAGGGCAATCATCAGGACCTCCTCACAGTAGGCACCGTTTCATTGTATGGACATTTGAATACTGAGGTGCAGTTACAATGTAACAACATCAGATGTTGATGATGTTACGTCTAGGAAATACGCATCTATCTTTCAATAGGTATAATTACCGTTTCGCAAATAAAAATAAATAAATAATTGAATGTCTATAAGCAGCGCATGTATTTGTTATGATTTATTTTGCATTAATTATCATATAGAATTTTTTTGTTATGGATTAGTTATGTATGTGCACAATTGATAAATTGATATTTATTAAGCTCAATCAAAGCCCATTTCTCAAAAGGTAAATATATATAATTTAAGAAAAAATTAATGTAATACAAAGTTGTTGGAGAACTCAAATGTAAGTTTTTTCTTTTAAGACCCTTATTGAATGATTCCTTTGTCTTTTGGATATTATTAGCCTAAATAATCTGACGAATTCCAAAATTAACTGCGAAACGTTATTATATAAAATGGCTAACTTGATTTAATATGCTCAATGTAATATAATTTCAAGGTTAGTGAAAATAAATTGGCAGTGCTTCATTAACTGTAATAATAAATGCAAATCCCAGCGGGTTTTTTTGGCCCCTTTAAAACATGCAATTTGCAGCATTTCTTAATTTGCATGTGTTGTAAGGATTTGCAGCATGTTGTCAATTTGATGAAAATGATCCTGGACAACAAAACCAGTCATAGGTAGCATGGGTTTATTTGTAGCAATAGCCGGAAACACAATGTAATGACGGTTATATGATTATGTTAGTACTTTCACAACAGCCCGCAAAACAGCTGCTGCTGTAAGTTATGGCTCCGTTGGATCGCGGAGACAATGTGTTTTAGTAACAGGACTCTCTGAATAATGTGTCGAAAGAAAGAGAAGTGCTGGAGAGAAATCACTTCAGTTTTGATCTTACCAGGTGAGTACAGAGAGCTGCTAGCTAATGTAACATCACAGAAATATCAATGATGACCTGCTGCATGAGATCACATTAGGCGCTCCCCTCTGGCATGATAATATCTTGTAGTGTGTGATGGGCCACAATGTTGAAATCTTGTAGTGTTTCTACTTACGTGCGGCAACCAGATTTCAGAATCGGTTCGAATTTTAAAACTCCTCTAGTGTGAGTCCAGCTTTCATTTTTGACTATGAATGGCTAAGAACTTTATTTGGACAACTTTAAAGGCAATTTTCACAATATTTAGATTTTTTCGAACCCTCAGATTCCAGATTTTCAAATAGTTGTATCACGACCAAATATTGTTCTATCCTAACAAATAAGGAAAGGAAGGAAAAGGAAAGGATGTGACATGTGGCTCTGTGAATTTGTGCTCTGCATTTTACCCATCCAAGTGCACACACACAGCAGTGAGAAGCGAACAACCACACACACACACTGTGAACACACACCCGGAGCAGTGGGCAGCCATTGCTGCAGCGCCCGGGGAGCAGTTGGGGGAACGGTGCCTTGCTCAAGGGTCTCACTTCAGTCGTGGTATTGAAGGTAGAGAGGGCTCTAGTTATTCACTCCCCCCACCCACAATCCCTGAATCAAACCCGCGACCAATAAGGATACTGTCCTTAATGTATAATGTATAAATCAAATCATCTTATTGTTTTGTGGTCCAGGGTCACACATAAAATTCAAAGTAAAAATAAAGTAATTGCTATTTCTGAAAACTAAAAAAATCCTAATTAAACTTAAAAGTCAAATAAAAAGTATTACTAACCTGCTGACCACTGATGGTTGCCACAGGAATACCAGAGGCCTGTGTAGACTCCATAGTAGCGGTGATATGACCAGACACCTTAGGTGGGAGAGTGAGGTGTCCTGGTGTTGGCACAGGTGCTGGAGCTATTACACGGCTTGGCATCGGCGTCTTCAGAGCAGACTGGAGTAAAGAGAAGAGAGATATAAGCAAACATGGGAATTCCTTTTTAACATTTGCTTACTTTTGACTTATCTGAAAGACAACAAGAGGGATCAGCTTTATAAGATGAAAGATTATAAACTAAAGGTACTTGTAAGTATACCAGTGTACCTTCAGAGGACCCTCAGTGAAGGCTAGGGAAAGACCCTGAGGGAGGTGGGATGGTGGTGCTGACACAGACACAGGTGTGCCAGCCTGGATGGGGAGGTGCTGAGGGAGAGGAGGGGGCAGAGACTGAGCTGTTCCATGGGGCGGGGGCTGAGTCTGGGGTTGGGGGTAGGGTCGCACCACTACTGTCTCCTGCTTGTCATCTCTGAACGCTGTGGCTCCGCTGGACATCAGCTCACGTGGCGCATGATTAGAGTCTTCGTGTCCTCCTTGAAGAAACCACATTAAGTCAATTGATGGTGTAAATACAAGACTGTTAGTTTATAATCATCTCCTTGAGTACAACATCCCAAGTTGTCATCTACATGCAGGTTTCTAAAGTAGGTTTCTATTTCCCAACACCACAATTCAAAAGTTTAGGTCTGTAGGTTTTTTTTTTTTTAAATATACTTTTATTTTGCAAGAATGGATTAAATGAAAATTAAAAGGTGATAGCTAAGAAATTTATATTTCAAATAAATGCTATTAATAACATCTCCACTTTTTGTTTTTGATCAAATAAATGCCGCCTTGGTGAACATAAGAAACTATACAACTAAACATTTTCTAATGATATATTAAGCATCCACTAACACTACAGAGAAGTAACTTTCTAGTTATTTATATTAGTCTGTAATAGTTACTGTTTCCTAAACCTGTGTTCTTCTGACTTCCTGGAAGTCCTGTAGTGTTGCTGCCTTGTGTTTGTCCTTGTCCCAGGCCAGATGGGAGTCCTGGACGTGGATACTGCTGAGAACTCATCTTCACGACCGCTCACGTTCTTCCTGAAGAATCAGAGAATGCAGCATGCAATAAAGAAGATATACGTTTAATTCAAACAAAGGACTACTTCACATTGTCTGCAGGTTATTATTGGATGCATGGAGGAAAAGCTCAAATTAGAGACATGGTGTACAATGCCATATGCTGAACCAAACCAGTCAGTATTTTGTGTTCAGGCGGTTCTCTTTCATGCAGTGGCATGTAATAATCCCCAAAACAAAAACTATTAAGTTCTTAAGCACCAAACAGCCCAATGGAAGGTATATTTATCATGTATCATATATATCATATATATCATGTATATCATGTAAGTTAGCAATGCCCTTATCGCAACAGTGTCATGTAATTAAGTGAAAGACGTTTACTAGGGTTAGACAACCTTCAACTTCACGACAAATGCGAAATCAGCAGCACCTGATAACAAAGTAAGCGCATTTAATCTGGCTGTATTGTTTCTGAAGGCTGGTGAATGATGTTACATTGACGACTGTCAGGACACCAAAACGGGCAGCTTTTGTTCCTGGATGGGCTCGTGAGGTTACTATTCATCTTGTAGATGTTAAAACACATATGCAGTCTAATTTAAAACGCAAATCAGTTCATAGCAACATAATATGTCTCTTAAATGATAAAGAATGAGTTTTAAAGAATGGGGGGGGAACCACTCGCGGCTGCTAGTAGCCAAAATGAGTCGTTTCAACAAGACATGGTCATTTCTCTCGGGTACACACTAATGGTCGTAATTCTGCAACTGTAGAAATGTGAACGCGAATAAAATGTTACCCAAGCAGCTTTGTTGTGTTTAGAAATGAAAAATCGCAGATTTACCGTAAACACGACGCCTGCACTCTCCATCCGTTTCGTATCCCGGCAAATCGACCATTGGCATCAAAGGGACTCAAGCTGCAGTAAGCCACTTCCGGTCTTGAATTTCAAAATAAAAGTAAGAATCCGAATTCCACTTCATTGGCGTCATCGAGTGTTTTGAGAACTATACGCACACGACCTTCATCGCATCACACTTCTTATAAAGACCCTAACCATTTTACTACACACTCCTCCAGAGTACGCTATAGGTTTAGATGTTATTGTTGTGTACAAGGATACAAATGTGGTGTCTTTCAAATCTCAAGTACAAGTTACGACATTTATATTGTTAAATCTATTGATTAATAAGTAAAAATTCATTTTATATTGAATTGAATTTTCTATTATGCTATTATAAGATCATAACAGGCTGTACTGCCATGTTTAAAATGTTTCTATAAATAATCAGCATGATGAGGCGTATTCATTTGTAGGCAATGACACAAAAAGATCATATAAAATGTACATTTATAAACACACATACTGATATAACCTAAACGGAGAATGAGCTTTAATGGTTCAACAACTTCAGCTTTCAATATATGATAGTCTATATAATGCACATTGTTACATATTTACATAAATACTGTAAATGATCCCATTCCCCTTATGCTACTTTTTATGGTAGCGAAGGAAACACAGCGAAAAGACCTACAAGACGTTTCCACCATGCACTTCAAGTTATATGGTTTTGGATTTATTATAAGCATCTATTGTATTTGCAATAGTCCTGAGGATAGCTGATAAATGTATAGGGTAGTGAATGCTGTATGCATATTCTCCTGCAAGTGATGTCAATCATGCACAAACACAGATCACTGCAACTGTCCCATGATGTAACATACATCTGCCACAGACGTTTCACTGAAAACATTGTTTACTTTATAACCATACATCATTGAGAATCAAAAAGGGTAACTGGCAATCGACAATGAAGAATAACATGTCAAGCAGGTATGCTTTTTAAAAAGCAATGTCATCAGACAATACGTATCTGACACAAATACATTTTCACTTGTATAATACTTCAGGTGAACAGAAGACTCTTCTTCCAATCGCACCATTGGAATACAGACAAAAACGTCCCCCTTTCAATCTGTGTGCATATTCTCTCAAGTGATTGAATAATCAATAATATAACTTCAATAGATGCATTTAAAAACATTGACAAAAATCTGTACATTTTTGCAAGTCAATATTATGTGTAAAAAAAAAAAAAGACAAAAATAATCATAAATATAGTTATCAGATAATTACAAAGCACTGAAGTGACCAGAAAAGTGCACAGTTACTTAAATAAACTACGAAAGGAACTTCAAATGCGTAACAAATTGACTTCATGTTGCTGACCATCAAGAAACATAAGAATAATGCACAAGACCTTCTCAGATCACACATGCAGAACGGTTCTCTCATAACGTGTTCTCTCCGGACAGGTATTAAACCGTGTTTAAAAGGGCTTTGAATGTCAATTTCAGGCATTTTAATGTTGACAGATCATTTTTGGTCATCCAAAGACCAATTCGAGACTCACAAACAATTATAATTAAAAACATGTGATTTTAAAAAGGCACTACAAAGGCAGATAGTTTTCCCCTTTAGCTGATCCGAGGGAGCATCTATCACCAGAGCTTGAGAGTATGTACTTTATCCAACACATGGGGCTACAAAGCTATGCAGACACAAACAGTATGCTGATAAGGTTTGATCTAGTTGGGCTCTTTCCACGCCACCAGGCTGTGCTGAGTGGGTGACGTACGTTGAGCAGAAGAGTGACGGGGTAGAGAAGGAACACAGTCTTTCAGTCATCGCCTCTGCATAAAGGCCCGAGCCAAGGATCCTTTCCACCAGTGTTATAGCTTTGGTGCAAAACCAGTCTTGAAATGTACCTACTTGTGATACGACATCTCATTCACGGTGCCTATGCGAGATCTTGTCCATTTCGGACAGTATTGTGCCAACAGTTTGATTCTTAGTGCAATGCGCAGTGCTGTTATTAGATAAACCCTGAATACCGCCCCTGGTCCTTTTGTTTGCTTATTTCTATTACAGTATAAAGTTTTTTTTTTGTTTTCTCATTTCGTTTTTTGTTTGTTCCTGTGCATTCATATGTTGCTTCCAATACCTTTCCCTCTGCCCCCTGTCAGTTTGGAGGCCTCTCTCATGCAAAATCACAAAATCGAGCAGCTTCCTTGTGTCATGTGGATGTGGCTTCCAGGTAGCTCTGGAGTTTACGTACAGTCGACTCATCCAATGAGAACAGGTCAAAGTCAAAGGTTGTATTGGTGATGTTGAAATGGCCAGTCTTTTCTATTAGGTTCACAATCTAAAATACACAAATGCATATGTCATATGGCAACCGAAAAGCAGCAAACGTCACTCCTGAAAGATGACAAAAGTGATGAAGCACACATAAATCAGCTGTTCTTCGATGAGAGATACTACCAGAAATCTTAATCTAGGAGGCTTTCAATTGAAAATAATTTTAAAAATGTTGGTTATTTTAAACTTTTGAATTCATCAGTGAATCCTGAAAAAAATATTACATTTTCCACAATAATATTACACAAATGATGGTTTCAGAAGGATCATGTGATACTGAAGACTGGAGTAATATAGATATTGTAAATTGTATTAAAATGTTATGTTTTTCCTGTATATCTGATCAAATATATGCAGTCTTGATGAACATAAGATAATCCTTCCAAAAACATCAACAACCTTTGAACCATAGTGTATGGGAAAAGCTTTTAATGCATTAATCAATATTCAAAGGTAATTTTGGTGTAATGCGTGATTGTATTGGCATGTATGAGAAACTTTAGAAAACGATTGTTTCACAATGCCAGTCTTTTGTCTGGGACAGACGAAAATTGTGTGGCATGTTTTAGGGCTACTTTTTTACAAACATACTCAATGAGGATCAATGAGTATACACCCAGATAAAGAAAAAATTAATTTTTACCTGCTGTAAAATGTTCCTCTCTCTCAAAGCCATCAGCCTGCGATGGAGGTCCACAAGCTCCTCTGTATAAGCCTGTAATCAGAACAATCATTTAAAAGCTTCATTGTAGTTTTATGTGCAGTAAAAATCTAATCTTAATTTCAGTCACTGATGAGTATGATTCAGTTATTTACCCTTCCTACCTTGTCGTATCCCCTCTTAAGCACTTTCTCGCGGGTGCAAGAATCTGGGCTCTTTTTTCCTAACATCTGACAAAGGACAAAACAATTTAAAACTGAATTCAAACAGACAGTCAGGCAACAATGACTCAGACACCAGATATAGTTTTTGATACTTTTTTTTTACTAGTGGTTGCAGGACGCTATAGTTCATTAACGTAAGTGAGGATAGCAAAATAACGTTAACTGTGTCTTTAAATTTCATGTTCAGTTAGGTACGTTACTTGCCATTTTTTAGTAATTTTTTGTGAAATTTACTAGCAATTTTTGAGTGAAGTAAATCTAACCATTTTATTATAAAAAAACTCCAAAGAAAGTTTCATTGCAATGCCAATCTTACCTTGAGGTTTGCTGAGCTGAGTTTGGGCAGAGGTGAGGGGGCTTCCTGGCTGGGAGGACGGGACTCCTCATTACCATCACTCTCACTGTCCATGCTTAAACTGAAAACAGAAAAATTGTAAAAGAAATATAAACGGCATTCGGTGTGCAACATTACTATAGTAATATTAATGTGTGGACATTTGCTTTAGCTTTTTTAATGTTTTCTTTTTAATAAAATTGAACTATAACACAAACGAGACCAAAATAGATCAAATACAAAGTTCTTGGCACAGACCGAGAGTCCTGGTTAGGTGGAGTCGTCTTCTTGAGTGTCTCAACCTCAGAGCTGCTGTCATCATCAGAGCCTTCAGAGCGCATATCCTCTACCATAGAACGTAGCGTCCCTGGACACAATCATCACGTTCAGCCAAAGTCAGTGATGTGACACACCCCTGTTCGTACAACTCATGATTAAACGTACCTTGGCCTTGTTTCTGCGATGGCTCAAAGTCAGAATCAGAGCTGGAGCTGGAGCTGGAACTAGAAGGACTGGATGGAGCCGACTGCTAAATAAACAACAGCCTTGAGCTTCATTACATTCAAATCCATTCAAATTCATGTAGTACTGATGGAAAAAAAACAAAACGTACCTCCGATTTGGAAGAAGCTTCATCCTCAGAGTTGGACTCGTCGGATTCTGGCTGCCTTTTGACTTCCTGCACCTCTGCTTTCATCTTTGTCCAGTGGCCTTTATCTTTCGGGGTTTTCTTCTCGGGGTATGTGGAGGGTGTTGTTGAGGTAATGCGGGGAGAGTTGCTGCTGTAGCTTCCGCTCACAGGCCCCTTCATGCCCTCAGAGCCCATCCTCTTCTGTTTCTTGGTACTCAGCTTTGGAGACTCGGTGGCAGACGAGGGCCTCTTGCTCGGGAGACGAGCGTCCGGCTGTCCCCCTCCGCTCGTCACCGCTCCTCCACCTTTTGGAGACATGCCATCCATCTTGGACTCTCTGACTGTGAGTTTGGGCTCTTTGAAGGCTGCTTTGGGCACAGTTTTCCCCTCATCTTTTGCTCTGCCGTCTGGGACTTTCTTTGAAAAAGAGGATGAGGATTGGTCTCGTGAGGACTTGCCACTCTCGCGGTCACTCTCTCTGGATGTAGCCTTGCTCTCTGAATCCTTTCTTGTGCGCTCTCGGTGCTCTTTGGTTGCCTTATGGGCTTTGAGGGCTTTGCTGCTCCCACTTCCTCCATCTTTACTTGACTCCTACAATAAAAGTTTTGAAATGACTCATCATTCAGTACGTACTCAGAAGCAACCGCATATCCACCGGGAAAAAACTGAGCTTGTTCACTAAAACTTCCAGTGATAGTTTATTTTATATTTTATGTTGTTCCAATCCCATTAAGCTTTTGTTCATTTCCGAAACACAAAAGAAGATATTTTGTATCAAAACCTGAGAGATTTATGTCCCTCCACTGAAAGTTAATACATATGAACGTAATGGTTTAATTATAAGATATGGTTGACTGAATCTCAAATTAGAAGTCTGCATTTTTTGTGACCCAATGCGGCATGGGACAATTTTTTAATTGCCTAGTATGGGTGCGGGAAGAAAGATATTGGTGTGTGTGCGGGAAGCGGAAAACAGAAAATGACTCCTGCAAAATATAACCATGCAAAAATGAATGAAAGGCTACTCAATTTCATTTCATGTTTTAAGCTACAGAACCTTATTCGCCTACTGTGCTAACGAACAGTTTACTGCCACTGATTTGGATATTCTCTATGTTTTTCCTTTGTATGCAAGTGAAAGCACCTTCCTTTTTTCTGCTGTGTCGTGTGTGGGAATTGGAAAATATAGCCTACGACACTGAAGTGGAACAGAATAATAATGGAAGGGACTGAAAAATCTGCATAACGTAAAAATCTTAACTACAGGAATTTGAAGGCAGTGGGACAAAACATAAAAGTGGAAGTGGGAAGAAATATAACCTATTTTTAGCAGAAACAAGTCAAAATGTTGTAGAAAAGGCTTTTGACTGCATCGAGGGGTTCTGTCTATAAATGTATAAACTATAAATATCGCAGGAAGAGCACAGAAAAATGTGTTTGCGTGACACTCCAAACTAAAATTTCTACTTGTACAATTATATGTGTGTGAGGCAATTAACATTTTTATGTTAATAAAAGCCTAAATTAAATCTGATTGCCATATAAAGTGATTGTGCCTCTACAGAAGATTACACAAGATACTCTGAATTAGTTTAATAATCTCTTAATTAACTTTTTTGAAGTTTCTTTGCAATGGCCTTTCAATGGAACAACATTTGTTTTCATTTAAGCAAAAATATACAAGATATTTAATATCTTAAACAATTAAAATATAATTAAAAAATAATTTATTAATAAATACTTTGAATAATTTAACTTGCTGACCAAAGAAGGACTTATTACTAACTTTTACTGCATGAGACGACTTGATCTTCTTGGGGTCTGAGAAGGCAGAGAGTGGAATAGTAGGCAGCATTGGATAATCTGGACTGGGCCTTGGCATCATCTCCGCTCCCTCAGGAATAACTACAGCCTGCGACAACATCCCGACAGTAAGAGAGAGCGAGTGTCCGTTGAAAAGAGCTGATTATAGAAGTACAGAAAAAGCAAAAACAAACAGTCCCACTCACCCCACCGGCCTTGACCAGCTTGCGTCGAAACTCGTGTGTGGGGTTGTTGAAAGTGAGCTTCTCACAGCGCAGGTGGTTGACAGGCGGGTTGCCCTCCAGGTTTAAGAAAAGGTCATAATTAAAGCACACCTTTTTAGGCTCCTCCTGTGATAAAAAGCATGTTCAGGCTTTGTAAATAAAGACAAATATTTAATAAAGACATTGTGTTGATAAAAGTATGAATGCCAGTAAAGAACCTGAACCTCAGACTAGCAGTGTGTGACATATTTACAGTAAAGTCAGCCTAAAGTAAAGTCTTTGGTAGATAACGTTTCAGGGAACAAGAGAGAAAATGGAAAACCCCCAGAAATATTCCACTACGTATTCTGGAAAAGTAAATATGCAAAATGATAGTGATATTAAACAGAAGTAAGTCTAAAAGTAAAATACAAATTGGCATATTCTCACCATTTATACCCCCTTCAAGTTCTCTGTAGTTCAACGGCTTCATGTCAATTCTCTGTTAGTGTGTCTGTTAAATCTGTTAGCTTCCAGCGCAAATACTGAGTTCACCTAGTTGTGTGACCTTTACCTTTACTGAATTGCAAAACTCCTCATTACATTTTTTCCAGTACTGGCAAAATAACAGCTTAACACATCTAAAAAACGCAGTGTGCTGAACTTTTCTTAAATACCGCTTATTCATAAAAAAGATATTGCTGTAGATATGGGATGTGCTCACCTTGTTTTTGAAATAGACTTCTATAGGCATGAGAAAACCAGCATAGCCAGACTCTTCCACTTTAAATGGGGGTTCTTTACAAACTGTGAAACAAGAAAAATATTGTCAAAAATGTATTGCTAAACATGAATAGTTTTTCACTGAAACTAAACTACTGACGCAATGGAATTGCAAAAATAACCATTTTTTTCTGAACAGGTTTCCGCAACACTCTCCCAAATCACACCATTGGTTTAGCCAGAGTTAGGCATATCAGTCCACTCAAACAAACAGGGAGATACTTTGAAAGCACTCTAGAGACAAAGTGTTTACACGTTTTAGGAAGTCAATCTATAAATGGCTTACTTATGGTTGTCTCTGCACATTTAACTGGGACAGGAGAAAGTAACTTAAAAAATGACACACTTCACCTTCAAATACAACACCTGGGAAAAAATCATACTGTTTGTCCAGTTTCTTTAGTTTGTGGAAAATAAACAAATCGCAGATGTGACCCAAAAATGTTTAATAGCTGAACCTTTATTTGTGAAACATTCCTAAAACAAACTGAATAGTTAGTTCAACATTGTTTAGATTCAAATAAAGCATACCTTATCTCTATTAATCATAAAATGCAATGATATATCTTTACAAGACTTGAATCAAATGACTCCAATGATTTGGATTCATGTAATTACGCCTTTATAACCTTTTTTGATCTTTTAAGTTTTGGTAACCTGGACTTTCAATTGAGGGACAGAAACCTCTCAGGTTGCATTAAAAATATCTTAATTATTAACCAAACTCTGGACTTGAAATCACATGAGGCTGAATAAATGATGGCAGATTTTTCTTATATTTGTCTGTCTTAAAACATTTAAACAGGTATGCATATATAAAATCTAATATATAATACTATTAAACTGAATGCATGAAAATGAACACAATAACCAGAACAATATGATCATTCAGCTCAATTGTTTCAAATCACTGATCTATAATAAAGACAGATATATATTCATATGCTGGAGCTACACAAAGTATATTAGTTTGGGCAACAGCATGAGCTAAAGTCACAGATTAATGATGAAAACTCAACAGGAGAAAATGGTTTCTTTAATCCTGACTGAAAGGGACTTTAACTGACATGGATGTGAGTATTATACAGTGTTACGACATTGACTCCAATTAAAACCTGCCTCTCTTGGGTTTTGGGAAGCTGTCGTGAAGATGGAAGACAACTCTCTCCACAAAGTGCTGGATGTCACACGTATCTGGACCTCGAACAAACACCATCCAGTCATGTGTGAAGCCCTCGGTAGTGACTTTCTTCCTTAACTGGGCTCTGTGTCCCAGCTCCAGTTTCACCTGCACAGTGCACTGAAATAAGAGGAAAGCAGCAGTCATCTGTCAGTCTTCTCTATTCTGAACATGAGTCTTACAACTGTAGTACTGTTGAAATGGAAAAACAAAAACAGCAATACTTCATCAGTGAGTGACGTATAAGTCAGAGACTAAAAAACACTAAAAATAAACTCTTGGCCAACGTCTCAACACCACTGTTATATCTACTGTTTATATCTGTGAGAAATCAGCCAGCTTTTGCTCTCTGACAGCTAGAGACGGAAATTCACAGTTCTGTGACATTCTACATGAGCGTGAAGGTTTACTGTTTACAGCTTTTCTTGGTACGGAAACAAAATGACTGATAGGCTTGTATGCGTTAGCTCAATGGTTAATAAATTCCATGCCAGAGTTGACTGAGTTTGCATTCTATCTGTGCCTAAAACATTTTTACAGTGACTGCACAACACAAAACTACACAGGCAGTGCATGTCAAAATTAACTAGATAGACATGCAATAGTATATTAATATATGCAACATATATACTATATTATTATTTCTATTTTTTTTTTTAAATCAAACAATAATGTCTAATGAAATATCTATTTAAAATGGACTTAACTTAAACATTGCACAGCGTTTAACACTTGATTAGGAAAATCAAGATCAAGATTTTGTTATTCAGTATTGAGTATTGTGATTATTTATATCCATGTAGTTACTTCAACTTCAAAGACATTGCAGAATTTCCTAGTTCCATGTCAAAAAAGAGCTGTTTTACTTTTCTTTAAGCATTTAAATATGCACAACAGTAGATTACTCAGTCAATATTTATAATCTAAGCTTTGTTTTAATATAACAAGCCAACATTGCTCATGCGTCCAACCTTGAAATGGAAGAATTTTCTCTTGGTTTCTGTCTCAAATCTTAAGTGAGCACCCTATCTAGACGGCATGTTTGATCGTGGAAGAGTTCGAACGTTCGCGCGCTCCTAGGGCGCCCATAATGCTGTCCATGAAGGCAGTTCACTAGGTTTTGAGACAGGTCCGGGCTAGCTGGACAGCTAGTGAGTGCTGGAACTCAAGAGTCTATCTGTCCTATAAGCCAAATGCTGAGGTTTAGAAAAGGACATATTGGTCTCTATAAGCATATCTTCATCACGACATAAATTTACATAAAACCCTAATGTAATTCCGCGGGTTTTCTTGCTTGAAGCCTCGTAAGGATTAGCTGGCTAAGTTAGCATCCTAACCATCTTCACAGAAACGTTGGCCTCGTCTTTCAGTATAAATGTTTTAGTAATAAAAACCATGCATGTTCCTCACGGTTGGCTGTCTGGCAGTGTCAGTAAAGTCTTATTACCATGTTCTCCATTGTTGCCTATGTTCCGGTTGTTTAGTCTATTTACAAAAGCGTTGAAGTAGATTGAATGTGCATCCTCGCTGTTACACATCTGATGGAGTGTGAAGGGAGAAACTGAACAGTTTGAACAAATGGCCGCGACACTGACAGTTTTTAAAATAAAAGCAGAATGGCTCTCATCGACCTGTGTGCCTCTTCCACATCTTTTAGGTACTTTTTTCAATTGCTTATACACTATGCAAATACATAAAGTTACTCCACTGGATTTTACGGAAGCTTTCTTTCATGCAGTTCTTAAATTATTTATTTTGGTTTATAGCCATTTTAATTAGAATACATAAGGAAATGAAACTTATAAACATTGCATAAACTATAAAACACTTAAAAACACACATTCATCCGCAGAGCATCATGAAGATTTCACAATAAGATGAGATCAATTCACTTCACAATTTAAATTGCAGTTTTCCTGACAGGTTTTATTTGCAGTTTTTGAACAGTACAGAAACAACAAAATAGTTTATTCTTGAATAAACAAATAGACTTAACATCCGGCATCATTTGTGTTTTTAATTTTAATACATTAATTTTATTTAACACAATTGCTGTTCTCCGTTGCAGATACTGGCTATTGTTAAAAGGGGGGAAAATGCAGTTGACATAAAATTACTACATCTAATTTATTTATATGCCGTTCCAAATTATTTAATAAAACCTAACAAGACATTTTCTTAGTTATTCTCTAGATTACTCATAAATGCTTACTAAAGATAAAGCAAGCATGCTTCATGTATTTGAATAGTGATATTGACAGATCCAGACCACAAATGCACAGGTCCATAGAGTGTGTTTAATAAAAATTGAGTGTATAAAATGCTACTATAAAACTTCTTTGTCAACCAGCAGTTTTAGCGGTGTATGTTAGAGCTGTGTATAAGTTGAGTTCTCAGAGTTTAGTGAAGTCTTAGCCAGTAAAGATGCGGTGGCAATCTCTGTATCTGTAAAATACACAGAAGGTTCAGTCAGGTGAGATAACATCCCTATATTGTGTGCTTACTTTCAAAAGTCTAAAAGCTGCTCCAAATACAACAAACTCACACAGGAGCATGTACCGCATTATTAGGAGATATGAAAACAATGTGTTCTAAAAGTCGGCTCAAAATATACCAAAAAAATTATGCATTTCAGCCTTTACTAGGATTGTCTCATGTACACAATCCCCACTCCTTCAAGACTGAAATACACTACACGACTTTTAATATCGGAACATATTTTCCAACACTAGACATCAAGTATTTGCCAAATTTGTAAATGGTTGCAGTGGAAAAACTCAGCGGAAGACATTCAATATTCAAATTCTTTTGAAAACGAAAAAAAAAAAAAACATGAAATTGACTGAAAATATGTTTGATATTCACTGACTATTAAAAAAAGGGTCATCATACACTGTGTATTATGTGACAAACAAAAAAACTTCAGATTGTCTGTGAAATTGGGGCAAAAATCTATGTAAACACGGTGTAGTGTATTCTGGCCTTCAAAAATTACAATTTAATCAGTTTATGGTAGCCTTTGACTATCATAGCATTTTCTCCATACTGTAGCAATCAATGGCCACCGCCAACTATTGTGGCTACCGCCAACTAATGTGGCTACCCACATTTTTCTAAATATCTTTTATGTTTGGAGCAGCCTTACCAGGTATCCAGTCATTAATAGAATTTTCATGTTTAGGCTATCCCTGTAACCAAATGAAATAAAATAAAAAGTGCACTTAAACAATGAAGTACAGAAGTCATACCATGATCATTGTTCACTTTGCCCCCTGGATTCTTGTGTTGGCCCTCAATGTGAGCAGTCATCTCCCCCCGGTCTGGGGTGCAGTGGCCGCACTGTAGGCAACTGTACCGACCTCTTGTGTGCTCCCACAGGATGCGGCAGTTGAAGGACTGACCTGACAGATTTAATAAATAAGGAGTCATTAAAATGAACTCGATTACAATTATACTCATGGTTATACGTGCATCGAGAAAAAAACCTTCACCAGTAAAAGTATCAGATTGAGCTGAAAAAAGAACCCAGTGATCAATAACACTGGCTCATACAAGAGCAACACAATTAAACCATCATTAAACCCAGTTTATGAAAGATGAACATGGGCACGAAGGTGTTGGAATTAGCAAGCACTGTCAACTTCTCCACACATGGTCAATTTTTACAATACAGCACCATCTCTTGCCAGAAATGACCACCTGATTTTTGCAAAATGCTAAGGGGAAGTGGAAAAAGTGAAGTAAAGGAACAACGGCCCTGAAAGCACGCTCTCTGATGTTTGTTTGCATGTTAGTGAAGCACCAGGATATATGCGTTTAGGATCGGATGGCAGTAGACTAAGTCGTACAGCTAGATGGCACACCCAGGGAAACACTGAGCCCGGTTAGAGCAGGGGAAGGGGAGGAGGATTAGCATCTAAAGCATCATTTGAGGGAGGATCTGATTGATCCCTCAAGTAATGTGTGTGTGGATTCTCTGTGCCTCACCTGGACTTCATCTCTATTTAAACTCTGACTGCTCGGAGAGTTCCATCTGTGCAAAAGGGGCCCGGGCGGGTCTGGCAGGACAGTGCAACACGACAAAACACAGTTCACTCAAAGCGGCCATGGCCAAGGCTTAGGCATTTCCCCCCCAAGTGACTTACAAATTCCCTTTCATTAGGACTCACACCTGTTGATAAGCAGGTGAGATCAGTTGAGCAAACTGGTAAATACACAGGTGAACAGCGTCTAAAATGTAGGATGATTTAAGGAACACTGGGTCTCATTCAATCATAATTGTGTGGATCTATATTTATGTAGACAGGAGAGTGTCTCATGAAAAATGCCTGGATAGTTCACAAGAAGTACATACACACATGAACTTCACTGTGTGAATTTAGATCATTCTAAATGAATGAAAACATGTCCAATGTTTATCATTAGGCAAGAATAAGTTTGGAATAATAATTGTGTGTGTGTTTTTTTTTTTATCTCATGCTCACCAAGACATTTTTAAATAAATAATGTAATATTTTGAAATATCATTACAATTTAAAAAACATATTTTCTAATTGAATGTCATTTTAAAATGTCATTTATTCCTGTGATGGTACAGCTAAATTTTCGACAGCCATCACTCCAGTCTTCAGAAATCATTCTAACATGCTGATTTGCAACTTTATTATTATTATTATTATGAATGTTGAAACAAATTTAGGATTTTATATTGTAATTTCTCTTTTTAATTAATACACTTTTAACCAGGACTGTACTATTTAATAAATGTCACATACATTTTTTTTATATATTTAGTTTTTTATACAGGCATTTCTCTATTAATTTAGAATGTTTTAATACTTTATTGTATGAATCATGATCAGATTTCATGCACAAATTCATGTGCACACACAATTAGCGAATGAGACCCATTGTGAACAATGACAACTTTAACTGGCTTTCCTCACTCACAGAGGAAAGCTTTATGAGATCCATTCACCTTGGTTCTTCCTCCAGACTGCGTTTGATCCTGGTGGTGACGGCAGGGGGGGTGAAGCAGGCAGACTGGGAGGACCAGACCTAGGAGACCTCTGCTGCTGCTGTAGGCCTGGATCTGCCTGGAAGGCTAGGTTAACAGGAGACAGAGTAGGTGGAAAGGAGCTGTAGGGGGATTCTGGTTGATAAGGAAGGTTTTGGTTTGAGGTAGGACTTAGAGTGGCATGAGGCACAGTTACTGGTCCTGCAGGTATGGGGTTAGCGAATGCGTTATTTTCTGTGGGCCGCTGGGTTACGGACATGCTTGCCAGTGTTGGATTTGTGGGCAAAGAGGGCATTGATGGCATAGACTCCATCTCCTCAGGGGCATTTGGAGCTAAGAGGGGTCCAGATGATTCCATGTCAGAGGAAGCGGGCAGAACATTTGTGGGATCTCCGTCAGGTGCCATTCCAGTCTCTATTTTTGCAGCCTTGTTCTTAGCAACTTTGGCACAGGTCTGCAGGTGTTTGAGAAGAGTGCGGTAAGAGCGCAGTTTGGCTCTGCAACTCTCGCACCTGAGAGACATAAAAATGATGATAATGAAGAAGCATAGCAAAAAAAAAAACATCAGAATTTGATCATCCAGTGTAACAACAGAGCCCTTATAAGAGCACCTCTAAGAAATTATGGACTGCCAAGAAATATTAAAATAAATAACCTTATTAAGAAATAAACCTAAAAGCAAATCTGCAAGAACTCACAGGAAAAAATAATTTGGCTTGTGATGGTGCCTCATATGTTCCATTAGCTGCTGCATGTTATTGAATGTGCCATCACATCCTATATGAGAGCATAGGAAGGTTTTCCCTAAAGAAATAAAGGACAGTGCATTAGATACCAAATTTCTGACGAGTCACTGTTTCGGAAATGTTTGCAAACAGCATTTCATTTCTTACACCAAGTGCACTAGTAAAAAAAAAATGGTAGGTTCATGTTATACCTGGAAGAGACTGGGCAGTGTTCTTTTGATGGTCCTCAAGATGACTATTCAGTGCTTCCGGACTATTGTAGGTCCTCTTGCACCCAAAAAACGAGCAGGACATTTGACAGCCTGGTGGAACATTGCATACTAGTTCTACTTATACTGGGCTTTAATATGCATGAACATTGGAATAGCAATTTGAAGCATACTGATAAAAGCATGTGTTACCTTCCATGATGATTGCTTGTAATTGAGATAGTGGGATGGTTCCTGTTCCAGCCAAACCTGCACCGAAGCATAACAATTGCCATAATTTAGCCTAAATAAATGTGATAAAATATGATATAGTTCAGTACTGCTCATACACACTTTCAGTAAGCAGTTAGTAGAATAATAATATGCACGCGATCAATAGTGTTTAAACAATAAGCAATCCATTAACTTTACTGATAAAACAGAACATCTCACCAACGTAAACAATCAGGGATGTGCGCAAACAGCCAGCACACGCACGAGCTAGCAGACAACAACAAGACATAGCATTATCGGCTTATTAAATATTTGTGTGCATAAGCAATTATTTATAGTGCACTTACTATGACACTTACTTTGAATGGATTTCTCAAAGCTTCTTTTTATACACAGACGGTAATTGAAATGAAAGCGGTTATCTAGCTGCACAGTATTTCCACCTTGTCTACGTGCGTTACGTTCGTCATGAAATATCGCGAGAACAAAGTTCCTGTTTCAGTTCGTTTTGTTGACTCGAGACAAGATGATTGTATTTGCATTAATCAAAATTCCAAAACACAGTTGCTGATTAGGAAATCTTATTTACAACAGATTTTATTTTTGTAAGAGAGTTTTTAGTCAATTCTTATCCACACGACATAGCGAAATCTTGTTGACACAGCCTGTAGACTTATAAATAAACTAATGAAACAAATACAATTCTGTCACAGTTGCTTTCCGAGTCCTGCACATGTTTTAAAATAATATATTTGTGCCTGTGATCAAATTTATTTATTTAGTCAAACAGAAATTAATCTAAGATATATAGTAACGTTATTTAACGTTTGAACATGTGTAGTAGTTAACATCACAATTATATTTTTATTATAAAAAGTATGCTTAAAAACTGTTTTGATACGAATGTTAGCAATCTTTCCTATTAATCGTTTTGTCTCCATTTAGATTGCTTATAGCACATTTGGTTTGATAAATTCTATTTTCTCATGTTGTTATCACTCCAATTTCGAAACTGAAACTGTGTATGAGTGATTATGGATTTAAATGTAGCTCCCGAAACTAAAATCTGAATGGATTGTTTGTAGTATAGAAAGAGAGAATGCGTGAAAGTTGGCAACCAGGTAGTAGAAACGGATTCTAATACTGTACACAATATGTGTAACTTACTACATTTATATTAATATGTGGGTTTTTTGTTTGTTTGTTTTAACTTTCTACATAAATAGCCTACTAAAATAATTAAAACATGCATTTAGTTCGGAAATTTTATAGAAAATATAAAAAACCAGTAGATGGCTGCAGTGAGCCACTCATCCTGCCTGCTCCCTGCAGACCAGTGGTTCTAAACTGAAGTTATATTAAATATAACAATAAAACATTAATAGGCTATATGCTAAAAATCCTGGACTTTTAAGTTTA
Source organism: Enteromius radiatus (assembly GCA_032357445.1). Taxonomy (NCBI): domain Eukaryota; kingdom Metazoa; phylum Chordata; class Actinopteri; order Cypriniformes; family Cyprinidae; genus Enteromius; species Enteromius radiatus. The sequence goes on along the minus strand of JAUCMS010000044.1, from coordinate 6,932,971 downwards.
GATACTTAAATGTTTAACTATGGCTTTAACACATTTTGAAACATTTCCCAATATTTTAATCAACTTATGCATTTTAAACTGTACTAATTTTTCCTCTGACCAGTAGATGGAGCAATAAAGAAGTCCAGTCTAAAGCGCCTGTCCAGTTTGGATTCTGAACATATGACGTTGGGAACGGAATGCACCGCCCCCTTACTTGGAATGTCCAATAGTGTCCTGAGTTTTTAATTCTGACTCTCAAAGCAATCATTTTGATTGGACGTGGAATGCAGAGTGGGCGGTGCGAAAGACACGACCATATATATGCCTTGAGCTCTCAATTCCCTTTACAATTGACAAACAGAGAGTAGTAAGCTATTACACGGTGGGTTGAGCAACGGCGTGAACGCTGGCGTCTCACGGCTAGTAACGGGGTAAGAGAGGACTCACTTACCACTAACTTACTTATAAAATGATTCCTGGAACTGAGAAAATAACACTCCAGTCTTTCTCACTGCAACCGCATGCAAGCCCAGAGAGAGGTTACTCGGTCATCCTGATTAAAAATAGCTACTGACAGCTTGGGAACTAAGATTAAATAGATTGTGAGCTACTTGCGTAGGAGTTGTCAGTTATACATCTCAATTTTAATATTAAGTTAATTCATTAGTTTTTGCTTCTCCCAGTGCTTTCCTCTTTTCTTAAGCTAATGATACACTGGTCAACTTTTTGAGCAGTTTTGTTGGGCAACTTGAAGCAATGATGCTTGGGCGCTTTTTAATTGAGAATGGGTAACAAATTTCTATCTGGATACTTTAGATCTTTCTTGGGCTGTGTTTCACCAAGTTGACTGCAACATTGCTAAAAAGTTGCCCAGTGTATCATCAGCCTTATTGATCCTGAGTCTGTCTGTCTGTCTAAGCAGGAGTCATCTGTTGCACGACCACCTTGTGGTGATCAGATCAGAGGTGATCAGTATTTTATTGAAAGGAGCCATTGCACTGCGATTAAGGCACCAAGCTGCATATTATCTGACCATTTAAAAACATGGTGCAAAACAAAATCACGGAGGTCACAGGATTCCATCGCTCCTTCAAGGTTGGTAACGACTTGTGGTTTACCAGAAAGTGTTTTATGTGAAATGACCGACTTTAATTCCTGACACTTTTTCTGCTGTTCCTAGGGGCAAAATCCTTTCAAGACTGATGAATTCATAGATTCGAAACCCCATGTTGACTCATCCTTCAAGTTAGACCGCTCGCCAAGGCCTGGTACAGCTATTTTGCCTACATTTTCATTAATATTGACTTTGTCATTATCAGTCCTTGAGGCTGACGTAAACCCTGGTGAGATACTTACTGAGGTGATATTGCTTATCTTTCATGCATTGTTAGGCAAAGTTCATAGCAGATTAGAGTGAAGGACTTGGCATACATTGCTCATCTTTACCGTTTTTTTTTTTTTTTTTTTTTAAAGACATGCCATCCAGCCAGCCCATCGATATCCCTGATGCCAAGAAGAGGAATAAAAAGAAAAAGCGATGCAGAGCCACTGACAGTTTCTCCGGACGTTTTGAGGGTAAGCTCTCTTTTTGTTTTTTTTGTAAATGCTCAACCCTGGAGAGTTTAGTAGAGGGTTAATGTTAATTTTTTTTCCTTTGCAGATGTTTACAAACTACAAAATGAGATTCTTGGAGAAGGGGCTTATGCTGTTGTTCAGACCTGCATCAATCTGATCACCCATAAAGAATATGCAGTAAAGGCAAGTATCAGCACCCTCTTTTATGTAAAGCAGCGTATTGCCAAACAAACGCTTGTCAGTGCTCATACAACTATCAAAAAATCAGTGTCTTATCTAAGTTCAGGTTAAACTCCAGTTGCAATAGCAAAATACCCTTTTATGTCGTACCCAGAGCGCAATTGGAGCTTTGTGTAATTGTGTTAATTATAAGCGGTTAGCAATGTGATTTTGAGCTGATATTGTGATGTCAGTTTTCAAGCAAGTTTTATATTATCATGCAGCTTATTTTTTTGTTGTTTTTTTTGTAGAATGAGTGGTACATGGATAATCTGCTTCAACCAATAAGAAATTGAAAGGCTTAAAGGAGGTAGCAATTTTTAAAAAAAATAAAAAAAAACAATTACAAAAAAAGTGCTGAAACATTTGAAGCAGAGTGAAAAAAACATGTATATTTATTTTATTTATGTATAATAATAATAATAATAAGTGTTTTAATATTCTGCTGTATAGAGGAAATGGAGTATATTTAAAAAAAAAAAAAAAAAAAAAATATATATATATATATATATATATATAATATAGAACAAAAGTTGTTTTTTTTTTGAGAAACTGGGATGGTGCCCCCCTGGGAGCTGGTGCCCTACAAAGACTGCACTGTGGGAGCGGCGGTAACTGTTGCTGACTATACCTCCCACCTTCATTACCCCGGCCCACCTGGAATATCACCTGGCCCACCCTGCGTCTTCTATCTGGAGCCGGGGTGGGGAAACATACAAAATGCGCAGGTTACACTAATGAGGGGAAAAAAATGAACTTATTAAATTATTTAAGCAAATGGCTGACTTTCCGTACCCACTCTATATCCCTTCGCAAGCTTCCCATACGTGGCAATGTTGTTGAACAGAGCTCGAAGGCGACGCATTACTGAAGCCCTTGAATACACCACGAAGACGAATGTGACGTCTGCGCAGTCGGCAATGGCTGTTGACGTTCTTGAACACGCCAGGAAAGATGTGCGTTGTAGTCCGTGTGATAAACCGAAATTCCTCATGGATTTAATAATCTCAAGCGTGACTTCTGTAAGGACACACTCTCCTGCTGTGGGCACACGCCACACAAGTCTGTGTCTTGCTCGATGTGGACAGCTTTTATACAAGTGAGGACCTAAAGGTTGCTTGAGACGAGGGAAAGTACATGTTAGCCAGCTAAGTGAATGCTGCTGTCACTGAAAGTGACAGTAAAACTTCCCTAACAAGAGATTTAAACGTCCTACGAGGATCACACTCGCTGTTCATGTGACTCTGGATCATCACTTCGCATAAAAGGTAAAGAAATATTGCTGTTTTGTGCGCTTAGCTTCTGTTGTTTGCGTTAGCTTGAGGGCAGATAACTCAAACGAGGCTCTAAATCTACCTGAAATACTAGTATTTCCTCCTCATGTTCTAACGTAAGTTGTATTCGTTTTTTGTAAATAACTTTTCATGACATGTCAAAATGTTGTTTTATTAATAATTAGCAGTTTTTCCGATGCAACTGTAGCTCTTTTTGTAATGGCCAAGTGTTGATTATCAAACACTAAGTTAATCTGTATTAGTGTTTATCATGTCACTCGGATTATAATTACATTAGTTTATGAGCTGACACTTTATAACACGGTTATAAAAGTGTTAAATAACGTTAACGAGAAATACTTTTTTTACATATATGTATTAATGTTGTTAGTTGTCTGTTATAAAATAACACAAAACGGTCGATTTGAATGAAGTATTAGTAAATGTTGAAATGAACATGAATTAATATTGATAAATACATTAGTATCAGTTTATGTTGACTAATGTGATTAGCTAATGATAAACAAATGGAATCTTGTTATAATCTTAATATTACCGTTAATAATTCTTGTTTCATAGACCTAATCTCATACATTTTCATCATTCAAACACAGATATAATACCGAGTTTTGTTGTCATTGTGTAGTCTTGTATTAACAACATATAAAACAGGCTTGTGATGTAAACATTGTGTAAATATTGATTTATTTAGTGCACGTTGCCTTAGTCACGTTTACCTATTTTTCCTCCTGGAAGAGAGCCTTTAATTAAATTCAAGTGTATTCAAATGTTTCAGTAACATTTACAAGGCGTTTAGTGCATTAATTATGCTTATGTTTGTCTTGTTTCCTCTCATCTTCCAGAGGAGGAATGGCGTTGAGCGCTAACCTGTGTCGGGTAACTCTGGGGGTCGAGGGCATGACCTGTGCCTCCTGTGTCCAGTCCATCGAGGGCCGTATTGGGGGTCTGCAAGGTGTCAATCATATACAGGTGGGAGCAAGATTAATACTGATCACACCTAACAAACATGAAGTCATAATAAATGAGTCGAAGTGATGATGACCTCTTTAAATGAATCTTTTCATGAATACAATTATTGAAATTGTAGCCATGCATGCTTGTTAACAAAAGAGTTATTACTTCCTTGTGTGGGTTATACATGCAGTCTGTAAACATTTCCATTTCCGTTTCTTACTGGTCTTAGTTTTACTATTATTGTTTAAGCTTATGGAGCTTCCCACAATGATAACGAGTGTCAAAATTCATCCTTTATCCCTAAACACACACAAAAACCTAGGTAAGCCACAGATTAAATTTCCAGGTGTCCTTTTTCCATGTATGCGACTAGACTCTCGGCTCTCTGGGTGGCTGACAAGGCAATCTGACAGAAATATATGGTGGTAATAATATTTGCCAGAGCCTTCCCTCCAGCAACAGTGGCAAAATTGAAGAAAGCCACTCGTATGTTCGAAACCTAATTGTTGCTAATTCGTCCTGCCCTTTCCCTGAAAACTCAGTTACCCAGCAGACACGGGTCAAAAGAGCAGATAATTGAATAGTTTGTTTGTCTAAGATGCTGTTTTAACCTTTAAAAAGGCCATTACTATTGATCAGAACTGTCAAATGACAAAATACTGTAAATGTCTTTGTTAAACACAGAAAAAGAGTATGCTTCTGTCTAAGAGCTGCAGTGAACACAAAGCAGAAGATTGGTGTAGAATTGTGCTTGTTGTGCAGAAACAAACTTCCCGTTGCCTTCTCGTGAGGATTTGTGAGGGTTTAAGGGTCATATGATGACATGAGTGAATCACAAGCGTGAGCTGCCTGAGGAATCACATGCACATGCCATAGTTTAAAGCTCATGTAAATGTAATCATCAGCAAAACACGTGCTTAAAGAAATTAAATAATACCTACACTACCATTCAAAAGTTTGTGATCAGATTTTAAAGATGTTTAATGTGTTCACCAAGGCATCATATTATGTAATCAAAATATTTAGAAATATTATTAGGCTATAATTTAAAATAACAGATCATGTTATAACATAAGATGCTTTAAAGGCAGGTATTCAAAGCGAGCAATAATTGGGTGCCAAGAAACATGTATTGGGAAAAAAACATTTATTTCATTATGAGTTTTTCTCCCCATTTTCAGTTGTTTTACTTCAATGGCAGGTTATAATTTTGTGAATTTTTTTGAATGAAAGACAATGCAGATTTATTTTCACAGCCACCTTTGCTCAGCAAGGTGCACCAAGGGTGCCAATATTAGTGGAGGGCACTGTATATACATGTAAATATTTTCTAAATATGTACAGTATGTAAGTGTGTATATATATATATATATATATATATATATACATAATAAATAAAACACAATACACACACACATTTATTGTATACAAAAGCTTTTATTTTGGATGTGACTAATCGCAATTAATCATCCTTTTTTTTTTTTACTTTTTATTTATCAAAGAATCTTAAACAATTTTTCACAGGTTCCAAAAATATAAAAAGGACTTGATAGATTATGCGTGTCTTTAACGTGCCTTATGCATTTACATTGTGACTTCGCCTCAGATTAGGGACACCAATCAGACTTTTTCAGTCTCGATACCGATGCCTGGGCTTTGTGTATCTGTCGATACCCGATACCGATCCGATACCATGAAATATCTCCACACAGCCGACTCTTTGCTGTGTTCACACCAGAGTGATTTACATGTTAAGTCAATGCAAAGACGTGATTAGACATCTTGCGGCATGATTTGCGCAAATTAAGCGGCGTGATTAGTGCCTTTTACGCATGATTCGCGCGAAACACTCAAGTTGAAAAATCTGAACTTTGGCGAAAATTCGCACCGCGTTAACCAATCAGGAGCTTGCTCTAGTAGTGACGT
>JAUCMS010000044.1:6910611-6926920 GCA_032357445.1 Enteromius radiatus | reverse complement strand
GAGCGATTGGCCCGGGCTGATCCGTTCCAGGTGCGAATCCTTTGCTGCCAGGGCGACGCTGATCGGTGCTCGTCACACTATATATATGTACACTACTGTTTGGACGTTTGGATGAAATAAATTCATATTTTTATTCAGCAAGGATGCATTAAATTGATCAAAAAGGTGACAGTAAAAATATTTATAGTGTTATATTATATTTCTATTTCAAATAAATGCTGTTTTGTTTTTACATTTTATTTAACACAAAGTATCACGGTTTCCACAAAAAAAGAAGCTGTTTTCAAAACTGATGATAATCAGAAATGTTTCTTAAAGGAATAGTTCACCCAAAAATAAAAATTACACCTTAAACTACTCACCCACAAGCCATCCTAGGTGTACTGTATGACTTTCTTCATTCAGACAAACACAGAGTTTATTAAACATTTATCCTGGCTCTCCTTTCTGACTCAATGTACAACATACAAAAACCCATTAATCTGCTTCAGAGGACATGCGATAACCACCTCCAGGCAGGAAGGTTAGTTTTATAATGCAGTACTTGTGTGTCTGTGTGAACTCTGACTGTGTTCATCTGAAAGAAGAAAGTCATACACACCTAGGATGGATTGGGGGTGAGTAGTTTATGGTGAAATGTAAATTTTTGGGAGAACTATTCCTTTAAGTAGCAATTCAGCATATTAGAATGATTTCTGAAGGATCATGTGACACTGAAGTCTGGAGCAATGATGCTGAAAATTCAGCTTTACGTTACAGGAGTAAATGACATGTAAACATATATTCACATAGAAAACACTTTGCTTAAAAAGCAAAACTTTTTTACAATATTAATGTTTTTACTGCGTTTTAATCATATAATTGCAGCTGTGGTGAGCAAATAAGACTTATTAAAGCATTAATAAAATCTTACTGAGCCCAAATGTGCATTGTGTTTTGACTTTTGTTACATGTCTTTTCTCTTCTTGCAGAGGACGTAGACCCGTCTGTAGGACGCTTCAGGAACATGGTCCAGACGGCTGTGGTTCCTATTAAGGTACGATGACTCTTGTTTTAGCATGTCGTCATTGATTTTAATGGATTTGAGAACAGCCATTCTCTCAATGCAGTTTAAGTTGTTTGTTGCATGGCTTGCGAACAGGAAATTGTATAATGCAGGAGTAATGGCTTCTAAAAGGCTTCCTCGTCGTCTGACTCTGAAGGAGCTTAGATGGACTCAGTAGTCTTGCCACCTACAATCAAACCAAAAATTATTCAGACACCAGAAACAAAATTTTTGTACTAGTGGGTGCAGCAACTATAGTTCATTTATGGATAGCATAGGATATCAAAATAAATTAAACACTTTGACCTGATGATGTTTTGCTTAAGTGTTTTATCTTTAATTGCTAATGCATCCTTTTTAAACCCCAGACTGAACAGAATTAAGCATTGCTAGGTAATTTGTTGACCTAAATTGGTATAATCTAATTCTATACTTAATTTTAACAGCTGAATAATGTTTGGTTGATTGTAATCCATTACATATCTTTCTTTCAGAGTTATCCCAGTTACCCAGTCATAAGTAGAACAGGAATATTTGCAATAGCCAATAATACATATATAATTATATTTTTTTTCTGGTATTGCAAAAATCATTAGGGTATCATGTTCCATGACGATATTTTGTACATTTCCTGACATAAATATATCAAAAATACATTTTTGATTTGTAATAATGTATTGCTAAGAACTTTATTTATACTTGTACTTTATAAAAAAAAAAATTTTGCACGTAGATTGTTTTAGATTCATATAGTTGTATCTTGGCTAAATGTTGACTTAACAAACCTTACATTAATGAAAAGATTATTTATTCATCTTTCAAATGATGTATAAATCTCAGTTTTAAACTCACTTTTGACTATTTTTTGTGGTCACAATTTGTTCTGACACAGTTTAACTCTGAGTTCTTGTCATATTCAATTACCGTTATCTAAACCAGTGGTTCTTGAAATTTTTGCACCAAGTACCACCTCTGAAAATTTCATACCAACATAATGACCAACATTAAAATACAGCAGCGGAGTAGACAGCTACAGCTATATGCAATTCAAAACAGGACTGTAGGACAGTAGTAAAATGCATTTATTTTTTAAACGTCTGTGGCACAGAAGAAGAAGCTGGAAGGGCACAGTACACTGGGTTTGGAGGAAAGCATAGCGCGCCGGTTACAAAGTTTCCCGCTGAGCGCCGGGCTTTACGGAGACCTGCCACCCGCTAGCCATGAGGCCGCAGGACAGGGCGGTGCAGGCCAGGGCTCGTCGGCCATCACCGGAGGCATGCCCCTGCCCTTCCCCAACCCTGCCCCGGAGGTGGACCTCTCGCCCACAACGGTGCAGCCGCCCGCTGTGCTGAACCCCACTCCTGCTCCTGGACCCTACTCAGCCGAGCCGCTCAATGAGCCACGTAAGAAGAAGTACGCCAAGGAGGCGTGGCCTGGAAAAAAGCCCACCCCCTCCCTGCTGATTTAACACAAACTGTGACAGATCTGAGGATTACATCTTGGAGTTAGTTTGAAGTTATGTTTGCAACATTTCTGATACATACTTACAAATTAGTGCTGTCAAACGATTCATCACGAAAGGTTTTTGTTTGCATAATATATGTGTTTGTACTACTGTGTATATAAATACACACATGCATGTATATATTTAAAAAAAAAAAAAAAAAAAAAAAATATATATATATATATATATATATAATATGCATATTGTACATTTTATGACTATACACATAATAAATATATATATATATATATATATATATATATATAATTATGTGTATAGTCATAAAATATACTAAAATATAATGCAATATTATGTTTTTTTAAGGTAATTATAATATTTTAAATTACTTATTCCTTGAGTTGCCCTTTTTGAGGGGGGGTGAACTATCCCTTTTAATGAAAGTCATTTTAGCTATTTCTTATACAACAGAATTATACAGATTAAAATAAATAAAATGTGCAATCTAATGGGGGAAAGAAATTAAAGAGTGGATTCTAAATTTGAGTAGCAGTAGGACTTTGTTAGTATGTTCTCCTAAATGAAGTTGGAGCATTCACTAATAAACATCATTGAAGCTCTAAGTGTTTGACTCTAGGAATATGAATTAAGGGAAGCAAACTTTGACTCTTAGTTATTTGCCCTGCCTTTAGTGTAGAGAGTTACATAAGAATAAAAGAGGGTTTATGCTGGGACAGATGGCTCTTTATCAGTGTTTCAGCCCTCTTCAGGAAATACTGGACTCTAGTTTTCATTCATGGTTGTTTGAGCTGTGTCCATTTTATTTGTCATGTGGTGTTTTGTGTACTTCTCTCTGGAACAATGACCTTCCAGCTACTGTGCTGTTGAACACAAATATAAATGACCACAGTGCCTGCTCAGCAGAGAAACTTCCTCTTTTTTTTTTTTTTTTTTTTTTTTTTAGTTGTTGATATTGTGTAGCAGGACATGTAATCTTTGAAAAAGCAGTTTGGTGTCTCGCTACATCGATTTGACCTCTAGTTGATGGAATGGAAATATATATAAAGGAAGGCATGGGTGCTAAATGAAGTGCATGAAGGATATTCATGTGGCTTTTCATAGCAAATATTCTGTAAAGGCCAATTCACACCGCACAGACAAACACCAACAGACTAGTTGGCTCAAGTTGACTGTTGTCTTTAGAATCTTATAAAATAAGAGTCATGTTCACACCGCACCAACAGACACTGACCAACCAACACTGACTGGGGAAAAAAATTGATGATCTTATATTCACAATCCAATTTTTACTCTTTAATATTTGTCACACCGCACAGACAGATGCCAACAGACTCCCAACAGACTAGTCTGTTGATCAGTGTGGTGACGCCTGTCAGATTTTAGTTGGAGTTAGTTAGTTTGTTTTAATTTAAATTACGACAACCACGGCTTCACCCACAGCCTTTTTTGTTTAATTCTCCGTCTTTTCATGCAAGTAACGACACACAAATACATTAATAAGAGTAAAATTTGGATTGGGAGTATAAGATCATCCATTTTTTTTCCCAGTCAGTGACGGTTGCGGTGACTTATTTTTCATAAGATTCTAAAGACAACCGCCAGCTAGTCTGTTGGTGTTTGTCTGTGTGGTGTGAATTGGCCTTAAGAAGGATAAATAGTTTTGTATTTTGCATCCTGTTTGCTGTAAACCATGAGATTAGGATGAAATTATTGACTAATGCTTAACCTTTTGGGATACCTTAGCAATGCTCATCTTCACATTGAAATGAATGGACACTATGAATTGCATGGAATAATAGTAATAATAAATGCCAAGGTAAATGGATTTTATTAGGTACTGTCAGGGACAGATGGCAGATAAACAAGCACATGGACTGAATTAAGAGAGGCAACCCATTTTGTAAGCCCTAGTCCTTTAGAAATATACACAACTTCTCAAGTTTGGGCATAGTAAGAATTTTCAGTTTTGTTTTGAAAAATGTGAACTTTTATTAAGCAAGGTTGCATTAAACTAAAGACATTTTATATAATCACAAAAGACAAATGCTGTTCTTTCTATTCATTAAAGAAATGTATTTTTCATCTAAAATATTAAATACTGCAGTTTTAGCTTTGCAATCACGGAAACAAATGATGTTTTAAATTGGAAAACTTTTATTATAAATTATTGTATTTTACAATATTACTGTATACTGTATTTGTGATCAAATAAATGCAGGCTCAGTGAGCATAAGAGATTGCTTTCAAAAACAGGCAAATGCAAAACGTCAGTGTAAATTTCAATAGACAAGTTCTGACATTAAATTCTATTTTACCCCACCCCGTTTTGTCAGTCACTCGCCCCAGTGTCGTTCCAAACATTATTTGTTTTCTTTCCGTTTACTCACTTAACGTTAAAGTTGAACTACTGATGGCAGATGGTCTGTTCTGACAATGTCTTTCATACTTTTGTTGTACTTTGACAGTGTTAAGGAACAGTCTGTTTTGATCAAAAATATCTTAAATTGTGTTTGGAGGATGAACAAAGCTTTTACGGGTTATTACAACATTTCTGGCTGTTGATGGCCTTTCGATGGCTGTGCACCCAGTAAATTAAACCAGAAAACTGGTGGCATTGTTGGTTCTATTGGAGAATTTAATTTAGTCAACCCTTCTCTTGGCGTGAGTTCACTGCATTGTCTGTACTGCATGCATGGTCTGATTGCCCTGTATGTTGTGAATCCTGATCGTCTGTCTAGTCCGCCAGCTTGTAAAGCCTGATGACCATGTGGTGACCTGCTGAATCAGGGGTCTAAGATGTTCTTTTGTAGGCAAGCGGTGGTGTGTCATCTGTGTGCTAGCTAATCTCCCACACGCGCCGAGTGAGGGTGATCCATAAAGGTACACACAGATCTGTCGACTCAAGCTCAATACTGAGATGACGTGGACACATCTAAGGGTTTTGCCACTTAAGAATAAATGTGTACCTTAAGGTCTGCGTCCAGGTAGCAGAAGTCATTGTTCTGTAATTCAAGGTCGGAATACAATGTGTTCTTCCTAGGGTTTGTATTAGGTCATTAATATGATGTTTCAATGTTATACAGATAATTCAGAAGAGGCCAGGCCACAGTCGGAGCCGTGTTTTCAGGGAGGTGGAAATGCTCTACCAGTGCCAGGGCCACAGGTACGGGATGCTCGGTGTGACACTACTGTTTCTGTGACCAACTCTTGGAGGGGCCAAGGGGAAAGAAATTTTATTTAATACTTCAAACTGAACTAAAATACTGATTTGTAAATTGCTGATGTGATTAGTAATGATGTAATGCTTATTACTAATGTAACTGGTGAGTCTCATGATTGTCATGAATGCTGCCTTAGACTCTTACCTACATAGACTGTAAGACAAGGTTTTGGAACAAGGCTTGAGAAGAGCCTCTTGAAGACTAATTGGAAAAAGATTCATTTAAGCTTCCTTACCATTGGCTAATATTGTTGTCTTCTCTTACCACAGAAACATTTTGGAACTGGTTGAATACTTTGAGGAAGAGGACCAATTTTATTTAGTCTTTGAGAAACTGAGAGGAGGTAAGTTATATTTTTGTATGTGAATGATTCCTACTGATACGGTTTTATTTATTTATTTTTACATATTAACTTTATAGGTATAGTTCACCCAAAAATTAAAATGGTCATTTTCTCACCTTCGTTTTGTTACAAACCTGTATGAGGTGCTTTGAACACAAAAAAAAAAGAATTCTGGTAATTAAACAATTAATGGTCCTCATATTTCTTTTCTTATTATGGAAGTCAATGGGGACCAACAACTGTCTGGTTTAAAATGACTCAATTCAAATTCTACGTTTCAACTTCACCAATTATTCTTATGTTCATTTGTGTTCAGTACAAGGAAGAGCTACTCCTTTATCTTTAGTAGTTTGCTTGTAGTAAATGCTACCTTAGACAAAAAACAAACAAACAAAAACGTGTATATATACTATATATTCCCAGGGTCTATCTTGACTCACATACACAGAAGACAACACTTCAATGAGCAGGAAGCCAGCATAGTGGTGCAGGACATCGCCAGTGCTCTGGACTTCCTACACAACAAAGGTTGGGACCTTTTAGTGTTGATACAGCATGATGCTACGATCATGCATTTTCTTTTTTCCTAATATAGATGATTGTTTATGTCTTGTTATAGGGATGGCACATCGAGACCTAAAGCCAGAGAACATCCTCTGTGAACATAGTGACAGGGTGAGTCTCTCTGTACATGAGGAGACATGAGACATCTGAGGAGAGCACACATGCATTTCTGACCAGATTTTTGACAAATCTGTTGGGTACAGTAACATTTTATGTGCTTTTTGCGCTCTTGAATGAAAACATGAATTGACCTGGTTGTCTGCTTAGTAATACACAGTGGCCACTATTAAGTCATTTCACAGTGGAATTTATGGATTTTTTTTTTTTTCTTTTTTTTTTTTTTTAATAGATCTCTCCTGTGAAGATCTGCGATTTTGATTTAGGAAGTGGGATCAAACTTAATAGTGACAGCTCTCCCATCTCCACCCCTGAGCTCTTAACTCCGGTGAGTTTGACACACATGCGTTAATGGTTGACTGATTGACTTGCAGAATTGCAGACCTATAGGACATGTTAGGAGAAGGAAACGTAAAGGGGAGCTATGAGTTTATCCAGAAAATATTTTTATTTTATTTTTTTGTAAGATTTATTTGTTTATTTTTTTTAAGACTTCCATATGAACATTGTTTTTAATTTGGTGTTCAATAATTCAAGCCATTTAAATCTATCCAGTGTTTGTAAATGCCATTTTTATTGCTACTTCACTGCATTAGTCTTCTAGATATCAAAATAAGAAGAGCAGCGATAAAGGTTATTGATTTAAAGCCACAGCCAATAAACCTCCAAGTGATCACCTCCAGTAACCGAGTTTTGTGAGGGTTGAACATCTGATTTGATGTGACGCGTTACCTTGGGTCACAGAATTGTCAAGATTACAGAACAAGGAACAGAGTAGTCCAGTTTTTTTTTTTTTTTTTTTGTTTAAGAGTTTTATTAGCTCTGAGTCTGAAGGGAACAGGCAAAGGTCTTAAAGCGAATGTCTTCATGTACAGAGAGCATAAACAGAATTCCTCATTGAAATCCTTTCACCCATGCCTCAACTTCTCACCACACCCTGGGGCTTTCAGATGCTTTTGAGAGGCTTGTGGTTTTGTATGGTCTATTCTTTCTGATGTCTATGAGTTTTTTCTTTTTCATGAAGCATTTACTTTGCATTCGGAAGGAGGTGGGTCAGAACTTGGATGGTGAACCCTCTCCATTTACCTGTTTTGATTTGAGCATAGCTGCCATGGATTTGTTCTTGAACATCCTGGCGCATAGTTCTACGTTGCATTTTACCTTTTAATTTTTAACTCATGCTACATTGAGAAAAGTCAATGTTTGAAATAATGGGTTTAGTTATTTATTTATTTATTTTTAATATTATTTATAAACCTTGATCAACACATCAAATATGGTAAATGGAATCTCAAAGGTGCTTGATTAATCTTGTGGGTTTTGAACAATGAATTGTACATATACCATTTTCACTTTGGAAGAGCGATCGCTTTGTTGCATTTAGTTTCATTTTTCACCCACGACTGTGGTTTTACTTGATAGAATAGTGACCAGGGAAACTCCCCCTAGTTTTGCCAGAGCTAAAGTCCTGTCTGGCCAAGATAACATTCCCTTCATAAACATCCCAGAACATACAGTTACTGAGACTGACGCAATGCTCAGTGCTAACTTTCAGGGGCTGAGGTCACCAACATAAACAAAAAGAGTTTATGTACATTCCAGCTGTGGTTTGTTGGATCACAATATAATGTCCCTAAGGTGTACTTTGTTCCAATTGTGCTCCCACTATTAGGTGATCTTTTATTAAGTTTGATTGGATAGCCAAGAGATCTTACTTCAGATTACAAAGGCTCACATTTTATCATGGCAACACAATTTTGTTGGCTGTCATGTTCACTTGAAAGTGATGCCTTTGACACGTTTACGGAGCTCAGATGGTTTAAAGGAGTGGGGTATATGCTTGAGAGGTTACTGAGGCTTAGGCATAGGTTTGTCAGGGTCAGAGAAATGGCACTCCTGTTTTTTTTTTTTTTTTCTTTGGGGAGTGTCCTCTGAGGACATGTAGTCTCCTCCCCTACGGCCTGCACAGAAACATCTTCAGCTTCCTCAGTTTGCATCAGTGACTCATACAGTAGTTGTGTAACGATCTCTTACCAGACATCTGTGCTTCCCTAAGAATAAAAATAAACAAATTTGCTTGTGTCCCGCTAAACTACTAACCTCCTCTGTGAGTATCTCTGCTCACTGCATTAATATTAGTGCACCATTCAAAATGTCCATTTGTGTGTATGTTATGTAACACTCAAGCAGGGTTGGGACTTGTTTATTCCGAGCCGGTGTAGAGCGGCTTTTTTTTTTTTTTTTTTTTTTCCCTGGAGCAGCAATCTTTTGGCCTAGTTTCCACATGACACAGTGCAGACAGCAGCAGCCTGTGGGCCCTGCTGGAACAGTTGTCCGCTGACGCGTCCCGGTCTGAATTGGATCAGGCTACCCCAGCTTAACTCAGAACAATGAACTTGATAATGCCCTGCAGGTGAAAACAAACAGGAGAGGCCAAGCCGAGGGAGTGCTGGGAGCTCTGATAAATGTTGGCGCTCTAGATAGCTCACTTTGTAATTATCGTACTTTTGAACTCCAACCAAGTGACATGCTGATGGGACCATAACAGTAAACATGAAGCAAACAACAGGATTGTTCCTCTCTGCTCTACCCACTGAGTTCTTGTGGTCTTTGTGGGACATTTGTGGACTTTTCCTTGTGTGTATGAGGACTTTCACTATACGTAATTAAAATCTCTTTTTTTCTTACAGTGTGGTTCAGCTGAATACATGGCCCCTGAGGTGGTGGAGGCCTTTAATGAGGAAGCTAGCATCTACGACAAGCGCTGTGATCTGTGGAGCCTTGGGGTGATCCTCTACATCATGCTGAGTGGATACCCACCCTTTGTGGGTCGCTGTGGAACAGACTGTGGTTGGGACTGGGGAGAGCCCTGCCAAGCCTGCCAGGTACACCATATACTTCGGCAAGATACATGGTTTTCTGGGAAGGCGTTCAGTATCGAAAGCCGTGAAAGTTTAAAACTTTCCATGGAGTCTTGGCAGGTCTAGCCACCTGGTTTCTTAGGTTGACAATAAGCTCTGCCTGACTAAATTGTCACTAGCAACTTTTTTCATTCAGAAAATGTATTAATGGACACCATATATAGCCATTGTTTCTGTCATGGCGTTAAATACATCATCACTAGCCCTATAAGTTTATTTGCATACATTTGCTAATTTAAAAGGGGGAACTTATGATTGAGCCTGAATAGTGATAATCCTTTTGCAACTTGATGTTTAATACCATTCATTACATTGCGTCCCCAGAGCATGCTGTTTGAGAGTATTCAGGAAGGCAAGTACGAGTTTCCAGAGAAGGACTGGGCACACATCTCCCCCGCAGCCAAAGACCTCATCACCAAGCTGTTGGTGCGGGACGCCAAAGACCGCCTCAGTGCTGCCCAGGTTCTGCAGCACCCTTGGGTCAAGGGGGTATGTCTATTCCTTTCCATCTCTAGGATTCCTGAGACTGTTTTCTTAGGCTGTAAATCATGTTTTGTGACCCCATTCCTGTTGTTTTTCACCTTAGTGTGCACCCAATGCTGTTTCTGCATCCATATTACATCAGAGGTGAGTATATATTTCATAAATAAATGTCCAGAAATCGTTTTGACTCAGAATAGCAGACCTTTACATTTTTTTTTGTGTTCTTTTTCCAGGGGTGGTAGCGCTCAGGACCTGACGTTCTTTGCAGGGCAGGCCGTAGCCATGAACCGGCAGCTGGCTGAGAGGGAAGAGAGCGAGGAGCAGCAGCTAGAGAAGGAGCTTTCCTCCCCGCTTATCCTCTCCTCCAGCTCCGGCTCCATGCTGCTGTCTCCTTCCTCCAGGTCCAAGCTGGCCCTCCGTAGGAAGACCGCAGGCAGCCAGCACCAAGGGCCAGTGTGCGCAGCTGAACTACGCCAGCTCCTCGCCCCGCTTGTGATCGTAGGTGACTGTGCCTGATCTCGACTGTGTTTTCCAGCCTCCGCTCTCCACTGATGACTATTGTTGACACCCTATCGGCATCTTCAGCTAGGCAATGCGTTGACATCTTGACCTCTCTGCCCACTTACTTTGTGGACTCTAAGCTCTTGTGAGAATGATTCTCATGTTTGTAGCACTTAAAGCACCTCAAAGGCCCCTGCTAACTGTTTTGATTGAGGGGGGAAAAAAGCTTGTTGTGGCCAGGAAAAGACTTGTTGATGTCTGAGTCCCAGGAATCTGTCGCTATAACAATGTTTACGAAAAACTTTGGGAACCAAAGGACTCAAGTTGCTTTCATTCATCTAAAGCTGGACCCCACCATAGCCATTCGATTTCTAAGCATCAGGAAAAACATTCAGCTCTTTGCCTTTGAGCTCACATGGGACCCCCAGCGGCCGAATCATTCAGTTTTGTACTTAGGCCACATTTGAGACTTGTTTCTCACTCTCAAAATGATATTGATGGCAGAATGAGACTAAGTAAGGGTTGCTGGGACCTAAGTGGCCAGTGATTTATTATTATCCAGGGCAGAAATTGCAGCCATGTTGTGTGGGGTTTCTCTAGTCTGACTCTATCAAGGACCTCATTTATGAATTTCACTCCACTGTGTAACTCTTATTTTCTGCCAAATGCACATCTCAGCAGTGTTTTCAGCAGAAACCTCAGGATCTCTCCGAATGAGAAACCAAAGCAGAATTTAAAAGCAGAAAGACTCATTCTAATGTCAGTTGTTTTATGTTTCTGTTTTGTCCTTGCACTGGAATGTTTAGACGAAGCAGTGCAGTGCAACTTTTGTACTTGGCCTCTCAGGAAAACAGGAATTAGTTGCATAATCATATTTCCTCCCCCTTTTCATTTCCTAATGTTTCATCTCCTTTTGACCTGCAATATTACGGAACTGCCAGAGGTCCAATTTAATGTCCTTTAGCGAATTCTCTACCATTTTCATTTCCAACTACATTTTCACCATTCATTCAGTTAGTCATTGAACATTTCGTGAAAACACGGGCTCTGTCAATGACTCAATTCACTGTTTGAATAAAGGTGATTTATTCATGAAAAGACCTTAAGTCCTTTGTACTTGTAGACTGATCTCTAATGAAAAAGTGAAGCTCAGATATGCAAGAAACCTCCAGACATACCATTGTGCCATGCTGCTATATCTTTTTTTTTCCCCCACCTACGTTCCCCCTTTTTTTTTTTTTTTTTTTGTTTGTTTTTTTTAAATTATATTTATTTGTTGTGTGTTGGTAATGGAGATTTTCATCTTCCTTTTTTAAAGTATCAGTTTATTTGTTTTTAAACATTTTAAGGATGTAGAACTTGTACGAGAGAATGTAAGGATTTCCCCGTCTTTTTTTTATTTTTTTTTATTTTTTTGGGTCCTCGATGCACAGACCATGCGCTCAAATTGTTCTTATATACTACTTGTTACTGTTGTTCCACAGTTTCTTTCTTAAATGACTGTAGACACTTTAATCTTTGAAAAGTTTGAAAAGCAAACATGCAAACCAGGAACAAAACCAAGTGCTCATCCTCACTCTAAATGAAAGAATTTCTTTTTTTCTTTACATGCATACACCGTTGATTTCCTCTTTTTGTGATGGAAACCACCTTGGAATATGCCGAGTTTAGTCTTTCTTTCTGAGAAGGACCTCATTGTTTTTATTTTTTTACTTGCCATTGCATTTTCATTTAATTTTTGAATCCCCTCATACATGAAAATTACTAGCCTACACTTATTTTAGGGACCAGTGGTGTAGCTTTCATGTTTATCTTGTATTTTCATGTGGTTGTACCATTTTTGTTTTTCAGCTGACCCAGGGGGGCCAAAATAAAGAACATGGAGAATTGTTCAACTACAATGGTTGCAGTTTCTTGTTTAAAAAGCAAAACAAAGAAAAACCTTACTTGACTACTTAATTGACTACCTTACTTCAGGGTATTATTATTATTATTATTATAAACAGCCTGCCACCAAAGTTGTTAATTTGTAATAAAAGATAACATAATGCATCTTTGAAGATTTTCCACAATTCATATAAATACAAAGATGCAGAGAAAGTTGTTTATTAAAAAATAAAAATAAATATTTACACATATATTTGGCTTGTGCTCGTTTGTCATTTAACTGTCCTTCATAAACGCTCTTGGACGTCATTATTCCCAGTCTGTGGATAATCTCTTCATGTCACAGCTTTGGTAAACGTTTCGTTATCCAATAACATCTAGTTCACGTGCTTTGAGAACATGCAGGTCACAAACTTGTAGGCCAAATGCTTACTGCCTTCATATCAGCGAGACTTTCACCTACACAAATACGTTGAGATAACGTTGACGAATAACCACGCACGTGGATTTATTTACAGTTGGGTAAACGAGGAAAAACATACAGCATAGGCATAATTATAATGTATCAAAATGCTTTACTTTTATTTTTGGGCCATTATTCTCAGTGGTAATTATTTTGTATTATGAAAAAAGTTCAATTTAATGTTTTTAATGCAGGCCATGCTGACACGATGTATTTAGCCTAGTCTTTCCTAAGGATGAGCGACATGTGTGTCAGAATAGCTAATATTATATCCTCATGTTGATCAGAGATTAAAAAGCGTAATATAAGTAGGCCTATGAGTGCAAACGAAAAGCATTTATTGCATATTGATGAAAGAGCGAAGTTGAACCTAAACACGAGCTCCCCCAAGTGTTGAAATCCCGTTATTATTTTGTCAGAGATCATTTGACTGCTATAATTTACAGCTGATGTGGTGATTTAAAATTCAAATTTAAAAAAGCTTTATTGCTTTCTTAGACTGCTGGACAATAACGGGTACTTACGCAAAACAAACAAACAAACAAAAACAACAACAAATCTTCTTAAGATACAAATTGATATGAGATTAAAACAATCGTGGAGAGGATATAATGAATCAATAGGCTATAAAAGGCTTTCCTTGAGATGAGATATGTGAAAATGTATTAAAAAATTGCTTTATTTAGCTAGTTATTTGTTAGTGAAAATGTTGAGAGGACATTATCAAACACAAATCTTCACCTGTGGAACGTTTACAAATGAATAACAAGTGCAGAAAGCTCAGGATTCATAAGAACATTAGACATTTACAGCTTCAGCCTAAGACGAATACTGAATTCTATATTTAACATTATGCAAGAGGAGATACATGGAAAACATCATTTATCAGAAGGGTAGATTTTGGTCATTTTTCAGTGCTTCTGTAACACTGTTATTAGTGCTGCAGTTATTGATATGATGAGGAAAAGCCCTGTCTTGAACAGCATGTAGCATATCAGCACTGGCTCCAAGACCCCTTACGAAGACAGAAACACACACACACTTATATGAAATGCACTAGAACTGAAGTTGTAGAGCAAAATAATACAAACGTTTTTATAAACTACATGAGATATTACACAGTTTAGATTTTATCTTTGTGCAAAAATGCTTTGGGATTCTATAAAAACTTTTAATATGCTGTAGTGTAATTCACAATATTTTTCTAATGCTCGTTAATATATTTCATAGGTCTGAGCAATTTCTTAACAGGAACAGAAGAGTTCAATGATGCTGCATTACCAACAAAAGTTATAGTTTTTAAAGGAATAATTCCCCCGAAAAATGAAAATATGTAGAATTTATGTCACCCTAAGTCCATGATTTTGTTCAATCGCCAGATCAGAATTGGATACATTGAGCATAACATCACTTTCCCACCCACAAGTCTTTTGCAGTAAATGGGTGCCGTTAGAATGAGGGTCCAGATGGCTGAAACCCAATAATCACAAAAATAATACACAAGTAATCTACACAACTCCAGTCCAGTGTTTGTAAGACACAAATCCATTGCTTTCTTCAGTAAAAACGTATCATATTTTGGTCAGATGCCTTAATGATGGATTTGTTTCTTCGTTGTGGATTATTGTGATGTTTTAATCTGACGGCACCCATTCACTGCAGAGGATCCTCCAGTGAGCAAGTGATGCAATGCTATATTTCTCTAAAATTATTCTGATGAAGAAACAAACTCATCTACACATTTTGGATGAGTAAATTTTAATGCATGTGAATTTAACATTTTGTGTGATCTCTTCCTTTAACATAAATGCTATGTTTATTACAATAATCTAGATTCTATAAACTGATGGATTAAGTCTCAGAAATTAATAAATTAATGGAGAAACTTACTTGATGGTGTGTGGCCTTGACGTGTGGTATTGGTCAGAGAGGATGATGTTGTATTTACAGTGGACAAGTATTCTGGTGTGTAAGTTGAAGAAAAACTACAGTCTGAATCACACACACACACACACACACACAAACAAACTTTCTTAAGTCATACAATTTTCAAAATCAAGTATTTTTAAAGAGCCAAGAGGATTTCACACTTACCTTTCACTGTTACAGAAACCCTGCTATTTGAACCATTCTCTGTTTGGCAGCTATATATTCCTGAATGATTTTTATTGGCACTGTAAATGTGTATGGAGATATTGTTATTTGAAGTATTAAGAACATGAGTTTCTTTCACCAGTTTTACATGGCTTAGTGGTCCAGTACACTCCAACTGACACGTGAGGGTAAAGTCCTGACCAGTGCAAACATTTTTTCCTCCTGGCACTTGGATAATGGGCCGACAGCCACCTAAAAGAAATAAAGATAGATGTATAGCTCTCCAAATATGTTTGAGTAAAAAAGTAACTACGTACCTTTTTTTTTTTTACTTACCACTTATATGTGATGAAATGAGCAGCAGCACAACGAATTTCAGAAAGCACATGTTTGATCTGAAATGTGACCAACCACTGAGGTTTGAGTTCTGCAGAGAGGCAGGAACTCTCAGGTCATGAACAAATTACCCAAAGCTGCGGCTTTATCAGTGGATGAGCAATAAGATAAGGCTAAGCAATAAAAATCCCTCAAATCAATCATTTTTGCAGGTTTTAATGAAAAGGTCATCTATTTCACAGGTCAAACAAGAACAATTTTTTTTTTAAATTAATATTATTATAATTTTTTACAGCAATGGTATGCTTGCATTCAAACAGACTTAACAATTCAATCAAAACATATTTTCACTTACCAACTACGATGAATACATTTATGCTACTATTAATATGTCAATTGTTGTTATGCATACATACTCTATAAGCCTATACACTGCCGTTCAAAGGTTTGGGATCATGTTTTTTTATTTTTTTTTAAAAGAGTTCATATGCTAATCATGGCTGCATTTATTTGATCAAAAATACAAAATAATAATAATGTGAAATATTATTACAATTAAAAATTAAGCATTTTCTTCGATTTTAATAGACTACTTTATTTCTGTGAATCAAAGCTGAATTTCAATCACCCATTGCTCCAATTTTCAGGCCCTTCAAAACAAACAACAACAACAACAAAAACACGGCTCCTATATCAAGTAAGGAATAATGACGACGGGCCGTTGATTATTAGAAAAATAATGCACACCCGTTCGCGTCGTGGCCGTTACACCTTGGGTGTGCATTATTTTTCTAATAATCAACGGTCCGGAGTCAATTATTCCGCTTATACTACGGTTGCCACACCTCAAG
>JAUCMS010000044.1:6899528-6910511 GCA_032357445.1 Enteromius radiatus | reverse complement strand
GCCGTGCGTTTCCCTGAAAATAATTGCACACCTCAGAACGTTCGTCAGCCAATCAGATTCAAGCATTCAACGGCCCCATAGTATAACTGAAAATAACAGCATTTATTTAAAATAGAACTGTTATAACGTACCATACAAACATTTTTGTTTAGCAAGTATGTGTTCTAAGTGACAGTAAAGCCATTAAATCGCCTAATTAAACAATTTAATCCTTAATTAATTTAATGCATTCTGAATAAAGGATAACTTTTTAATGTTATTGTACATTCACAAATAAATAATATTAAATCCGCTCCAACCTAACATAATTTAAGTGTGCTCAACAATTTAACCAATATACTAAAGACAAAATGTTGGGTACATAAAAAGGTGGTGGGTAAAACGTAACACATAATACATACATCGTCAGTATTGTAAAAGCGGTCGACATCAGTTTCTACGTAAGCGCTATAGTTTCTCACGTAGTTTTACGTTGAATGAAACTGCGCATTATTTTTTCCGAAGAGCGCGGAATTTTATGACCAGGTATTCTCCAAACACGACTACGCAAGAGTTGCAACTTAGCTCTAGTAATGTGATCGACTGCAGCGGAGGAAACGCTCCAGCTGTACGGAGAGGCTTAAAGAGACATCAGCGAAGAGGGAGAAAAAATGGTAATGGCTTCAAGGAATGACCATTAAAACCGACAAAATGGGAACTGTCATCGACTTATAATACAGAGATCTAGGTAAAAGTGTCTAATCTGTTGTTACGTCTTCCTCCTTGAACGATGTGCGGAATATTCCGTGTGCGTAATTTACACCAATTTCGTCTGCTCGGGATTAAGGAGTTGCCCGGTTAATGGCTGGCAACAAAATCTGTGTGCTTGTCAACAAATATTGATTTGACGTATGTGTAATGTGGTTGTAGACATTAACAAGCTGTCGCTGGTTTTCCATAACCCGCTGGTGTTGTTATGTTGATTTAGTAACTCTCGTTAGCTCGCTGAAGCGCAGGCCACATATCGTTAGCTTGTTTGGGCTAGTTAGCGCGTTAGCCTGTGTTCACTCATTTCTGCTGCTTAGTTGGCAACTCAGTGGCTAACTGACAACATTAGCTCTTCAGCACTCGAGGATCAACAAGAACGTCCCTTTTTTGCTGTCTTTAAGTTCACATAATGTACTTTTACGAAGAGAACACGATGTACCAAAATATGTTCGGAGTTTATCTTAGTAACTCAAGTTTCTTTCTCATAGTTTTGGTGGCGAGCTGATTTAGGCTAGCAGGCACATTCGTCTAGTTTATTTCCCCGCAAGTTAGCCCTTTAAATATCTTTTCCAAATAAATATTCAGCAGCGTTTTCAGTTCTCGAGCAATTTTTCATTTCATTTAATAAGAGACAGGCTGCTGAATGTGGAGGGAGGGCCAGTGTGCAGGCCTGATATCACATTTGTTGGCATTGTAAAACATTTTTTGTTGTCGATGCATGTAGATCAGGCCTGATCCGACATGGGACGATGGATTATAGTCTTAGCTGGAAGGTTAACTTTATAGATCTGATAGCATTTAATCATAGTTTGCGATACTGATACCTTATGATTTAAAGTGCAATGAATGCTACAAATCCACTAGGAGAAAGTAAAGAGATGATGTTAGTTTTATAGCTATAAGTAGTATATTGTTATTAGATGATGCAAGTTATGTGTCTAGTTTTGTGTGGCTAGGAAAAATAAAACCATGGACAGCGTCATCTCTTACATCTGTCGAGGTGCCTCTCTCCACTAATAACATAACAGAGACACTCGGTCCAAGATGATTCTTGTTCGTCTTCACACGACCTCAGGCCTCATCTCGAGCTCCTGAGGGATGTATTTTTAGAGCTGGAAGTCAGAAACGCTAGATAACATTTCCTGTAGGGAGATGGTCTCTGGTTTCGTGTCCCTCAAACGTTCAGACTCTAAATTGTGTGTTTAATAGAGACAGTGATGGTGCAGTGCTGATGTTTTTTGCTACACTTTGCACTGTATGTGCTCTGTTTTATTTAAAGGAATAGTTCACCCAAACATGAAAATTCTGCCATCGTTTACTCACCCTTGAGTTGTTCCAAAATTGTGTAAATCTTTATGAACACGAAGGAAGATATTTTAAAGAAAGTTTGGACTATTCCTTTTAGGTTTTATAAGAGAATGAGGCTTTAACTCAAAGCAAATTGTGTTTAAGACTTTTATGTATAAATGTTGTAATCCATTTCTTACCACAAAGTGTTAAAAGCTGCTGTGGTAGTAACTGTAATAGATTTCTAAAGTTGTAATTGATAACACATGAAAGCTTTTTTTCTTTGGGCTTGAAAGAGAGAAAAAAACAATCATTTTAGGTTTCCTTTAAGATTTTTCTTTTAAGGTTGTTTAAGAGTCTTTTAAATCATTAATATATTCACGGGCTAATTTCAATCCTGCATTTAGGGTTGAAAAAAGGCAGAACATTTTTGAAACTTTCTAGTTTTTTATTTATTTATTTTAGAATATTTCAGAAACTTAAGGAAAGTTGTCAAAGTATTTTCTGCTAACGTAATTTACCATCCATTTGCAACTCTGCCTATTTAAGTTTAACCACCTTTTCTGGGCTACATAAAATAAAATAGTTTTGTCCATAAAATAGAAGTCAATGGTTATAAGTAAAATCGTTCTTCAGAATAACTTTATTTGTGTTTTGGTGAAGAACTAAGGCCATACAGGTTTGGAACAACATGAGGGTGACTACATAATGACATCATTTTTATTCTGACAGAACATTACTTTTAAATGAGTATTAAAATGTGTATTTCTCACTGCCACAGTATAACATGTGCTAGGTTCAGTTCTCTCTGTGTACTTTAAAGCAGTTTATTTAGTGCTAATTGTGCTTGTTCTCTGCCACAGATATTCTGAAGTGTTAAGCTGCTGATGTGCCACCAGTTTCCTCTCAACACAAACTTTGATATGCTCCGTGTTCATACTTCGACTCAAGGAATGCCTTACACATCTCTTCAAAACCGTCTGGAGGGGGCGCAAAGGATGGAAACCAATGCCAGACATCGCCTCACTTTTACCAGCTAGGGTCGTGTGCATCTATCCTTCTCCCAAGGAGCGTGCTCCTCTGTGGTTGGATTTAAGGAATATTTCATATGATGTCCTTGCACTGAATCGCATCGCCCTTGGATTGTCTGCTACACCTTCCCCATCTAAAATCAGTTAATGTATAGTTTAATCTACATGTGTAGAGCTGTGTTGTGGATGAGCCATTCCCTCCACTCTCCTTCTCTTTAAATTCCTCTCCTCCATCCCATTCCCCGTGCCCCTGTTGTTTAGTTGTTTTGGTGGCTCTGTGATTTTATGGCAGTGGAGTAATCGTGGAGAGGCCGGGGTATCACAAGCTTATGGATTTTGATAAGAGAGGAGGAGGAGGAGGAGGAAAAGGAGAGGCGGAGGAAGGAAAGAGAATGTCTAAAACTGGTGGGAGCAGGACAGGGCATGGGGGCGGCCGAGGCTCTGGGCCCACCTCAGGGGTGCTTATGGTTGGCCCTAACTTCCGAGTGGGAAAGAAGATCGGCTGTGGGAACTTCGGCGAGCTTCGACTTGGGAAAAACCTTTACACCAATGAATATGTGGCTATTAAACTGGTAAGTTCTTCGCAAAATCAGTTGATATTCGCACTTAATGGTCACTGAACTTCAACTGCTGCTTGTAGTGTGTGTGCTGTTAAAACAGTAAAAAATGCAATAGTTCATAACATCCAAACCACATTTGCTAAATATGCAGTGCTTGTGTTCTCTTTTGTTCACTCAGTTCCTCCTTACACTCACACATCACCGTGTAATTACTGTACTCCTACCACAGATATGGGCTAACCTCAAAAACCTATATGTTGAAATTATTAATATATTTCCTTTACAACACAATTCTTGCAGCCTGTGGCGAGGAATATATTCTTAACGGAACAAAATATTGACCTTTTGCGATAATATCCATATTTCCATGCTATAGCAGTTTATTTTATGAGTGTATGAAAATGCAAATATGCATGTAAATGAGTAAACAAATATTGCTAGATAAATTTATATACCAACTTATATTTAATAGACTCTAAAAATAAATTTTTAATAAACAAAATATATATATATATATTTTACATAAAAATCAACTATTTAAAGCTTTGAGGTTATGAATATGTTATAAAAATATAGTTATGTTAAAATAAAAATGTAAAATTTATTTTAGATTTTTTTTTTTTAAATTACAAAAACTAATGGATCCCAGCCTTTGAAAGCTAGTGTACATTTGCTTTTTGATTGGTCGGTGTCCTAGTGTGGAAATTGTGTTTCACCCTCTCGGTTAGAAATATGTCTGGTTAGTTGCTGTGCAGACCATGCAAAAACAATTTAAAAAGTCTTCCTCCATATCAATATTTTAATTAGATTCGGTTTCAAGCCTGCATGTCCAAAATACACAGGGAAAGATGAGTTGGTGATTATCTAGGGACATTTTAGTAGCCACCCACATTGTTCGTGAGCAAAGCCGGCCTCAATTTTCACTGTATAAGATTTATTCTGTGAATAATCAAATACTCTAGAGTCTCACCACATTATAGAAGTCTCAAGTTCACTTTTCTCATGATTACTTTCACCATGTTACCAGCTGTTCTGCTTGGAAAGAAATTGGTCACTTTTATGTCGTTTAGCTCCTTGCTTTTACCTTTACAAATCCTTAATTTAATCCTAAATGAGACCCTTAATCAGACTTGCATTTAGTGATAAGAGTGAAGCAAGTGATGTATTGGTCTATTGAAAACCGCTTCATAGGGATGCAACAACACTAATTTCAGCTTTTCATTCTGCTGTGCTGTGAAGAGGTACATTTCTGCCTATTGGTGTTGACTCTGTAAAACAAGACAAATACCCTCTCTGAAGAAGCTGCATTACCCAATGTCTTAATGTTGCTTGGATTTGACTATTTATTAGTGAAAACTCATTTTGGAAACACAATATAAAAGAGTAAACCTGTTGTACTCCTCACTCTCCACTGCTGGGTATTTAATACATCCTGTGGCCTTTATGCAATCTGTTTGTTTTTATTTATTTATTTGGCTCTTTCATTCTGCCTCCTGCTAGTAGCGCTTTCCTCCGCATGTTCAGAGCTATTGGTGCCACAGATGACTCAACTCTGGATCCTGCACTTAACTGAACACACGCACACATTATTTATGTAAAAACCGACATTCAGCTAAATGGACCACCTCATATTGATCGCTTAGTGATAGTGATAAGAGTCTTTGAGGCCTAGCAATATTCTAATGATAGGAGTCACACATATTAATTTTCTCCTCGTTTGGTTAAATATAAGGATTCACAACAATAGTTGTACACAGAATTAGTACTGTGTCGGTAATCCGTCGGTAATTTACTGCTTTAATGCTGAAGCAATATTCATAACTGGCTTTTGGTTGGTTACAAATACTAATTATGTTAATTTTGCTTTTTCATAGGAGCCAATCAAATCCAGAGCACCCCAGCTCCATCTTGAATACAGGTTTTACAAACAGTTGGGGAACTCAGGTAAGCAATAAACTGTACCTCTGTCTATTTGTCTCATGTTATCCACCACACATTACAAACTTTCTGTTTTGCACCTGCATTCACACCACGGTTTGGGGCCATTTTCTTTGTTGTAGAGCTTATGCTGTCCACATCCTATTTACAATTGTGAGTTGCTTTTAGCCCATCCTGTCCACATCCTCTTTTCAGCACAGATGACGAGTTTAATCAGCACAAACTGTGGTTCCTGTGCATCGATTGCTCCATTTGCTCAGTTTTTTTTGTTTTTTTGATAAGACTCACAGGACAGAAAGACAGTAACTTGTATGCAAAGATGTAAAAGATCAACCTATAGCTTATTTCAGCAATCAAATAATGCCTGTTATGTTTCAGATGAAATAGTCTACAGTTGCAGGTTGAAGCATTCATCTCTCACTGCTGTTGAGCCAGACATCTCTGTTCTCAGCATTAAGGCCTCATACCCTTTTTATTCTGCTATGCATTTTTCATGAGGTTAGCTTTAGAAAAACATGATACTGTACACCGTCATAGTCACTCTCTTTTCTGAGCTGAAGTTGTACTGTGAATTTATGTGTTTGTTCAAGGTTTCTCAGGTAGTGTTTTTGTGATCGTTGTCGAAGGTACTGTGAGATTGACTGGAGTCAAAAATTAGGCATTCTTTTACTTGCCTTCGAAGCATCCTTTGTGTATTTGACTTTTCTTCTTTCAGAAAAATCCAATTGGAGTTGGAATTCCTATACTTCTCTATGTTGTGTGCATGCCATTATTTACTCGTTTGAAATGCACATGTCAAAGTGAGAATTATCTTCAGGTGGGATGTGGGATGTTACTGTGTGCATCAACAGATCCGTTAAAGGACAGATGCATTGCATAAAATGACATTATTTATATATATATATATATATATATATTTTTTTTTTTTTATTTATTTTTTTTATTTTATTTTATTTTTTAGTTAATTAGTTTTTATATTTTAGAATATAATATATATTATTTTAATAAGATTTTAAAATATAAAATGTATGTTTAATAAATAAAAAGACATTTATGACATTAATACAGTAATCTGCTGATGTACTCCTGAAAATAGAAAGTCATATACACCTAGGATGGCTTGGGGGTGAGTAGTTTAGTGTATTTTTTTTGGGGTGAGCTATTCCTTTAAAAAGTAACTGACTGCATCTACCAGATTGCCTAGATGTGTATGTTGTCGCAATTTTGTGTGAGTCAATTCAAATGCAAGGAGATATAGATAGATATAGAAGAAAATTCTGTTTCTCTAAAACGTGCTTCTCTGCATGCATGCATAGAAAACAGCACGTGAGTAACAAAACAAGTTCCCTTTCACCTTTTCTTTCACTAGACTGTGTGTGCGTAAACGCATACAAATAATAAACTTTCATTCTATTATGGATAAATTTTGCAATTAATCTGCAGATTGCATGCGTGCTGAAATGTGGGGCTTGGTCTGTACGGATCACGGATCAACTACGATCTGCTCAATTTCTAATTTAAATAGCTTTTGTTTAACACTGTCATGCTGTAGTCTAGAAGCACAAATGTTTGTGTGAAACTAGTGTGCAAGAAAGAATTTACAGTGTTCATATGTGCTAGCCCAATACCGTATGTATGTATATCGAGTATATCAAAGATGTCTTAAATAGATTTATGCCTACCTCATGTGACCTGATAATTAATCTTACAACTTCTAAGAATGCCAAACACCACAAAACAAAAGATGATTGTTCCTTGTCTTTGTGTAATCTTATGAATAAGCTGATTTTAGTTAATACTGTGCTAAATGGCTGGTTTGATCTCTTTTCTAACTGCATATATTCGTTTGTGTTCAGAGGGTGTTCCTCAGGTGTACTACTTTGGGCCTTGCGGGAAATACAATGCCATGGTGTTGGAGCTGCTGGGCCCCAGTCTGGAGGACCTGTTTGACCTCTGCGACAGAACCTTTTCCCTCAAGACCGTCCTGATGATCGCAATTCAGCTGGTTCGTGTGATCTCTCACTCATATGAGACAAAGATGTTAAGATGTTAAAGTTTAAAAAGAGAATCCAGTTGATTGATTCAAACGTATACCTCTCTCACAGATCACACGGATGGAGTATGTGCACACAAGAAGTCTGATCTACAGGGATGTTAAGCCCGAAAATTTTTTGGTGGGCCGGCCAGGGACCAAGAGGCAGCATACGATCCACATCATCGACTTTGGGCTTGCCAAAGAATACATCGACCCTGAGACCAAAAAACACATCCCTTACAGGGAGCACAAGAGCTTAACAGGGACAGCTCGCTACATGAGCATCAACACACACCTGGGGAAGGGTAAGAGCCACACACACGGGAAAGATTTGCTCTGTTAGGGCTTAGGAAGGGTTATTAGAATTTCATGGGGGATAAAAACTAAAGTACGCCTTAAAACCTAGCTTAGCTGTTAGTGACACAAAGCTCTACATGCTCAGCCACAGAACTTAGATTTAATCAAGCACTGGTGAAATGCAGGTGCTCTTTTTTTTTTTTTTTTTTTTTTTTTTTTTTGGAGCTCAGGAGTTTTCACTGTTTTTGATTTCAATGCTAAATGCATACAGTCATTATGTGCTGTGAATTACATCTTGTGACTGACTGAAGACCGATTCTTGTGTAGCTAGCGGTTTCATCATTTTGCATGTTTTTTTATCTTGCAGAGCAAAGCAGGCGGGATGACTTGGAGGCACTGGGTCACATGTTTATGTACTTTCTACGAGGCAGTCTGCCCTGGCAAGGTTTAAAGGTATTGTTGTAGGTGGTTTGCTGCCTTCATGCATTTTGATTTAGGAGTTTGTTTCAAAAACAAATATTGTGAAACTGTGAAAAAGATGACATTTTAGAAAAAAAGCAGTGTTTTTAAAATCATTTCAAAACATTTCTTTGAATATCTTAATCACGGTTTATGGTATGTATGGGGGATCATCAGTTCTGCAAATTAACTATTTTTATTTTGAGTCTTAATGTTTGAGTTTCCCTTTCATTCAATAGTCTCATTCTCTTAACAGTGTTTTGATGCTATCTTTCTGGTTGTAGAGTCTTATCTCACTCGGCTAAGGTCTGAAACAATGATGAGCCACACTATCTTTCACTATCATGGAAAGTCAGCAGAAGAACCAATAGCTATACAGCCTTGATAAGCTGACCTATTTAGAAAACTTAAAAACATATCTTTAAGAATGTGTCTGTTTACGGCTTTTTCTGGTTTATAGGAGGGGGGAAAATAAGATTGCTGAATGACACATACTAATAATAATCCAGTTTATTACAGGGTTCTCACTATAATGGAAAATATCAAATGAATTAGTAAATTTTATGAAAAAGTCAAAGTTTATTTATAGAGCACATTTTAGAAACAACAAATGAAGAGTTCAGATGCAAAAGCCTGTAAGTACGTCTGACGTTTTTCTTTGAAATTGGCATTCCTTCCTGGCTACTTTGTATAAGTTTCTATGTACTTCTGAGTAGGTTGAGGCTGGGATTTAGCACATTTGAAGTGAATGCATTTAATATACAATGTGTGGAGAGCATTTACTCAGTATCGTTCTCATTTTTGACTAAGATGGCTTTCAGAGGTTTTTTCATCTGAACTCATGTGTTTGCCAAAGTGCTGTACAGGCATGAGAAAGATATAAATAATCTAACAAGCTCAAACATATTATAGAGTAACATAAAATTAAATAAAATAATACAAAATAATGATACAATAAAAATAGCAGCTCTCACACCTTGTTGAATACCAGACTATAAAAGAAGGTATTTAAGCTAGATTTTAAAACAGTAAGTGTTTGGGCCTTTCTAATATGTAAAGGAAAATTATTCCAATGTCTTTGTCACCACTGCTCTTCAACCTTACATGAGGGACAACCAACAATAAATGGTCAGCGGACCTAGGTCCCCTCATTGAAGTATGTGGCTGTATTAAGTCTGAGAGATATGTCTCTGCCAGACCATTTAATGATTTAAAGATCAAAATCATTTCAAAAACGAACAGAGAGGCTAAAATAGGAGTAATATAACAAGCTTTCGTGTTCACATTAGCAAACAAGCTGCAGCCTTCTGAACCGTCTGAAATCTGGTGACTGATACATAAAGTCCATTACAGTAGTCAAGACGGGATGAAATAAAAATGTGTATAATTCTTTCAAAATATTAAAATGGTTTAATCTTAGAGAGTTGCCTCAACTGGAAAAAACTAGATTTAATTACCAAATTAATCTGTTTATCCAGTTTAAAATCATTATCCATTAAAACACCCAAATGTTTTACACAGGGCTTTACAAATGGTTTTAAGACACATAAATCCAGGTCAGGCACAGGCACACTCAGGAGTGAAAAATATAACTTCCGTCTTGTCCTCATTGAACTTTAAAAAATGTATTATCCAGGACGGCAAGAGAATATGTTGCATCTAAAAAATTCTGTTGGCTAAAATTGAGCTCAGTCTTGATAGGATAATAACTATAAATGAAGTTTTTCAAGGGTTCCACTTATACCCTAAAGTATACTTTTGATGACAATGCAATTTTCATCATTAAAAGTGTCACAGTACAACAGCGCAGACTACTATGTCATTTTGCTCATGTGTCAAACTCAAACTTGCATGCTTAATATTGACTATACCTTTGAAAGCTCAAAGAACGCAAAAGGTGTAGTATACCTGACTCTTTACGGTACAGTGCACTTACAGTATACTGTTACTTAGGGTTAGGTAAATGGTTCGGCGATATGGCCAAAAAAATCACGAATAAATACTTTCATACGAGTTAATATTGATTAACATCACAATAAATTCCAAACCTTTATTTTAGTTTAAAGGGAGATTATTACTCTTAAATTAAAGTTGTAGAAACCAGACAGTTAATTGTGGGTTGTAGCTAACCTTTATGGTCAGAACATGACAAACACTTAATTTTCTAACTTTCTGCTTGTTCTAATAAGTGTTACTGTTTCAAATCAGAGTTTGTGTTTCCTCACCATATGGTCAAGTATCTCTTTGCACAGTTTGCATGTAGTACAAGCTGCAATATTATTAAAACAAAATATTGTCTCTTATGCAAATTTAAACTGGAGTAAGGATGTGAATGTAAATTTATGTTCTGTAAAAATTGTAACAACCTCAATAACAATCTTCAATGGTTAAGTGTACATAATCTGGCTGTTTGAGGTTTTTGAAAATTAACATTTGGTCTTCAATAGTAGCATACATTTAGATCGTGATAACTAATTGAAACCACACATATAGTACCTCAGTATAATGGTAATTATATAGTTTCTAAATATTTTTATTATACGGCTCCCTGCAATGCTTGATTCTGATTGGTCAGTTGAGACATTTGCAGGTTCGTTATTTTCGAATAATAACCGCTCCAAAGTAATAA
>JAUCMS010000044.1:6879611-6899428 GCA_032357445.1 Enteromius radiatus | reverse complement strand
AAATGTTTCAAATTCATATTCATGTCCAGTTTTTTTTCTTATGTGGCAAGTAGCCGTATAATAAGCGGGATAATAGATGTGTAGCCGGTAGTTATCGCAAAATACTACCGGCTACACGTCTATTATCCCTTACATAATTGTATGAAAAACAGTAGTTTAAATACTTTTAGCATAAATGCACAAATGCTGTAGCCTTACAGAAATCACAGAAAACACTGTACTCATATTTTATTACTCCTAATACATATTTACATTAATAATGTGCTAACATTTGATATGAATGTCCCACGTTTCTGCCACAACCCATAGTGCAGTTAGTGTTACTACAGTAGATCTATAGTATAAATGTCAATTTGTAGATTTAAAAACACTTCTGACTGTATCGTTGCGCAAGGTTTTCTCCTGTTTTATCCGGCTTTAAACTAGATTAATTTGTGTTCTTCGCTGAATTTAAGTGCTTCACATTGGTGTTTAGAGGTCAAGGGATTGAGAATTACAGTGTCAGCGAGTAAACTAATCTGCTCTAGTAAGCTTATGCCATACTGCTGTTTGAACTTTTATCTGAGCAGAAAAATGGTCTGTGTGGCACTGCTGTTTCATTCCGCTTTTGGGACATAAACATTATAACCAACATTTATTGAACTTGTTTTCATCTTAGAAAGCAAAATGAAATCACAATTTTTGTTTTACAGTGCAACCCTACTTTCAGTGGACTGCATGGTAACTGCATGGGTTTAATATAAGGTTCAGGGATAGTACCTATTTATTAACCAGTTATTACATACTGGACATTATGACCGCATGTACATGCCGAACAGGACTGAGAAATAAAGTGCAAATGCTGACAGTATAAACATTACACGTCTTCCAAAACGTTCTTATCTTTGTGATGTCACATTTAATTCATTTAGGCTGACACACTGAAGGAGCGCTATCAGAAGATTGGAGATACCAAAAGAGCAACCCCTATAGAAGTGCTCTGTGAGAGTTTCCCTGGTAAGCTGTTTCTTTTCCAAATGGCCACATCTTGTGCTCTCATCTCCAGTGCATTGCCTTAACTATGACAACCTTTCACAGAAGAAATGGCCACCTACCTGCGCTATGTGCGGAGACTGGATTTCTTTGAAAAACCGGATTATGAGTACTTGAGAAAACTCTTTACAGACCTCTTTGACAGAAATGGTTATGTCTTTGACTATGAATACGACTGGGTTGGCAAGCCTCTGGTAAGTCTAAGTGGATGTCATATTACAAACCACGTATACAACATAACCAAGTGCATGGATGTTGAGTTTCCTATGTGTCTGCACAGCCGACTCCAATAGGACCCATGCCAAGTGACACACCTCTGCAGCCCAGCAGCAGAGACAAAGCACAACCACAGACCAAAAACCAGGTGGGATAAAAGTCATTATACTCTTAGGCTTTGTCAGCTACACACATTCCTTTTTTGTGCAAATTCATAGCATATGGTGGTAGTTGCAGTTCAATTGCTTTGAGTTCCACTTGAAATTAAAATGAAGGAATGAATAAAACAATCTATCCAGACTATCCATATTTAAAACTGTTAACAGTTATTTATATTTTGCAATCAATCATTGTTATTTTATTGAGACGTATGTGAACTGCATGTTGGCCTTTTTCTTTTTTTTTATTTGATCATGCCAATTTTGTCATTTTTAATGTATTATTAATTAGCCTTATAGAACTACTTGAAATGTATTTATTCATCAATCTGACAAAATAATTCTGTTTATTTTATATGATATTATATTTGATGTTTCACTTTCAGTTTTACAGTTTTACCGCCTTCCCTTTTTTAAAAATGTACTTTATTTTTGGAGAAACATTGTTTTATGCAGTGTACTTCTTTTTAGAATGTTGTCTCTGTTTTATGGTTCTTTTTTAAAGTCTACGTGAAATTAAAATCGACTACATTTATTATGTTAGCTTATATTGCTATTTTTGTGGCCATGCAGTCAATCCACACACACCAAAAAACATTGCCTTCACAATCTGAAAATGCTCCTCCCTTCTAAAATGCCGGGCCTTTTTTGATGATTTCAGCATGACCTCCTTAACCATGCCCCTCCACCTGTCCGTATTCTGAGTTAAATGCCTACATTTCTACTTCTAATCAGTTTGCAGTAGAAAAAAACAAGCCACACCCTTCATTTTCCTCATTCAATATTCTCTGTAAAATCGGTTGCAAACTTCCGGTTCACGCAGACTTTAAACTATGTCGACAGTATCTTTCTTTCTTCTCTCTTTTTTTTTTTTTTACACTCATCCACAATCCCAAGGCAACTTCCTGCAGCCAGAGTAGTTTTTGCTAGTCTGAATATGTGTCATATTCTCAAAAGCTGTCATTCTTTTAGACGGTGGTATTTCCATCGGTTTACAGTCCCTTAGATAAATGAAGTCCGTTACATAAGTTTGATGTCATAACAGTATGATGGGCTAGAGCTGTTTGTGAAAGATAAGAGCTTAGCTTCCCTCTCCATCTCTGCATGCTGCGTGCTCTTGTTTTTTTTTTCCCTTACTTTTATTTCCACCTCTATCCTGTTAGCTAGAGTAGCCTGCTCGTGCATGAAAGGTGTTCCTCTTTAAACTCGTTCTGTTCTGTTCTGTTCTTTTTTTCTTTACACCCTCACCTTTTTTTTCCAAAACATCTCTTATGCCCTTTGCCACCCCAACACCCCCTTCCCCCCATCGCTGTCATGCCAGTCTCCAGAACCTAAAGGAAGTGAGTCCCAGCCCACTCCCGTCACCAACAGGGAGCTCCTGGGGTCACACCTCACGGCCGATAGGCTGGGGGGCTCTGTCCAGGTACTGGGTGTTTGCGCAGTACTGCATGCCGTTGGTGTCTATCTCTACCTTTCTCTGTTCTTGTCTCTCTGTTCCTTTCATCTTCTCACTCAAGACACCTCTATCCATTTTCCAGCTGTTAACACTTAAATGGTCTTTTCCTCTCTTGCTTTTGTCTAATACACATCACTTGCACGCTCTTGGTGGTTAGGCTTGGGATCTGGTGACTTCAGTGTGAAAATACTGCTTGTATTGTATATAAGTAGCTCAGCAAGACCAATGGATGTGTGTTTGTGTACTGTACTTATGCAGGGTGTAAGTTTTCATTCAAGTCCCAAGATTTCCAGCTAAACTCGTTTTCTGTGTGTTAGCGTATTTCCGTATCTAAGCACTGTTCTTTTATTTTACATTTCCCTACATTCTACCTAACCTTCCCTGGTTGGTGCTAAGCAACCTAATTTTTGAACAGTTTAATTATTTTTAAAAGAGTGTCCTTCCTTAATAGGTTACTAAGCCCCAACCCAAGTTACATGAACTGTTAAATGTGAAGTGAAAGCTAGATGATATAAATTCCAGTGTGTATCATAGTGTTATTCATATTTGGCAATCTGTATTAAAAACTCATTGCCTGCTTTCTGAAATTGATGTTTAGGTTATGAGCTCAACCAATGGAGAAGTGAATACAGATGATCCCACGGCGGGACACTCCAACGCTCCCATAACTGCCCCTGCTGAGGTAGAGGTGGCCGATGATACAAAGTAAGTACAGTTCCATACTGTGCAGTTTGCTTTGCCTATTTTTAGTGTATTCAATAAAAAGAAAAAACTCCAATGATTTGCCCACCAGCCACTAACGGTACAGTTTACAATCAAAGAAAAATATAGATTTTGGTTTTATTAATAGGAATCAATTATCAATTTATAAATTCTTATAATAAATCAGTATTATAATATTATCGGTATTTATATGAAATTCCTATATCAAATTCTACAAAAAGATCATGCATTACTTGCATTTATATATTTTTTTCAAGATTTTAAAATAATAAATGCAGTACCACATGGCAAGTCAATCAAGCTGCTAAAAGCTCTTTCTAAGGTGTTGTATTTGTATGCCATCTATAGTTGCCCATAAATGAAGGTAAGTAAGAACAGAATGCTGGAGCATGTGGAAATTCTAGTTGCCATGGGCTTCAATAGTTCAAAACATTGTTACAGCATTGTTTTGGTTACATAAGCATAATTTACTTGTAGTTGTGCACAATTGTGCAGTCTAATCCCATGCTAACATTTCAAATTTGCTTTCAACTGCATAACTTAAACCGTGTTTGAGAATGAAGGGAGGAGAATGCAAAACCATTTTCATTTTCCATTTTCGCTCTTTTCAGGTGCTGTTGTTTTTTCAAGAGGAGGAAGAGGAAAGCACTCCAGCGGCACAAGTGAGGAGGAACATCTCTGAAACGCTAAGACCACTGGTGCGTTTAAAGTAAAAAATAAAAGCAAAGGACTTGAGCTGAAACGTGAAGCTCCACCTCAGAACAGAAACTCACTGCCTCACTTTTGGCATCTGCTCAGAGGACACACCTCAGTGCTCTGGGCTCTGACACTCTTTGTAAGGAAACAATTCAGTGGAACAAATAAATATATTTGTACAATGCGGGACACCAGAAGAGACCTCAGTGGTCAGAAATAAGATGATATATGTTATGTGACCTAAACCCAGATGGACTGTTTAAACTTGTATTTTAGATGACATGCAAAACCATTATTTGAGAACTGAAAGGCAACCAGACTCACACTTACACACAAACATTTGTTCACTTTGACACACTGGCTGGCTCGATGAGTGAGTGATGTGCTCCATGGTGTTTTTGTTTTTTATGGGATCAAAGTAAGTGGGGAGAGACTGCTGACTGACGTATGGAGAAAAGTACACCGGATTCAGACAAACCTATGTAAATTCTGTCGTTACTTTTTGTTTTTGTAATTTAAAACGTTGTTTTGAAGCTCTGCTCTCCCGGTTTTACTCATGTTGTAGAATGTGTGAACATTTTTTTTAACCGCTCTTAGTGTTTCTTTATTTTCTCTTCTTTTGCTTTTTTACTTCTTTTTTCTTGTCAGTGTCGATGTGGATGATGATGATGATGTTGTAGCACAGTGGCTGGTCTCAGGTACTGTGGGAGACGGAAAGAAATGCATTGGATCTCTCCTCTGTGAATTGCACTTTTGGGGGGAAAAAGCGAACTGTTAGACATTTCTGGCATTGAAATGAATAGGAAGCAGTAAATAAAGGCAGACGTGGGATCATTTATACAGCAGGCTGGTCTCTCCCAAAGGGACAAAAGTGATTCTCTCAGTCAAAATTGTGCTTTTTTTTGTATTTCGCATTAGATTAAGTTACCTGGGAATCATAGTTTGTGCCTTTCCAAGTAAAACATTTAACACTAATGTGTCCCTCTCTACGATTCCTATCCAGGTGAGGTGTCCATGGCCCTCTCAGATTGTTTGTTCTCTACCGTGCGCTCCATGCCAATCTAATGGAGCCTGTTGGCATTTCTCATTTCTTTTTCACTGTTGTAAAGTAATAGCGGAACTCCACGAAGACCTGAGTCTGTTGGTTTATAAGCAGTAACAGAGGTTGCCTATCAGAATGAGGATGTGTATTGATTTACATACCTATTAAATGTTGCTTTTCTTCTATGCCTCAGAAGATGTTATGTGTGGTGTCTTTTAGCAAACACTGTTTTGAGTTTATGGTTGTGGTTAATTATTGTGGCCGTTTCAGCAAAGTAATTTCAGTGCAGTCAATATCATGTGATCACATCTGGAGTAGAGGGCAAGGGCCTCGCACATGGAAGATGTCGTCACACCCTTATAGTTTATTGTACAGTGCTACAGCAGGACATTACACTTTCAAATGACCTTTTTTCTAATTTCTTAGATACGGCTAAGCCAACCAATTTATGGCATCTTGTGATCGTTGTTGTTTTTTTTGTTGAATGTTTTTATAACAGAAAGTCAAGAAACATGAATGGACTGTTTTTAGAGCAGTGTTCCCATCCAGTTATTCATAATTTACTGGACAAGGGTTAAGTATAAAGATTTTGCTCAGTTTCTTACCGATTAAATATTTTAGAGCTTGAAATAACTAGAGAAATGTTTTATTTATAAAAACAGTGAAAAAGTATTTTATGTTATCTATTTTAAGTCATTGAGGTGACCAAAAAAGAAAATTCTGTCATTTTTGCTCACCCTCATGTTGCTCCAAACATGTTTGACTTATGAAAATAAAACAGTTATTTAACTGTAACCAAACCAAATTCCCATGGTAGTGAACAGGAAACAAAAAGTCAATACAGATTTGCAATAATGTGAAGGTGAGTAAATAACAATTTTTATTTTTGGTTTAAATTAGGTGATATTAGTTAACTTAAAGTAACAGTTCTAAAAACACATTGAATTTAGTGTTGCTGAGTGGCAAGAAGTAAATGTGTTAACTACACTTGTATTACTACAGTTTTGTTACACATTCCATGGTTAAACTGGTTAATGTGGCAAATTCATGGTCAATTAGTGGTTATCATGTTTTTTTGTAGTAAAACCAAAACCATGGTTAATTTTCAAAAGGGAATAGATGCCAGATTTCAATTAATGAACAATGACCTGGTTTCATAGACAGGGCTTAGACTAAACCAGGATTAGGCATTTAAGTAGTTTTAAGATCAATCAGTGCAAGTTTCTTTTAGTTGAAATGGCTCAGACTTGCATTTTAGTATGAGACTAGGCTTAAGCCTTGTCTGTGAAACCAGGGGTAATTATCGCTTGAGCGCACACAAGATGAGGAAAGAAAAGCAATAATTCGGGAGGAATATAGTGCATGTAGAGTGCTGCTCGAACACCAGGTGGGGATGTGTATCAACTGCTACATTGTGCCATGTCACGTGGCATTAGTACTATCGAACAAAACAAAAGGAAAAGACAAAATACGCAACTATAACGTACTACGAAAATAAGTATAAAACTACGTGCTGTGAAAATTATCTTAAAACAACAACTTATATTTTGAAAATAACACCAATGTAGTCGCGCGTATTAAAGAGGATATGACAACACGTGAGAGGGTGTGGCTTAACAAATAAGCCATGACAACACGAATTTAAAATAACAAAAACAAACGTTTTTCGCTCTAAACAAAGTCAGCATTAACCGTGCTGCGTTAATATTTACCTGCATGACATTTACAACTGTAAACCTCAATTCATGAAAGACAATATCACAATTTAAATTCGCGCCTCCTCCATCGTGACTCATTTACGAAGTCAGCTGACCAAATCCACTCTCACCGCAGTGATGGACCGAGATCCTTGAGCTTCACACCAGGCAGGCTCATTCTCCCTGCAGCGAGGAAACTGGTGCTGGACAGGACAATGTGCTCAGGTGGATAAAAGGGAACACGTATTTTAACCGACTGGGTTGACCGTATCGCGTTAATCATGTCGGACTCCTCAGCCTCTTTACCCGCTCTCAGGCGCTTGAGTTACTCAGTGGGGCATTTCTTCAACGACCTGTGCGCCTCTATGTGGTTCACATACCTGCTGGTGTTTTATCACTCAGTGCTGGGCTTTCAGAACACAAATGCTGGTGTGTTGCTGCTAGTGGGACAGATAGCGGATGGAGTGTGTACACCGCTCATCGGCTATGAGTCTGATAAGACACCGGGCTGTGGATCGTATGGGAAGAGGAAAACATGGCATTTAGTCGGTGAGTGACGAGACTAAAGGGATAGTTCAGCCAAATCTGCGTGTCAATATTTTTTTCTAGACCTGTATGGCTTGTAGGTAATAGGTCATTTACACAGTGTCTTCATGGGAGGTAATCTTTATTTAATATCCTAGTGATATTTTTACTTTTTGTCATAAAAGAAAAATCGATATTTTTTACCCATGTATTGTAATTGTTAGATATATCCATGCAACGTTGTGGTCCAGGGTAACATTTACTCTCTTTACTTTCTCTCTCTTTCTAGGAACTATTAGCGTCCTCCTGTCGTTCCCCTTTATATTTAACCAGTGCCTGGGCTGTGATCTGGACACTCCGCAGTGGGTCAGTCTCACTTATTTCACCCCCTTCATTGTCATCTTCCAGTTTGGATGGGCAGCCACTCAGATTTCCCATCTCTCCCTCATTCCTGAACTGGTGACTAGTGAGCATGAAAAAGTAGAGCTCACTGCGTACAGGTAAACTCATTCAGATCTCAGCATGTAATGAATGATCAACCATTCTCATGATGCTTGCTTGAAGGACTTTGTCTGGTGACCAGGATGATGTACGGTACTAGCTTTTTATTGTGTTTTGGTTGTATGTGTTAGGTATGCCTTTACTGTGATAGCCAACATCACAGTGTATGCAGTGGCCTGGTTGATGTTTCATTTTCAGACTCAGGAAGGAGATGACCCTGCCATTACGGAAAACCTTGGCCCGGTTGACATCCCTGTTTTCAGAGTGAGTGCTGAACTGAGCCAGAGGCCATTTTATCCTGTTTTATAAAATATGTACACTAGTACAAATTCACTTATTTTCATAATTTAAAAAGCATAGTTCAAATTTGTTAAAATATCTACTTGCTTCAGACTTACTGATATAAAAATGATAATTTAAACTTTATTTGGAGTGCTACTGTTATGCACATTTCTTAATATTATGCTTAAAATATGTTTTAATATCAGTGTTGATGAGGATTTTATGATCTTTGAATAATACCAGTCTTTAAATGCAAGATATTTACAGCGTACCTAAAGTATACCTGCGATAATTCCACTTCAGTATATGTTTAGTTGGATTTCAGCACCATGTCCTCAAAATTAAAGTGCATTGAGTACAAAATTAGTATTTACAATTTAGAAGACTTTAAGCTTACCAGTTTGGTTACTAAAAGTGCAATTTCTGGGTATTTTTATTAATTATGAAAATATATGATGTAAATATTTTTGTAGTATACTTTCAAATACTTTTTGTATATTTTCTGTTAAATGCATAAAATCAATAGTATAGCTTTCATAAATAAAATCCCTGGCAAGCTTCATGCAGTAATATCTGTTCACCCTCAGGGTCTAAGTCTTTCAGTAGTGGGCATTGGATCTGTGTTCTCGCTGCTCTTTCACCTGGGCACACGGGAGAAGGGGGCACGTCCCCGTCAGGAGGAGGAGGGCTCTAGTCCCGGAGAACGCCAGTCTCTTCTTAACAACACAACTGTGTCTCCTCCCACCAGTCTGCTGCAGTGGAAGCACTGGCTGAGGCAGCCATCATTTTACCAGGTTAGCAGCCCATACCCATGTTACGTTCCTGTGGGATGTAAGTTAATTACCTTTTTTATTTTTTTGAGATAAATCTAAACATTGACTTGAAACACGATGTTATCACTTAATCACCGTGGTGTGAAAATGTTCAGGATACTGTATTTTGTAACTGTAGACAGGTCGGTAAGTTAACATCATCTCTAAACCCTGCTCTGTTATTCAGGTGGCTTTGCTTTATATGTCCACCCGACTGATAGTGAACCTGTCACAAACATACATATCCATGTATCTCACCTACACACTACTGCTTCCAAAGGTGAGACAGCTATAGTAATACTACACTTTGCACCCGGTTCATCAAGAAAAGTATCGAGGAAAAATTGATCACTGTTTGATCCTCTCTTTTGCAGAAGTACATAGCCACGATTCCCCTGGTCATGTTCCTGAGTGGTTTTGCTTCCTCCTTTATCATGAAGCCTTTAAGCAAGCTAATAGGCAAATGTGTGAGTATACGTTTGCCTGTGTGTGTTTCAGTTGAAATATAAAGCTCGTACCTCTTCTACGTGTTGGAAGTGATTTACAATCCAGAGATATCAGTCAGTTTTGCGGCGTCATATTCTTGTGATCAAATTTATAAGTTCACGCACATGAACACCACCATAAAGCTGTAATAAAACAAACAAATGAAAAAGCAATTCCCTAAACATTTTTGATGTGCAGTATCGGAAGCTAATACAATATGATAGAAGGATTTTATTTACACAAAAATGTATGTATTTATTTTTTCTTCTTGACAGATGACCTATTTTTTGGGACTGTTGCTGATTCTTGCGTTCTCGTTTTGGGTGCTGCTGGACACACACATGGGAGAAAAGGTGTATGGGGCTGCGGTCTTGCTTGGAGCTGGGTCTGCTACCATCCTGGTGATGTCACTAGCCATGACAGCCGAACTCATAGGAGACCAAACAGTAAGTGCTGATATCAGTCAGTCATGGAGAACTGAAAATGAACAGGAGCAAATATTTATTGAGCGCATTCAGCACTAGCAATTTCAGCAGTAACTAACTGATTGAACCAGTAAGATATGCAGATGTTTACAGAAGTGAAAAGCACATGCTTCAAACCACTAGTTTCAAAAGTGTAAAAATGGACACAAGGAATTTTGCTATTAAAGAAGTGTTCGAGTTTCTGCTAAGACATTTCTTTTCCTCCTGACAGCAAAGTGGTGCTTTTGTTTATGGAGCTATGAGCTTCACAGACAAGGTGGCTAATGGTCTGGGAGTTATGATTATTCAGACACTACATCCCTGCCGGTGAGTGAGTATATCTCTTTACGGAAGTGAGTCAGAAAGAGGTTTTTTTTTTTATCTTTAGAGCTAAATATTTTGAATATAAATTATTTTTAATGTGTATATTTACATGTGTGATTTCTTTCATATAGCACAATGATCTGCTGTCCAGGCTGTGTGTGGTATTACCACCGTATCATGGTCATCGTCACTGGTGGAGTGGCTGTTTTAGCAGCCCTGAGCCTCTGCACGATCCTTATCTGGCCTATAAACATAGTGCACTGTAAGACCCTTGACAAAGCTATCACTCATGTCTCTCTGGCTTTTAAACATGCACTTCCTCTTTGACTGTATCTGTTACTCGATAACCTCTTCACCTGATGTTTTGTATTACAGTATATGTGCAAGATCATATGAATGGTTCAATAAACAGCAAAGACATTAAGGGTGAGAGTAACATGTTAGCATCTGCAATAACAATC
Source organism: Enteromius radiatus (assembly GCA_032357445.1). NCBI lineage: Eukaryota > Metazoa > Chordata > Actinopteri > Cypriniformes > Cyprinidae > Enteromius > Enteromius radiatus. The sequence goes on along the minus strand of JAUCMS010000044.1, from coordinate 6,888,553 downwards.
AGGAATTGGAACTACATGATTTTCTTCACAAAACACAATCAGTAACATCTATCACACACCTTTTTGAGATGATGGAGTGTAAGAAACCAGGTTGCATTTTCTTGATTTTTTTTTACTAAATACTTTTTAAGCAGTTTTTCCAAGCACAAGTATTAAGAAAATGGAATAACTAATGATAAAATGTGGGAAAGTTTGCAGAACCTTGTGAAAGTGAAGAAGGTGGAAAATATTCATAATTAACTGGTTTATGACAAAATAAGTGATTATTTACCATAATAAAAAAGTATTTTCTTAAATAAAAGGTTGATTCCATAGGTTTAAACTATCATTCAAATGTTTAGGGTCAGTCATACATATTGTAAAATGATGTATGAACGAACAAACCAACTATATTATATATTTAATATAAATATATTTAATTTAATTTCATTAGTCCAGTCTTCAGTGTCACATGATCCTTCAGAAGTCCTTCATTTTAAAAAATGGAGATCTTTTATTACGTTATAAATATCTTGGCTTTCATTTTCATGTGCCCTTGCTGAATAAGACTATCAGTTAAAAAAATAATAATAATTGTACTGACCCCAAACCTTTGAATGATCGTCCTATCTGATGTTGTACGTGTAATATCTGATGTTTGTATTGTTTCTGTAGATCTGCATGAGGTGACTGGCCTTATGGGAAGTGATGGAGAGGACTCCGAGAGCTCTGAGCAGCCTTCGGTCAACTGAACACATCTTCAGCTCGCATGCAGAGAGCGTTTGGTTGACACTTACATCGCAGTGGTGATTGGTGAAGGTTAGAAATCAGGTTTTGGCCACATCTTGACACGTGAGAGAATTTCACTGACAGCCAAACGTGGTTTATATTACTCGTGTGGCTTTTCATAGTTCTCACTCAACCCAACAGTCTCCATAGACAGACAGACACTTTATGAATTATCTTCATTATGCACATTTTTTTTTCATGTTTATAAATTAATATTCTGTTTTTATGTTTGATTATAAATTTAGTTCAGTTATTTAAATCAAATAAATTTTTATTTATATAAGCACAACTATTGACGTTATTATGAAGTTAATGCAAGATGCACATTATGATGGATGCATTATTTTAGATTATATTAAAAACATCCATCTAACTGTTCTATAAGGGAATTCATGAAAAGGGAAGAATTGTTATTTTAAACCAGGAGGACATGAAGCCATGTGTTGCCATTTCAAGGCATATTTTCAGGTGTGAGTACACCTGAGAGTCAATGATGAGCATTTTTTCCCTGTAAACACTACCTTTTGTTTTCTTTCATATTTTTCTACATGCATAATTGTTTTCTCAAGTAAGACAATTGTGTCTGACATGTTTTCTGTTCATATAATTTACTGAACAGAATAAATGTTCTTTATGAACAGACATTTCTGTATCTAGAGTTGATACATTGTGACTTGTCTTGATAACTAGTTACTGGTTAACAGGAATGCAGTGTCAGTGTGAGTAGTTTTAACATCTGCTCAGCTGATCTAACGTGATGCTCAAGACTTTAAACACTTCAAATATCTCTTAAGACTGACGCTCAAATGTAACCGGAATGAATGATATTGTCATCTGGAGTGGAATCAATCAACAAAATCAGTATGTTTGTAAATTGTATTTTATTATATTTGATGTATTGTTCAAAACATTTTAAATAAAAGTTTTTTTTAAATTACACTGTTTTAATTAAACATTTTATGTATGTTATAAACATAACATTTATATTTATTCAGTAGGGAATCTCTAAATTGATCAAACATTACAAATATCTTTTAAAATTACAAAATAAATCTTTTAAAAACTTTCACAGCAAAACAGATTATAAGATTATAATTTATATATATATATATATATATATATATATATGTATAAGTAAACAAAAATTATGCTAGAATGATTTCTGAAGGATCATGTGACACTGAAAATTCAGTTTAGAAAAGTTATTCCTGTTTTTAATGCATTTTGATCAGCTGAGGTGAGACGACCTGTTATGTAGTTTTTGTCCACTAGGTGGCAATAGAGTCCAAGAGGTAAATACAGAGTGTGATGTATAAACGTTAGTTCTTAATAATGAAACTAATTATGAAAGACTCCTTAATTAATTTTAATGTTGTTCACAAATTAGTTTTTTTTTTTTAAATAGAATTTTTTTATTTATTGCTTAAAAATATGAGTATTACAAGAGGATTCTGCTTCAATACATTGGCTGCTTGTGATGTAATTTCTCTTAATAATTAAAAAAAAAAAAAAAAAAATATATATATATATATATATATATTTTTTTTATAAGCGGGTACTGTGTATGGTTTGGTTTAAAAAAAAACCAAAAAAAAAAACGAGAGGGAATGGGCATGTGGCATGTGATTAATGGTTATTTATCCAAAACTGGAGCTCAGTTGTTTATTAATGTAAAAAGCATTTCGGCTACACGTCTGATCTATTCCTCTCCTGTCATGTACAACACTACTCAAAATTGCCCACAGGAAAATCCCACCAAATATTTATTAATAACATCTTTGTTTTGAAACGTAGGAAATAAATCAAAACCATTCGTTCAGCTGTATCCTATTAAAGGGCAATTATCACTAATTGGAACAGCGTTTATAGAAACCACTGTGAATTATCCATTATGTTATTGTGTAACAATAGATTGTTTCAGAGACTCTGTACACTGTGTGCAGCTCACAAGCCATGACTTTTCTTCGCTTTGAGCTTTAAACAATAACAGTGTTGTGTAGAAGTTACATGTCAGTACAGATGTAGCCTATTTTCTGCCTTTTCAAGCATTTTATTAGTAATTTCAAAGAAACTGATTTTTGGACTGATCATTTGTGAAAACCTATAGCTTCCCCACTGCATTATAAAGAAATCGTTCTTCCAAAACAAAACAAAAAAGTACTTTCCCTCAGACTTTCCAAGACAAGTTTGATTTTTCATCAGAACAGATTTGGAGGAATTTAGCATTGCATCACTTGTTCCCCAGTGGATCCTCTGCAGTGAATGGGTGCCATCAGAATGAAAGTATAAACAGTTTGTAATAAACAAATTAATCTTTTAGAGTTTTTTAAAGGTTTTCAAACGAGTCCTTTGGCATTTATAATATTGCTTTCTTCAGTGAAAAAGTCATCTTGTCTGAATCAGGAGAGAAGTATGCATAGATCAAACACAGTTCACAAGCAAAAACAGTTTTAAACAAATATGTTGCTGGATTGTTTTTGTGAGGACAACAAGGGAGAAATAATTATGGATTATGGACCGGTATTAACCAGAAGCATCAGTTAAAATGCCGTAACGAGGGATTTGTTTATGGACTGGAATACACTTTACATTAGCTACAAATCTGTTCAGAAGAAGACTCATCTAGGCCTGCACCTTGGATGGCCTGAGGATGAATACATTTTTTAGCCATTTTGCTTTGTGTGTGTGAACTATTTCAGTAAGTGTAGCACTGCTGATACACATAAAAAGCATCTAGTAAAACATACGCAATACATTAGTTTGTGCCTCCCGCAGCCCTTAATGCCTGCTGTTTAATTTAGACCAGAATCATGCTATAATCTGCTCCTCATTAGGCTCAAATCTGTTTGCAATGAAGACCAAAATCTACAGGCAAGCCTCTCTTTTCACTTGCTTTATTTGCATATTACAGTGCAGGTCAGCCAGTATATTTCTAATATGCTTTGTGAAATAATACTAGACTGCTCCCTGAAGATCTGGAACACTCTCTAAAGTAAACTACTAATCATGCTATTAATCACTGCTTGCTTTCTTTCAGCCTGCTTTTCTAGACATTCTTTCATTTAATGGCAAATATAGAGGTTTTGTTCTTTCCATATTTAGCCACTTTAACGAACATTTATTGTATTATTGTTTTGGAAGTGGAAGAAACACTCTGATTTGAGTTTACACTTAAGCTTGCAGATGTATGATATATGGTCAAGCAGTTTTCTTTCTTTCTTTCTCCAGCATTTATTTTCTTGAACTTTCTCTTTATGGCCATCGGGTGGTGCCAGAACTGCTTGTTTATGAAGGCCATATAGTGATTTTAACTTTGCAGCTGTTGTGCAATCGTGGTTAAAATGTTGTAGCCATTGAGCACATTGTCCAGTTGGACCATATTTTGACTACACTCTATATTTATAAAGCCAAATTAGATGGGGTTTGCATCAGGGTTGTTATCCACCTTTTTCTTCGACACGGAAGTAAGCCTGTGCGTGAGGCTTCCGGTTCGTTAGACGCTATAGGTAAATAACGAGGAGAATTTGAATACGTTAATATAACACAATAAGACACACCAATTTTAAATATCAAGTAACAAAAACTGAACAGCAGAACGAGCTAAATAATAATAATAATAATATTTTAAAAAGCGGATGAGACCGGAAGCTAGACCCATTAAATTTATAAATGGCCGCGCCTATTTTTACATCAAGAAAAAGGTGTATAGTCAACTAATACTAAAAACACACATTACTTGAAATAAATAAACTTTATTGCTAATTACGAAATCTAATATATCTTTTAAAACTACAATTTACAAAATTAATACTGACCCATGTGTATACAAAGATAAGTTATTTTTTTGTTAGTTGGTTGGCTCATAAGGTATATAGGTTATGTTCTCAATCTTTTTGCTATTGGCTCACTTGGCTTGGTTAATTATGTTTTCTTGATCATATGTTTTAATTCAAGCATTTAACCTTCGGCTTATTCTCACAGCTGACAAGAAAGGGCCTGTTTTTCACTCCCCTGTTAAAACACAACACTTTAAAGCCTTTTAGTCAGATGGCAAGCAGTGCCCTGTTTGTTAAGGCTAGGGAAAAATCCAGGAGGTGAAACCTCAAAGAGATAATAACACTGGAGTGGTTTTTATTTGGGGGAATCCCAGAGGCCACAATCACATCCATATTGGCAGCAATCGAACATGTAGCAGGTCCTAAACATTTACTGCGCCCACTCATTAAAGATGATTAAAAACATCATGGAGAGGGGATCAGAAAGGTTTAAATGGTGAGGGACATTTAAAGACTTCACAGCCTAATTGAAAACAACAGGAAATAGAAACTGTTGGTGCAGTAAGAAAAAAAAATGCTGTTAAAGAATAAAGCATGATCGATCTGACAATGAAACTGAAATGAGTAAAGTTGACTGATAAGTAAAAAAAGAGAGTTTTACAGCAAAAGGCTTAAATTAATGACAATAATCAGCCTAAAACAGCTGGAAGCTTTGCATTTTTTTTCTCTGTTCTATTCAGTTTTGAAGTAATGCCCCAGTTTCTTCTGATCAAGCATTTGGGCATAAAACCTCTGCTTTATTACTGTCTTTTTAGAAACAAAGTTACATTCACTCACTAGTCATCACTACATAAATAGAATGCCTCATAGTTTGGAGTTCAAATAAATAGAATGTTTCAACGTTTAAATAATCGTAATGTTTCATATATAAAATCTACTTCAAATAAACCGAATGTTTCATAGTTTCAGCTCTGCGAATATAGGAGGACTCAACTTGCCATGTACTTAAATTCATGTAATGAGTTGAAAGAGAGTTCAACATCATCAGCAATAAATGTAATCATCTTCATGTATTGTTCTCTGGTGTATTGGTCGGTTCGCTCAGTGCTTTCAATATTTTATTACTATTTAAAATATGACATTTTTCATCATATTACATCATCTGGCACTTTAGAAATATGTCTGTTTATTATCCATCAAGCTGCTTTGTCCAGGGCTATAAATGTTTGTTTTTCCATCCAAAGACAATCAGTGTGGATGAAGTAACGATCCAGGAGGAACACCGTGGGTCAATTTCCAAAAATAAATGCCCCAATGTGTTAAAATAAGCACTGCTTTGGGATGCCAATAGCTTTTTGTAAATTAGATGAAAGATAGAAGTGGAAATGAATGTTATTGAAATGCATTTAATAAAAAAATTAGAATTAAACTATATCAGTACATATTAGTATTTAAGTAGCTTCCTGTTTTTTTTTTCCTTTCTTTGAACATATAATTAACATTTATTCATGTAATTAAATTATATATAGTTGCACTTTTTGGCAAAATGGCATGAGAGAGTGATTGGCAGCGACAGACCCTGTAGAAAACAAGCTGTCAATGCCACATGAGTTGTTATAAAAGGAGGCAGCTCTCTCCTCTAGATGTCTTTGCATACTGGACCTCTAACCACCAGGGCCTGGGAAAAACATGAACTTAGTGGTGCTTTCCAAGAATGACATGTATTCTTTCTCCTTCTTTAACATGATTCAGGCCCCAAGGCCTGATTATCAATGACTAACATGGTCATATTTCCAATGGCTGATTGTGGAGAATCTCTTTGGACCATGTTGGTGCCATATGTTCCAAATTGAAGCCAGAATTCAACATTCAGGGCTAAAATATGCTACAAACAAAAACACTGGGAAATTAACTGGAATTTATCCACGAATAACTAGACAAATGTATTACTAGACATGAAATACTTTTTGAATATTTATCTAACTCGGTGGAGTTTGAAGAAGAGAGGTTTGGATTTGGGCACACATATCTGTGTCATCTGCCGTCTCTGTTGATGTGATTTAGTATCAGTGCCGGTTGGAATCGACGTGTTTTATTGCGGCGGGTGAATAAAAATGAGTGAGAGATGGAGAAAAGAAGAGACGGAGGAGAGAGGAAGAGAGCATGCTGCCACTGAATTGTCACACCCACCACGTGTGTTGTGTTTAGACAGCTGCTGTTCAAATGACCTGCCTGTGGACAAGAAACATGCACTCAGCATAGCCGTAAATCATTTCTATTATGGAGCTGGTAAAGCTTGCAGAGATCTCTGTAGAGCACTTACAGAACAATAATTGCCTCTTCAAAGTATAGTACCATATTATGCTCTGACATGCATGAAACTGCTTTTGCACAACACTTCAATAAACATGCATTTGATAATTAGCTTACGTTTTAGACAGTTGCTGTCATTTTTGTTTTCTTTGCCAAAATATTTCTGGCACAGCTGCAGAGGTTGCATGGAACACACAACAGTGCTGTGTTTTATTACTGAATGAATAGGTGTTTCTCAACAAAACCGATTCAGTGTACCAATGTGCATACTATCCATTCTGATTTTGTTTACGAGTCTACATCCATCAGTTTTCTTATGCTGTATTCTGCATGGGGTCATTTTACAGCGAAGTATTCAAACCTCATTAAAGAGCTAATGTACTGTTGGTGAACAATATTTAATATGTAGCAACACGTGGAGCATGCATAAGAGAGTGTTTTTTGTGCAGAACGGCATGATGAGTTTAACAACGCTTGTTGTGTGGATCATCAAGTGAAGAGTGGAGTAGGAATTATTTGAAAATGATATGCAATTCCTGTCATACATTAGAATTCATTACTGGATGCTTAAAACATGGGTCAGTTGCTGCCCAATTATATTATTAGCACTTTCTACAACCCAAATTCTGCAAATGTTGGGATGGGTTTTTTTTTTTAAATAAAAACTAAACAAATTTCAAATCACATATGTCTTTTATTCACAACAGATAACAATACAAGTGTTTAAACTGAGAAATCTTTACAATTTAATAGACAATATAAGCTCATTTTAAATTTGATACCTGCTAAAGGTCTCAAAATAGTTTGTGATGGGGCAAAACCATCTGAAGACATCTGGGCATTGAGGTTGTGAGCTTCTGGAGTTTTAGTGTTGGAATTTGGCTCAGTTAATTATGTGCAAAATGTTCTCTGTAGGTGAAAGATCTGGACTGCAGGCAGGCTAGTTCAGCACCTGGACTCCTCTGTGAAGCTATGCTGCTGTAATAGCTGTATTATGTGGTTTTGCATTGTCCTACTGAAATACATGTCATCTGGAGGAAAGCATATGTTGCTCTAAACCTTTCAGCTTTCATAGTGCCTCCCAAAACATGCAAGCTGCCCATACTGCATGCACTTATGCACCCCGTATCACCCTCAACAGTGATAACACACCATGGAAGGTCTCCCTCCTCTTTAGCTCAGAGGACTCAATGTCCACGATTTTCAAATTTGTCAAATTTGGACTTGTCTGACCATAGAACACTTTTCCGCTTTGAAAAAGTCCATTTTAAATGAGCCTTGGCACATGGGACACGATAGCGCTTCTGGACCACGTTCACATATGGCTTCCTTTTTGCATGATAGAGCTTTAGTTAGCATAACCTGCAGATGGCACGGCGGATTGTGTTTACCGACAGTGGTTTCTGGAAGTATTCCTGGGCCCATTTAGCAATATCAATGACCGAATCATGCCGATGAGTGATGTGGTGTCGTCTGAGGGCCTGAAGACCACAGGCATACAACATGTTGAATCACCATCTGAGCTTGTTGGTGAGTTGGGCCGTCTGATCATTCTGACTGGCTGTTCAGCTCGTGAACCAGTGCACAAGAAAGGCACAGAACGAACGTACTGCTTTGCTGTCGGGCGTCGAGCATTGTCTTGTTGTGAATCTTTTTAAAATATCTTGCTTTTTCAGCCTTTTGTTGCCCCGTTAGCCTGGGCCCGCCCATACTTCCTGCCAAGCTGCCGTTTTAGAGCATTTCTGTTCCCAAAAAATGGGAACCAATGAGAAACAAGCTCCCCCCCCATATGTCATCGGAGTGAGTAGTCTGATTAGTTGTAGATTCGTCCAGTAGTATACAGAGCCATTTGATGGACGCAGGTTAAGCCCGCCTCCCAGAAGGCGGGTAAGTAAGGCAGCTTGGCCAGACTAAGCTCGTATGAGCTTTATAGTCGCGGAAGCCAGGCTATTGCCCCGTCCCAACAGGCATCAAATTCTAAGTGAGCTCATTTAGTGCGTAAAAGTGTAGTGAGTACACCCCTCACATTTTGGTAGATATTTTATTATATCTTTTCAAGGGACAACGCTAGAGATATGAAACTCT
>JAUCMS010000044.1:6863949-6879511 GCA_032357445.1 Enteromius radiatus | reverse complement strand
ATATATATATAGGCCTATATGTTTAAACATATGTTATGTTATTTGTGTTCTATTGTGAATAAAATATTGTGATTTGAAAGTCTTTGAGTTTTTATTTTATTTAAATGTAAAAAAAAAAAAAAACATCCCAACATTTTTCAGGTTGTAGATGGGGCTGTACAGTAGAGCCTAATAAGCAGTAATTGTATGTGTGTGTACTGACTGATCATCCCGCAGAGCACAGAAAACCATGTATTCTCAAGAGTCACCCAGCAGCTCACTCCGGTGTGTTAATATTTGCCTCATTTTAGATAATTTTTTTCATTGGCTGGAGTTTGTGAGGCTGATGAGGAGCTGATCATGTGACGCGAGGCTGAAGCCAGGCTGGGCTTGGAGAGGGGAAATGCACTGCATTCCTCAACGATCCCTACTGAGGACTAGCTGAAAACCGATAGTACTGATGTACAGCGCACGGCACGGCTGTGAGGGCCAGATTCAAACAGCACAGCACGAAAGAAGGATTCAGAGTCGCTCACTAGCACTAACATCATTTTTCTTCATTTCAGTTGAGCTTTAAACTGCTACGCAGAGTTAATTGTATTTATATGAACTTCAAAGTAGGAATACGGGCTTCAGAACGATGGTTTAAGCAAATTATTTTTGTCTAAATTATATTTAGTTCAGTTCTCTTCAAAGCGCCCAGGCAAGCCAGAAACCATGTGGCACGTATCAAGTCAAGCTTTTTATAAAGACTAAAGGCATGGGGAGAGTGTTTGTTAACATTTGTAGTGTGGGATAAATAGTTCCCTCACACCTCCTCTTCTGTGCACTGGCAGCGAAGGACAACCGATCCCACTTTTTAGTCATTTTCTGGACTAGCACGATGATGGAAAACAAAAAACCCACGCCTTCACTCTCCACCCTTGAAGTGGTCTTTCGGCTATTCCCCTTGATATTGTAGTCAGAGTTTCCAGATTTAAAGAGGGAATTCTTTCCACGCTGAGTCAAGAGTCAGTACAAGTTTCTTAGCAATTTATTTTGACAATTGCAGGAGTTGCAAAGGGGAGGCGTTTGAGCAGAACCTTTTTCTGGGATACTCTTCCTAAAAATGTAATTCTCTTCCTAAAAATTATATTTATGTTGTTCCAGATGTGTATGACTTTCTTTTAGATGAATACATTCAAGTATTTTTAAAGAAGTGATCAATTTCTTTCTATAATGCAAGTGTACGGGACCTCCAAAGCTGAACTCATCTGTAGCCTAATACATACAATACCAATCCTGGAGGCGCACCAACAGTAGGCCTCTCTTACCTGACCCATAAATTTCAGGTCTTGAAGCCAAATGCTGAATTGGGAAGTGTTTGTAAATTAAACAGGGTTGGATAACAATAGCTGCTCAAAATGATATACAGCAGTCGAGTTTTAGGAGTAATTAGACATTACAGAATTTATATATTCTAGTAATATTTAATACATTTATTAAATATACTTAAATATCACAAAAAAATATAGTATTTTTGTCTGCAATTAAGCCACACAGCTTAGATACAATTAAAATTAACGTTTATTTTTTTCCAAAGTTCAACAATGACAATGAAAATGTTTCTGAAACGCCTCGAAAAAGCTCAGGAGTATGTGAGGTTGAGGGCATAAATGAGTCTCATAAGCAGGGCACAATCTTTAGCAGTATTGTGGCATCCCGGCAGGATCTTGGATCACTGGATCATGGACAACCAGAGTCTTGCGTTGTGTCATTGTGGTTGTCCTCCTGCACATAATTAAAAAAAGACTAACTAAATTACTCGAATTTTTCGGCTCAAAGCAAAGCTTTAATAAACAGTATAGATTACACTAAACTGAGTCAAGCTTATTTAACAGCGAGTCAGGTTTAGTAAAACATTAGTCGAACACAACTAAGATTTATTACAGCCAAATAATGTTACCTTTAGCCATAAATTTAAGGTAAACCTGTACATCTGGTCCTGGAGGGTCAGTGTCCAGCAGAGTTTAGCCACAAACCTGCCTTGAAGTTTCTAGTAGGCCTTGATTACCTGGATCACCTGTATTTGTTTGTATTTGGGTTAGCTCACCGAAAAAAGAAAAGTCATCACTCACCCTCATGTCATTCCAAATCTGTAAGACCTTCTTCCATCTTCAGAACACAAATGAAGATATTTTTGATGAGATTAGAGAGCAATCAGACACTCCATTGACAGCAATACAACTGAAATGATCCCATTCTTAGTGTGGCAGAACTGAAGTTGATCCACTGATGTCACATGGACGTGTGTTTTTACCACGTTCCTGGATCTGGGATCATTTCAGTTGTGTCGCTGCCCTTTGAGGGTCTGATGGCTCTCTGATATCATCAAAAATATCTTCATTTGTGTTCCGAAGATGAACAGAGGTCTTATGGGTTTGAAACGACATTAGGGTGAGGGTTTTTAGGTGAACTAAACCTTTAAGATTAGATCTAACCTCCAGGAGCATCCCCACCCCTGGTGTACATTATGATAATACAATTTTAAAATGTCATTGAACAAAATATGTTTTACCCTCCAACAGTTCTTCTTCTTACTAGCCAAGGTACAGTATGAGGAGCATGCAAGGAGCAATGATTTGAGCGAAGATTGCAACAGAAACATCTGGAAAGATGGAGTCTGTGTAATGGTTGCTTTTGTAGTGTATTAATAAACCTGTCCATGAAGCTCTGTTCCAGGTTAGTCTCCTAAATTCCTCTTTTATCTGAAATGACAATATTTAAATCAATATTTAAATAATACTTTTAAATTATTGTTTCTGGTCAAAAGAGACGGCTTAATAAAGGAAATACATTTGTTTATCCTTGATGACCTATGAGGAAAAGACCTTGAGTTTGTGGGAGATTTCCAAAATGCAGTCAACCTGTAAATGAGCAAACCCAATTATTTATATTAAAACAACAGAATTAATAAAAAAAATATATTATATTAAAAGGTAGAAAATTGCATGTAATTAATAAAAAGAAGCTGAAATACAAGCAGGAGTTGTATTCTGATATGATGATCATAATGTCTAGATAACAATGAAATAAGTTCATTTCAACATGTCAATGTCAGAGCGCTCAGCACAATTTCTTTCGTGTAATGTTTTGAAAGTCGTGGTAAATGTAACCTGATCTCACGTGAATGAGAGGGGTGGCAAATTTACACTTTAAAATGGCGCTTTAGAATGAAAACGATCCTCGTTTACTCTGGCGTTTCTACTGCGTTTTAGAGACGATCTTCTGTTTATGGCTGCCATGATTTTGCCAAGAAAGACATGATCCTGGATCAACATTACTGTCCAAAAATATAGACTTATCCCAATCCTTACCCTTAAACCTAACCCAACCCAAAAATGTATGCCTAACATCAGTGAGAAATTATAGCTGATTAACAAAGGTGTAGAAGCTCCTACTGATCATAAGCCTAAAACAGATATTTCCAGAAAAATTATCCCTCAATTCCGATTGGTTGATTAGAATGTTGATCCAGGATCATCTTGTACTTGGTGAAATCACACTCATCCGCTGTTTACACTACACAACCTAAAACGCTGGTCACGTGACCATTTATGCAAGCATACATGTATAGATTGCGGACTCGTTTCTGTGCTTGGGGCGATCGAATGAGGAATCTACCAACGCATATCTATACAACAACGCATGATGTCGTTGTTTACACGGTCGTCAAGGATACGCAGAGAGAATGTGATGAGCGCCATCGTTTTCAAAAGTCTGTTTCATACCTCGAAAACGCGGGATTAGTGTAAACTAGTGTAAACTAATGTTTGGTTTTAAATAGTGCTGTCAAACGTGCACTGTTTAAGCTATTAAATATCCAATCATTAGACATAAAACAAGTTTGATTCCTCTGTGCATTTCTAACAATGCGTAGAAAGATAGCAGTATAAAAGCTATTGAACATCACCTCCAAATCAAAAGAACTGAATAAAATGAAACATTTCAACCTAATTATATTGTTTTCATATATAGGGTTACACTCTCTCTTGCACCCATGAGATTACTCTAAACTGGGACTGCACCGGGGACACTGAGCTAAAGGGTCACACCAAACTGTATTGCAGGATTCACAGTGTATTAACATCCCTCTGTGAACTGATGTTAGAGGATGACTAGTGGGCTGGGCTAGTCTGTCATAGCTCCAGTTTGACTATGGGCCTTACTTCTCTTCTGGGGCGTGATGGGACAGGCCCTACTGGATCTCTGGCACTTTCTTTGCGACTCTCTTCCCCTTCTAGGTCTGGATCTGGGTCTCTTGATTCTTCCAGGACTTCTTCAGGGAGCAGAGGTACATCGGCAGAGGGACCAGGTAAGTCGTTTTCACTGTAAATAGCTTCCTTTTCCACATAAGGTGTAAATGGGACACTGCTCTTTGTTTGTGGCTGGTTTTCCACCCGTAGCACAACTACTCCTCACTTTCAGAGTCACTCAGCCGATTGTTGTCCACCAATGTCACACTTGTCCCTCCTTATCCATTTCCCTGTTTTCTTTTTACAGATCATGCTTTCTTCTCAAATGGTGCCCGACAATCCACTCTCAGGTTTCAGGCGATGTACCGGTAAGTTTTTCAGCTTTTCAACTACCAGGTAAGGAGCAGAATTCCACTTGTCTCCAAGCTTATTCTTTCCTGTCATAGCAAGATTCCTCATCAATATCTGATCTCCGACAGCCAAAGTTTGATGTTTCACTTTCTTATCGTAAGCCTCTTGTTTCTTTGTTTGTCTTTGTTTCATCCTTTCCACATACTGACTATGGTTACGGGCTGTCTTTCCATCAGGGACTGTCCCGAAACATACATCCACGGGCAAACGAGCCTCTCTCCTGAAAAGAAGATAGTATGGCAAGTACCCAGTTGTTTCATTTTTAGTACAGTTGTATGCATGTACCAAGCAATTGATGTGTTGACTCCATCTGCTTTTCTCTGCCGGATGTAGTGTTAGTTGCAAAACTAAGATTGATCCACTGATGTCACATGGACAGTTTTACCGATGTTTTCACTATGTTTCTGGATCTGGGGTCATTTCAGTTGTATTGCTATCTACGGAGGGTCAGATGGCATCAAAAATATCTTCATTTGTGTTCCGAAGATAAACGATAAATTCAATTGTGCTCTGAAGAAGAACAAAGGCCTTCTGGGTTTGGGATGACATGAGGGTTAGTAATTAATGACAGAATTTTCATTTTAGGGTGAACTATCCCTTTAAGTGCATTCCAATTACACCTATCCTACTGATCCAAAAATTGTTACACTTGAGAACATTTATAGAGTTCAGATGCAAAAGCCTCTAAAAGCCATCTTGGTCAAAAATGGGAATGATTCTGAGTGAATGCTCTCTACACATTGTATAGGTTTATCAAGTACTTTGACTTCAAATGTGAAAAATCCCAGCCTCAACCCATTCGGAAGTACTTCCATAAAAACCTATGTATAGTAGCCAGAAAGAAATGCCAATTTAAAAGAAAAAAACTTTGCATCTGAACGAAAATCCTCTTGTTTTTTCTGTGCAGCATTATACACTTCTACCCTTCATAAAAAGTATTCAATCTGACACTGACATCCCCATCAAGGGCTTGAGAACCCAAAGTTTTACCCCTAATTACGGAGGACTGGAAAATGATTTAGGGAATCTTGTAAATCAAGCATGTAAATAAAACACACATTGGAATCCAGTTGCAGGGCTTGCCGCGGTCGCCCACCAGTGTGTTTGTGAAACACTCTGGCAGAGATCCTGATCAACCCTAATCAAAACCAAATGAGAGAGAGATGGAGAGTGAGAAAAAACAAGAAGAGAAAGTGAACATCATTAAAATACTATCCAACGCAATTATCAGCAGATTCAAAACAGATGACTCAAGCATGTTTTTGTCTTACCAGATCAACCAGATTAATTTCGAAACGTTATTTTTTTGTTTACACAGGCTCTCCAACTGCTTCCCGTCTGATTATGATAGAAGTGAATGAAAAGTCATCAATGATACTGTTATGATGTAACAATGAGCCTGAATATCAATATAAGGCATAATGAAGTTCGCATGAATACTACAGCTTAGGAATCTCCTTTGATCCCCAGAAAGACTTTTTCTTAACGTCACAAAACTGATAAATTACTTTATCAGTTTCGCTGAATAAAGGGAAACTGCTGCCAACCAAACAGTAGAAGATGCAAATCAGCTCAGACTCATTCACTGCTATCAGATCTAAAGTGTTTGATAACAGCATTTAGTTTCGTGCAGATCTTCTCGCCACACTGCCAATTAGTCATAATTGGTAATTGGAAAACTAAACTCTACGGTTTTCTTCCACGTGCTGTCAGTTTGCTGCCAGACAGGAAATTGAAGGCAGATTTTCCACGGTCTCCTGCTTGGAGAGAACACAAGATGCACGAGAAGTTATACAATTAAATATGTCATTATAGTACGACTGAAACCTAAAATGGATTTCATATCAAGATAAAATTGTAGCTCATGAATTAAAGTATCTTGACTCTTGCAGTTAAAGAATGCATATAATATTGAATACTTTTGTTGATACCGTTATTAATTTTTTGACTTTTTAGAATATAAATCTTTTAAATATCTGTTTACACTTAATTTTACAGTCTAATTATACTTTTAATTATTAAGTATGATTAATTAACTGCATGTACTTAACAGGTTTAGGATGAGGGTTTGGTTTACTCACATGTTGTTATGAATAATTTATAACTATAGTAAATATGTGCCAGTGACACCGTAAAATAAAATATCCTTATTTGGATAAAAAAAAAAGTATTAATTTCTGTAAAATAGTATTTATATTGTGCAAAACAAGGTAATATACAAAATACTAAAAGCAATATAAAATCTACTAGAGACATTGTAAACGATTGGTGTTTATTTAATTTGGTCATTTTCCAGGTTCTGCTTGTTAATAACTTTCCATAATATGATCATTTGCTGCCGGCGCATTTTTCTAAACAAACTCAACGAAGTGATAATATGCTCTTATTCCCCAAGTCCCTTCGGTAACAGCGAGGTTCTTTGGTGCAGTTGGCTCTGTAATTAAGCGTGTAAATCAGTGGACATTTTTTACCTGCAGCAGGGGGCTGATTGTATTGAATATACAGATGAGTTATGATAAGGCAGTACAATAGCAGGCCTGTTTCTGGTCTTTATGAATGAGTCCACTTAATCAGCCTGGGGAGGAAGGTGCAAAGCCTCTGGGACAGATGTATAATATCACTACTTCCTTCCATAAGCCTGTGCCGCAGATTTATGGTGTGGCTACTTTGTTAGAAAAACTCTCTCATGCCGTCTTCCGCCCCAACCTGTTTTCCTTCTCCTGGAGTTTTAGTGTAGTGTTGTTTCCTTCACTCTGGGAAAGAGGGAGTTGCCATTAAAGCAACAGAGAAGTAAAGGAAAGGCGAAGTTGGTTTGGTGCACTCAGTATTTTTTGGTTTATGTTGTCCTGGCCTGTAAAGCATCATCTGGACTCATCAGCATCTCGAGCGGTGGATGCTGCATCACACACAGGCAAATGCTTTCAGCTACTGATGCTGTAGTAAAAATACAGTTACAGAGATAAAGTGAGTCTTTTTTTTTTTTTTTTATTATGCTACTATTCAATAAAAAAAAGTGAATGTGGAAAAATTTAATAATTATACAAAATTATAATAATAATAGGCCTATATATAATATATCCTTTATGCTATATAATATATAAATATAATATGCTATAATTATAAATAAAAAGTGTTATAATAATAATAATAATAATCATATGTAACCAACAATCATATATAAATAAGTTTTATTAATCTTACATAATGACATGTAAAACATAATCATTACAAATTATCTGTAATAATAATAATATTAATAATAATACATTTATACATACCTTATAATAAAAGAACTACAATATATAATATGTAATAATAATAATATATTACAATTTAAACACAATAATGATTATATAAACAATAGATGTAATCTATACAGTAAAAAACCAGCAAACCCACATAATATCTATATTATTATTATTATTAATATCAATATATGTATATAATAATAATAATAATCTATAATTAAAACAACAACAACAAATAATAATAATAATAATGCTCTAAAAGATCTATAATATATAATCTATTGTTACAGTGCAAAACCAGCAAACCCACATAATATCATTAATAATAATAATAATACAATGTTCTCTAAATGATAATGAAAAATAAAAAATATAATAATAATAATAATATGTGAATTATAATGATACATATATGGTCAATACCACTACTAATACCCAATAGTATGGTCTAAAAAAATCCAGATCTATAATAAAGACTTTGTTAATTAAATAAGTGCCATCACATCCATTAAGAGTGAATCTCACATCTGATGCATTTGACTGTTATTATCAAAAAATGACTGACCTGTTTATTCTCCAAATTATTCATTAATCCAACTACTTCATATACACAAGATCCAAAGTGGAGAGAGATTAAAATGTTTTAATTGTGCTCCTTACAGATATTAAATCATTTCAGATATATATTTCCTCCAGTATGACCTCAAATCTCTCTCTTGGTCTGAGCGTCTGTGTACCTGAGAGAGATCAGTAATCAACCTCACTGCTGACTCATGGCGAGGAAATGAGAGTCAGACAGGTCTCTGTGGGGAGTTCTCCTCCTCTGGGACTGGGACTGAGCGGCCAGAGAATGCTGGGATTGTTTGCTTTGATGATTTCTTGGTCTGAACTGCTCCAGTAGGCATTATCAACCTCTCCAAGAGGCGATTTGGAAAACTTCCATCAAGAAACGGAGAGGTTGTTTGAGGACTGACTATTAGAGAGAAATATATTCAGAATAGTTTGAATATTCTGTAAACTACAACATATTGATCAGACTGGGTCAGTGTATCTCATGAGGTCAGGACAGACTTCTTTTGAGGTTTTCGGAGCATATTTTTCAATGCTTGATCATCACGGTCATTTTCAGGGCTGATGCAAGTTCGTATGAAAAAAAGGTCTGCCTGTTCATCATCTCTAAAGAATTCATAACAACTCATAACTTCCACAATCTGGAAAGACATCTTCAACTAACAAGCTATGCTTTTCTATAACCATATATTATACTGAAAAGCACATTTTATGTTTTTACATTTTATTTGTATTTATTTATTTTTTTCATTTTTTTTCTCCTCCCGAAACTGTTTATAAACATCCCTTATGAGTATGTTTGATTTTTTTCCTTTCCTTTATTTTTTAAATATATAAAAAAATCCATTAGAAAAACAACAGAATTTTATTTTTAATTATTAATTTAAATATTTAAAAAACGTACATTTAGCCCATACTTTCAATAACTCTGTACCTTTTTTATATCCATAGTAAAAAAAAAAAAAAAAAAATTATTCCATTAAAACAGATATATTATCTGTACAAGTCTAAACATGAGACCATAACCCTTGTGGCCATCATTATAATAACTCTTTTCATTTTTTACATGGTAACTGTATTCATTTCCCTCTGAGATGATCAACACAAGAGCTTCAGAAAGCAAAATAATGATTACTAAGAGGCAGCTATACATAAGGAGTGTCTTTTTCAAAGGTAACGGCTGGAGGAGAGATCAAACCACAATTCCAGCCAACCCTAGTTTAACTGAACCCCCACCCCATTCTCTCTCTCTCCCTGACTGTCTCCTTCTTAATGACCTCCAGATGTGGAGGTTGATGGGGGTGAGCTGTCCGTCCGTGGGGAGGCTCTGTCAGTGGGCTGCAGGGTGCAGAGGGACATGGGGGTGGGGTGGACGTATGATCAGGGCTCAGGTCAGAGTTAGACGACATCTGGAAGCACTTGGGGTCAGCGAGCCCAGGCTGTGAAAGGTAAGATGGACGCCCGGGTGGGGAGAGGAGAGGGGGGGGGGACAGAGGAGACAACATGAAAGTTGTTTTTTCTTTCTCTTCTAGTGGCTTCCTCAAACAACTCTCCTAGGGACGTGAGCAAAGCCTTTTCATTATTTATAGAATCAAAAGTGTGAACAAACATATATGAGCGTAGTAGCCCACCTGAGAACATTACGGGATAAAACTTGCGCACGTTTTGGAGTCATAAATTCATTCTGAGGTGTTTGGTTGATGTTGGCGTGAGGACAGTAGCAATTCCATCCAGGTTTCTGTATGTGCCATTAAAGATCCTCCAACCAGAGACTCACTTTGTTAAGAAACCTTCAAGGCCCATCGACCTTGATATAAATGGTTCAAAGAGGGTTGTGTCAAGCTGTCGAAATAATAGGAAATGGCTCCCTCTCCAAAGTGAACATCCCGTATATTGCAGGTCCTCAGAGGATGGCTGTATTTGGAAAGGGTTTGACTCATGAACTGCTTGGATCATAAAGATTCCGCTGGAGATTGAATGGAACGAGCTCAGCTTGTGGGGAGAAGCCACATGAAAGGGATTCACAATCGTAATAATGAGTGGAATTTTAATATAGATGCATCACTTAGGAAAAAAAGCTCAAACTGGGATCGTTGAGAAACACGCTTCTTGTCCATCAACGTTTACTGCCAATCAGGAACACGCACAGATCTCTTCTGGGCTAATTGAATGCAAAGAGGCTGCTTAACATTAAAAAATAGTGGCAATTTATTTAATGTAAAACTACTTTATCATGCGTTGTTAACAGCTGGAATGACAAAATGTTCAAAGTCAACTGACTGAAGCTGTTCTGCTGCCTACAAAGATTCATTTGGAGACCTTTAAATCACATATTTGTTTAGTCTAAATAAATAATAATAATACAAAAATGAAATTAAATCAATTGTTTTAATACTACAAGTAAATTCAGGCATTATATTCTTGTAGTATTAAAAAGTGATTTCATTTTATATATATGTGTGTGAAGTTTTTAAAAATTCTCAAAAATCATGTTTTTTTTGTTGTGCATTACAATTAATCTCAATCAAACTGCAGGTTTTTTTACTAGGTATAAAATAACTACAAAACAGCTAACTAACACAATAAAAACATGATTTTTGTCAATTCTAAAAAACTAATAGTAAAAGTAATATGTTTTTGCAAATAAATTATATATATATACTGTATACTGTATGCTTTTCAAAGGTCTAGGGTCTGTTTTTTTTGTCTTATGCCTATCAAGGCTGCATTTATATATTCAAAAACAATAAAAACAGTAATACTGATATTAATACATTACGTTTTCAATTGTAATGGTTTCCACAAAAACTGTTACACGTCTCTTTTAGGATTTTTGATGAATGTTAAGTTCAAAAGAATGGCATTCATTTAAATATATACGTATTTTGTAACATCATAAATGTATTCACTGTCACTTTTGATCAATTTGTTGAATAAAGGTATTATGTTCTTAATGAATAAAATCTTACTGACCCCAAACTTTTGAACAGTACTGTAGGTTAAATTGAAAAGACCTTTAGATGACATCAAAAGTAGTTTAAATATAAAAAATTAGCATGCACAATAATATTGACCAAAAAAAACCCCTTTAATATAAACCCATTTTACAACATTTTTTAATTTGTCAAAAGCAAGTATTCCAGTGCAACAGCATCTAATAATTTCATCAATGCTGTGTGAGAATCTCGTTTTATCCCACGAAACATGATGTCAACACATTGTTGGGCCATATTTTAAGAGTTACATTACAGTGATGACAGCCAACAGATTTCTTCCACGGAGCTGAAAGACAGATGAAAAGAAAAACAACTCACCGGCTCACCCCCTTCCTCCAATTGACTGTCTCTGAGGTCGCTCGAGGTCACATGTAATCAGCAGACCACGGGAGCCATCAGGTACATAAACACGCCAGTGTCAGCCGTTCAAAAACAGCCCGCGGCCACTTAAACTCAAACGATCGCTTCCTGTGCCATAAACAGACTGTTTTGAAAGTAAACATTCCTGTTCAACAAAAATTTAACAGCGCCGGGCCTGAAGACTGCTTAAAGGAATCAAAGTTCACCACGCCACACCAAAGACTCCATCATCAGGTAGTAAAACGCACAAAACGCTCCTGTCAGCTGATTTTTCTCGTCAAACTTGAAAACCTTTTCAAATCCAAAGCAAATACACAAGCACTTTAATGGAACGATAGCTGGCAGGGGAAGAACAACAGCGCTGGAAGTGTTTGGATCTCATTGTAAATGGCCAGTTTGATTAGCTAAATTTTGTCATTTCCTTGCTTTGCCTTGTATGCCTTAGAAAGGCAGAAGTGGGGTGGAGAACAGGTGGAGAGGAAAAGAGCCGCAGGACTTTTTGCGAAGCTTTCTGCTGTTTCTCACGAAGCCCCCGGGAGTCCAGACGAAGAGTTAAAGGTAAATGTTCACACACAGAGAGGAGGAATGAGTAACAAGCGTCTATGGGAGCCTACAAACACACTTTGAGAAGTTTAGCTTTGGAAAAGCACCAGTGTCTGTAACTCTCACTACTCGTGTGTTTCTGAGCGATTTCACCTGCCTTCTATTGCGTAATGGTGGAAATTAAATGGGAGTACGTTTTTCGTTTGGGTTTATTCTAAAACACTTCCTCCACAGCTATAAGTGCATAATGTAACAGGGTTTATTATCCGATATGCGGAACTGCTGCCAGCAGCAGAACAAACCAGAGAATAATAGCATGCTATATATTCAATAATGAGCATAGGCGTGGTTAAAAACATGGTCAAACTGCTACAGGCCAGAAAGACGTTCGAGGACACTCTAACCCTGAAACATCTTTATTGCAAAGGAATATTACATGTTTAGATATATTTAGACAATATAAAAGGGTAAAATCAACTAGGCTCCAAATTCATTGCTTACATACATGGCTAGAGTTCTGTATATGCCAAAATGAACAAATAACCCCGGCGTGTTTTAAACTGAAAACAGTGAGGAGCGATTTTAGAGTACGGTAACAAGGAAGCCAGATTTCACCCGGTTCCAAATAATCAAAATATCCAAATCCCAATTTGTGGCCTCAGTGCATATTTATGAGTTCCAAGGAGAAGGGGGAAATCCTAAAAACTTCCCAGATGTCCACAAGATTGTAGTGTATGGATTCCACGGAGGTCATCAAATCCTTGTGGTCAGCAACGGTCTCGAGAAAGCAATCTATAGTGAGCCACGGTCTTCAAACGGGATGACCACACTCATGCTGCCACAGTGAGTGTGAACAGAGAAAGTTTCCATTTTGCGCTTTCCAAAACAGAATTTTCCCACATGCCAAGAACATGACAGCCTTACGTAAATCATTGGTTTAGGAAAGCTCTGCACTTTGAAGAAATTCTCCTTCGCTTCTTTTTGTCGATGAATAACAGTAAAACACATATAAGAGGACAGAAAACAACAATTATGTCAATAGTATGGGGCCGGTTTTGTCGGGACATCGGGATTGTTCTCTGACACGAGTCTCTGACAGCCCTGCTGTCCGCTTCAGTTGACGGTGGGTACCTGGTTCAGGCTGTATTCTTTGGCCTTCAGTCTCAGGTTGGCGATACTGTTGGCCATATTCATGCCCTGGGCTGTGTTGTTGGCAGCGCATGATGGAGAATAAGTTGCCATGGCGCTATAGGGAAAGGTTAAGTAGTCAGAATGAGATTTTGTATTTTCCTTAATAATAATAATGCAATGATATGCATGCTTTGTCTCTATTTTTCATGTTTGTGATGGTAAAAAAATTTACAACTTTATGTGCATTAACAGAATTTGTGGAACCAAATTACTGAGATCAAGAAAATAATGTCATATTTTAAAAATAATTTTATCCTTTCAATAATTTTGACGGTAACAAAAATACCAAATTGAAGGATGGTATTTTCCCTTAAAATGCTAAACTGTCTAAATCATCCGAAATACTTTTGAAATTGTATCACTGATATCATTTCTGCAAGTGGAGTTTGCACAACCCAGGTTCATGTACATCGTGTCATATGGATAAACTAACAATATGGAAAACATTTGTTACAGTATTTATTAATTTTTGTTAACGTTTTGTTCATTAGTTTGTTCATGCATGTCAAATACAAAATATTAACAGATGCAACTTTTGGTTTTATAAAATCATGAAATGAACTATTTTTCATTGCTTGTTCTTGTTGACTAATGTTAATAAATAGAACTTCATTGTAAAGTGTTACCAATTATTGTATAGATTTGATCTCAATCATGCATTGCCTGGTAATTGAGCCTTTGACCTCAAATCAAAGCAACACTTCTAGCTGTTTAATATTCACATTTTATGGTTATACTTTTAAAAATGGTGTAATAGTTGAATATTAATTCCTGAGTGAATTACTTTTATTTACAGTTTTAGTTAAATGAGGGATCACAACATTATATTCATGTCACACACGCTATCAATAATTTGTAAATAACCCAGAATACTCTTATACCTTCTGCACAATAACGTCCACACCAACAGAAAACAGCAGCGTTGGTAATGGTAATGCATGCAGAGTCCTAAAATATTTGATGACATCTAACCTGTAGGATGGTGAGCTGCCCCAGGACAGGTAGTCATTGGGTCTGGGAGCGGGTCGTGGGACAATGGGCTGCTCTACGGCTGTCACTTCTCCTGAGAAAGACTTGAGCAATGAGGCATTTTTACTGGCCAGCATTGCACGCTCATTTCGCCGAAACTTAGCCCGCCGATTTTGAAACCACACCTAGAAAATCATGAAAGGTGCTCAGTTCGGCATATATAGTGAGCAGAAAACATTACCATCCGAATGGAGCATTATGAGAAGGGAAAGTATAGGTATGTGTCACTTCTCCATCCATATGAATAGACCATTTGAGGATAAAGCGATAAAATATCTAACCTGCACTCGAGCTTCAGTAAGGTTGACCCGGCGTGCTAAGTCTTCCCTGACAAAAGCATCGGGGTAGTGCGTCCTCTCAAACACTCTCTCTAAGGCCTGCAGTTGGCTGCTGTTGAACGTGGTCCTATTCCGCCTCTGTTTACGCTTTTTCTTCTCCTCTGAGTTGAGTTGCTCATCTAGGGGGACAAACACAAGCACACACACATATAAGGATGGCATGAATATCCCAATTATTGTAGGTCTGTACTCATTAAACAGGCTCACAGCCTGGAAAAAAGTATATTACATTCATATGGTTATAGTTAAGTCAAACTAGTGAAATAGTGTTTGTTATGGAAATTCAATAAAGAGATTAAAACCTTTTTATTTTAAGAAAGCAATGGATGTTTATAACTAATGGGACAATCTGCTCAAAGAGATACAGAGAACTAATGCATATTTTCTAGTTTGATTTTCAGTCATTAACCTTTTAGAAACAGGAACAAATAGGACCGAAGCTTAAGGAGTGTAGAAGAAGGAAAACAGATGCTTATTTTCTCATTTTCTCTAGTTTTAAACATTATCAACACACAAGCTTTAGTTGAACCCGGCCAGCCATAATATTCAGTTCGAGGTCAATATGACCCCAGAACCTTCTCCAAATTGTAAGAGGGGGGGGGGGGGGAAAACAATAAGCTTTACTACTTTTATTCCTTTTTATACTGAAATTACACAACTTT
>JAUCMS010000044.1:6851572-6863849 GCA_032357445.1 Enteromius radiatus | reverse complement strand
CCCCCCCCCCCCCCCCCCCCCCCCCCCCCCCCCCCCCCCCCCCCCCCCCCCCCCCCCCCCCCCCCCCCCCCCAACACACTAAGCTGTACTACTTTTATTCCTTTTTATACTGATATTTCACAACTTTTCCTCACGATCATCTAAGATCTTTTTAGTATTTTAACTTGATGCTTTTTATAAGCACTGCGAAAGATTTTTGGCCTAATGTAAGTTAAAGGAAAATGTTATCAAATAAAGTTATTGCTACATCTTGTAGTCTAATACGTTAATATCACCCAGTAGTGGCTGTAGTTTTATCTAAACATACAGAAAATATGAAATAATAAGGAATCATTAGGTTTTAATGGTACCTAACACATCAGCCAAAATGCACTGTAAAATAATACAACATTGATCAGTTTTCAACTTTCTGTCTTTTACTTTTTTTCTAAAATTATTCTGGCCTTTTCTAGAAGTAAAATGTCAATGATAACGTCTAAGCCTGGGGGAAAGCAGATCGTTGCAGACTCACTCCTCTTTGGGTACATCAATCAGTTCTTAAATCGCTCCATAAAACTTCCCAGAGAGGGAGAAAATACCCCAGTGACGAATTGATTCGCCCCAATTCCTCTAAGGCCGTAAAGTCAAAACAAAATTGAAAGAAGAGGTTATCAATGCCTGGCCCTAATCATGAACAGCTCTGCATGTCACAGCTGTGTGCTCAGTGAAATTCTCTCAACTTTATCGTCTTAGGCTCATACACGACATTCATCTTAAAAGCCGAAGTGTTTTATCTTACGCTTTATCTTAAATGAGTATCTGAAGTCACATCTGAAATGTTGAGTAAGTTGTTTATAAATTATAATATAAATGTTTGCATAGGCCGAAAAGCCTCACACGAGTCCTAAATCGTGTCGCTAGACCTAATTTTATTTTCCCTCCCGAGGAAGGCTACGGAAAACACGCGCCACACTTACATTATTTATTTATGTACATTTATTTGGTTGCTTATTAAAATTCTATTCCGCGGTAATCTTAATGGCTAGGTTAATTTTAAAAATATCCATGTGCAAAAAAATAAAGCCTAGACGTGAAGGCCTAGTTTCGCAAAACAAGTTGTAATGGTGGCATTATATGGTGGCATTTGTTTACAATCATTTTCGTTATGTTTCAAATTGATTTGTATATGATGACTAACAATATAAAAAGTTTATTCTAGTAAATTGTAGGCTATATTTATTCGTGAATATACTATCCGTTCACGATTTTAAATATCCAAATTGACGCATTCATAAAATAATTAATTCAGTGCAACTGGACTAAGCCTTTAAATCTTTAAATAATCATAGAATATTAAAACTATCTATAGGGCCTATTTCTTATTATGAATACGCGTTTTATAAATCAATGTAAGCTTCACTGAGAAGAAAATAATAAATAAATAGAAAATGGGCCTACTATCAAAATAAGAGGTCCCAAAGATTTGCAAAATGATCACTTTTTAAACATGTATTTTATTCTAATAACGCTTTAGCAATAATGAAAACTGTACTAGATATAGCCTAGTAAACTATTATTTTGTTGTTTAAATAAATAAAGATCGCCACGACTATGCAACAGTTTTACACACTATAATTAATGAATTGATAATTAAACGCATATGGAGTAGGCTAAATGATGCAGAACGCCTATGTGTGCATGATCCGCAGCCTTAAGGAGACTTTACTGAAGTCTGTCACTGTCACACATCTGCTAACGTGACAGTTTTCTGTGCTTAACACTTTCACGTGTTTGCGTTTATATAGAGCATGTATAGGCCTAACAATTAAAGATCATTAGAATGTACAATTTAATTGCCTTTACTTGTTGTTGTTTTTTTGTGTAATTGGGAAAACCCTAAACCTAAACATAACCTACCTGTAAGTTACGAGTTGAAATCTTAGTTGTAGCCTAATAGTTCCTTAGAATATTAAATTATATTAAAATCGTTATCATTCTGATACTTAAATGCTACGAATGTTTTGCGCCGCTACAAGAGTCCATGGGACACGAGGATGATGTTTTGCGGATGGACTTACTGTCCTGCTGTGTCGTGTCGCTGCCGCTGGTCAGCCCCGGAGACTCCAGCATACTCCTGCCCGCCTCTGCTGCGCTCTCCTCCGCTTGAGCTCCCACCATCTCCCGCGCCTCCTCCAGATCCAACAGGTGGCTCACGGAAAAGTTCTTCTTCGCCTGTAAATGATCCTGATTCGCGGTGATCGGACTCTCCAGTCGGTTAGTTAGCGTGGCTTGTCTGTCCATTACATGAGCATAGCTGGAAGTCATGACGCAAACTGACGAAACCCAAGATATCCTCTACCTATAACCAACATGGGTTAAGTCTGGACCATAAACAATCACTCTGTGCTCGAGAAATAGATCGATTTTGATTTCTTCATCCGTAGTTCAGTGTCATGTGGATCCAAACAATTCGCGTTGTTTTACTGGGCTTTATGGAAAAAAGGCATCACCGAAACACATCTCCAGTTCAAGAACTCCAAAGTCTCCAAAGTTTTTTACCCGATGACTCCCTCTTAGTTTCTGTAACAGAGACTTTCCCCTCTCGTTCCGAGAGTGAGGGAATGAGTAAGCTGACGAGAAAGGGTTGATGGCACAGATGAACGACTTACGCCCAATAGTAGGAGGTCAGACGAGCTTCTCTCCGCTTCTTTCTCCGGTACTTCAAACGGCACACACTGGCGCTGAGGGGGGAGCCTGAGAGCAAAATACTCGAGCATTTGAAGCCCTGGGGAGGGATGATAGACATACAAGAAGCCCTAATTACGTGGCAATGTTTTTTGTCGGCGTTTCTAATGTTTAACGAAGTCATATCTCTTTCTCCACCCCCAACATCTCACTGAAATACGCAATAATGAATGGGTCAGTGTGACAGGATGATAGTTTTCCATTGTCTTGATCTATTAAGTTATTCAGAAATACATACAAATGCAATTAATAGCATACAGAAACAAACTGTAATACAGCTGTTACATTAACAAAATTGCAGCATTATCCTATTTGATATTGCAGAAATATCAAAATTATTATGTTGTTGCATTTTTGTAGTGAGACAAGAAAACAAAGTCCTAATGATTTCATAATAATATACTACCATATATTAATAATAATAATAATAATAAAGATTAGACCTATAAAATACACATAATATTATGTAACATATGTATTTATTATTCTTTTTTGTGGACTTTGTTTTCAACTAGATTTTTAAAAATCATTTAAAAACATCTTTCTTGGTCAGTACACTATTTGTAGCCTAATTGAACAGACAGGCTCTCTGTGCAATGAGCTTATTACTTTTTTCTTTCCCTGCTGAATAAAATAGGTATCCTAAATTATACGCTGTAATCTTCTAGACAAGTTTGAGTAAAGAGTACGACGATCTTGAAGCTTAGGCTAAAATCACATATTAGCATGGCCACTCAAAACGATCAAACACTGGCAAAGGTATGGGATAATATGAGTAGGGCTATATCGTGCGTCCTGTGTTGGTGTCAGTCCATGATGTGACACTAAAATGTTGTTCTTTTTGAATTGGTTTAGAAACGATGTCGAAGCATTGCGTGCGCTTTTAAAGAGTCTCTCGACAGGAGGGGATCGAGCTCTGCATGTGTCGCAATGACATGAGTTCAGGCTCCAAGCTGCCTCCGTCAGCCTCCTAGGTCTGGGAAAAGAACACTTGATGCCATCAAAGGGGCGCAGATTGAATCCAGATGTGCAGTGCCTCTCTCTCTCGTGCATTTAATTAAGGAGCTTGGATTGAGGAGATCTTTCTTCATCATTAGTTTTCCCCCAAGATCCCATTTCTCTCTCGAAGCCCAGTGCCAGCGCGCAGCTTTTCCTTTATTATTATTATTTTACTCTGCCCATAAATCTGCCACATATCGAAACCTCGAATCTTTGTGAAGAATGAAAGTTCTTGCCTCTTTAAGAAACGCAAAACTAGGCTCGTATATAGCCGTGTGCTTTTTTTTTTCAGCCTCCGTAATTTTCTTTATTAGCAAAACTTAAGAGCAGGCTAATCTGAATATGAGAAAAACATTTATGCACTAAAACAAAATTACAGTAATAAAAAGTCAACGTCTATAGCAACCTCTATATTTTTTCTGAAAGTAGCCTATGATAAAAATGTAAAATGAACTGGAAAAAGTAAAAATAATAGCTAATCTACCCTGGAACGATATTAAAACAATGTTTGCATTGGAAAAAAATGACAACGGTCATTTAGTAATAAATGAACTGTATTAAAATGTGGTTGGTTTTATTTTGAGGACACAAGTTGCCTTTTATTATTGGGAAGGTGCAAGAAAGGTCATGAGGGAATGATCGCCCACAAAAAAACTAAGACGATCATTACGCTCCTTTCATCCGCATTAAACGGGAAACAAGGCAAAACGAATATATTTGTATTCTGTCATTAGTTCTACGTTTTGGTAAATCGTCAACCGCATTATAACCCAGAATATAATAATAAAAAGATTTATAGCTGATAGAAATGAAAATCGCATAGCCTATTAGAAACAACAATCATTAACACAGCTTAATTAACGATATATATATTTTATAATAGGATTAACTGATTTGTATTTAAACTGCATATAGCCTACCGTATAATTAATATGTGCACAATAACAGACATTGTAAATTAATTAATGGAACTAGCCTACATTATTATTGCCTCAAGAATAGGCCTAAATATGGAAGTAAATCAGCACATCAGCATTTGTATATTAGAAAAAAATTAGGCTAATTAACTTTTAATTTTTCTCTCTTCCTCCATGCAGCCTATACAACACAGCAAGTCTCATGTAAGCAACTCCGTTTTGATGCAGTTGTGCACAGATCATTTCTCACATGTTCATATAGGGATCAATTGGCGGATCATTAGGTTAATTATTATAATCAGATCGAGGATCCTCTTGTAATTGTTGCTCGTGCCGGTCTCTTCATAATAATACTGCCATGCTAGACCTCAGTGTGCATTGAAAGCATGCACACATTACACAACATTTGCTTTTCAGCGGGACATTCTCATAACATATATCACGTCACTCATATATTTGTCTAACGAGCCAGAGCAAGGAAAGAAACAAGGGCTTGAGAACGAACAGTTAGGTTTATCTTATAAACCGAATAGATGCACATGAAATGATCTGAATATGTGAAGAAAAAACAAACTTTAGTAAAGCCTGCACGTGACTATAAAATCACTTAATTTAGACTTCAGTTTTACAGTCTCGCTTTACAAATATTAACTTTTTTTTTTAGACATGGGCCTACCGTTAAAATTAAACGCTAAACATTTTATAAAACGCAATTAAATGTATCCTAGTAAATGCCATTTTACATTCTGCAGCTGTCCTGACTTTATTTCTCAACAAGATATAGGCCTAGCTAGATGTCTAACCTTCCCTTACACCGCACGCAAAAAACATGTCCAGTAGTCATTAATGATTTATTGTAATCCAATTATTTTAACCCATTTCGTTTACATACTGTGTCAAAAGCTACAATCTATAACTAATGCGTGGCCAGCGGCGTTAGTGCTCTGTATTTATCTCACAGTCTTTTTATGTCTCATGTTACTCACTTTTCCAAGTTGGAGAGGAACCCCACTAAATTAAAAACAGATCCAGAGGAATGCTGCTCTAAGATGAACTACTGCTAAAACAGGCATGTAGTCTCATTTACACGTCTAAAAATCGCCTTGTTTATGACGATGATATCTGAAATCATAATGCTTAATCCTCCTTTAAAAAATTATGGAAACAAGTACAACACCTGCCTTGAAATATTTTCGGTTTTGTCAAAAAAGAATATATAAGAGAAGAGGATATGAATATATATTTCAAGTATAATCCTCTGACTGCTTTATTTACATTTGCAAACAGCTTTTGAAATCTATTTTCTTATGGAAATGAGACTAAAAAGTAGACTAAATAAAATAATAAAACTAATATATACAAATAATAAACAAATACATTTCCATGGTAGAGGACCTTGTCTAAAATGCTCCTACTACTGGCCAGTAACCATTCTAAAAAAAAAAATTATATAGGTTTTACCAAGACAACCCCTGATCAAATCCAAAACAATAAAACAGATCCCATACAGAGATTAGTTTTACTTGTATTTTCCTGTTCTTTGACCTCACTGCAATGCAGAACGATCAGGCCAACATTCCTGACTCAAACACATACAACAATGGTCATTTCCTTCAAATTATCCCCTCGGTTGTCTTAGTTCATAATATATTGATCGTCTTGGCTTGGACAGCAGCGTTTAAGCACCACCTCTTCACATTCCAGAAACCTCAAGGGACTTAAAGCTGTTTGGAAATTAGGCTCATTCTTATATTAACCCTCTGACCCTGCCGGCTGACGGGCTGAGGCTATGAAGAAGAAGGCCAGAGTGTAAAATTGATGGCCATCGCTGAGGGGAGAGAGCATGAAAAGATAAACAAAATTAAGAGCAGTGATGAATATCACCTCTGAAGGAGCGAGAGGCCAGCAGAAGTAGTCATTTATTAATGGGAAGTGTTAGGCCATTAGCCCGGTTATTGAGTGATGGGCCAATGGCAGGCTTCTATTGCAGGTCCTCATGGAGAACTGCGATCGTAGGCAGCGATAGCCGTAGTGTTGGTCTGCATCAACCTTTCCCAAACGCAAATGTGAGTTGACTGTGCAGAGTGCGACGCTAATCCAATTTTCTCTCATTTGTCTATTAAATCCTGATTTTATCAGCTGGCCTGGTTCTGAAATCAGAGCCTGCTTTCCTCTATCGGTCTTTGGATGGTAATGGTTTCAGGAGGAAACCATGTAACACAAGCAGAGATGTGAGACAGTTGATGTGGATGAGTGTATTTGGGAAAGAAAATGCTTGAGTTGGAACTTTAAAACAGTCTGTTGACACCCAAGGCCCGGCTTCACCGAGCTGCCTATTAATATCTAATAGAGTTTCCTGAAAACCAAACGGCCATTAATCACAATATGAGGAATTTCTCTGTGCCAGACTGTGCTGGCACAAAAAGGGGCTCTGATAGAAAACACATGGGCCGCAAAAGATGGAGGGGGCCCATCAATGAAAATATGATAATTGTGTTTCTAAGACTGAATACATTACTAGTACGTCAAGACAAAAGACAAATTCAGGCCAAAGCTATAAAGTCATATTTCTTTCCAAAATGCCCGATGCCTGAGGACAAATGTCAAGTCAATTTGTAACGGCGTATTGAGAAGCAGCAAATATAGAATATTTGCGAAGAAAGACTGTATTATTTCATTATATGGGATTGACGGGATTAAAAAACTGTGAAAAACTACTTTAGCTGATTTTATTTAGTTTCAGCATCAGCTTAATAGAAGTGCTAATAAAAGAAGAGTTTGTGGTTCTTAGAAAGTTTCTTAAACAACGTTCCTATTATCATCAATGCTGAAAACAGCTCTGCTGCTTAATATTTTAGGGCAAAGCTTAATACTGTATGTTTTTCTTTGATCAAGAGTATAGTAAAGATATTTTTGATGATATCAGAGAGCCATCTGTCCCTCCATAGACAGAAATAAGATCTGCAGATCCAGAAACGTGGTAAAAACACAAGTACAAAAGTCCATGTGATTTCAGTGGATCAAATACAGTTTTGCGCAGATACGAGCATACTTTTTTGCGTAAAAACATCATCACATACACTTTACCATTCTTCTCCTATGATTTACGTCTTCTGCCATTTAAGATAACATTACTGCGCAAACAGCCACAGATTATGCACATTATTCACTCCGATGTAAACAAGGCTGATTGCGTCAAATAAGTTAAAGTTTGCGTATGCGGCAATTCGAGATAGTCTCTAAAACTGCGGAAGACACAAGTCACAGGAGAACAGTAAATTATGCTATTTTTGTTTTATTTGCGCAAAAAAGTTTCTGGATCTGGGATAATTTCAGTTGTGTTGCTGTCTATGGAGAGTCAGATGGCTCTCTGATATCATCAAAAATATCTTCATTTGTGTTCCGAAGATGAACAGAGGTCTTATGGGTTTGGAACGACATTAGGGTGAGAAAGTAATAGAAAAATAATAATTTTGGTTGAACTAACCTTTTAATCTTTGTTGAATAAAATCTTAAAAAGTAGCAAATGTTACCTCATTGACAATAAACATTCGAACAGCATTGTACATATGAAGAGACTGTAAAGTTCAATTAAGTACAGAAACTTCTGTTGGTGCATAGATCCAAAAATAGCTCGAAAATCAAAAACAAATACGAAAAAAAGAAAATAGGCCAAAAAACACTCATATTAATCTATAATCCATAGGCTACCAATAAAGTGAAAAGTGTGCGAAAGGTTTTCTGAGCTTAAACCTTCATCAGTGCCATCACAGCATCACATTACTGACACTAAGGTTAAGCCTAAAAACAGTTTACATACTTTGCAATTTATTTGTGATCTCTGGATAATAAATTCATATGAGCATTTTGGCCTGTTTTTCATATGTGGCTCTTATTTGTTTTTGGTCTTTGAACAGTATTGGACATAAAAGATTAAAATGCATTGTCATCAACAAACAGAATTTAGTTTTTTCATTAAGATTGATATCGTGAGCCACCTAATTTCAACACACTATAACCCCTCTGAATAAACCTTTGAATCACAGCTAATGAACATTTGAGAGCACTTAATCAAAAGTAAGCTTTGTTTATGAACAGGATACGTGTATTCCACCATTTGACTCTATAGGTTTATTTATACTGGGTGCACCAAACCTAAAGCACACAAATAAGAAATAAATCAGTGAGCTGGATGCAGAGAGTGTCGTTGAAGTTTCAGACACAAAAGCAGCTTGTCATTCCTCCTTCAGTGCTAACTGGACTTCAGAGACTATTTTCACCCATTAAACTCACACAAATTGGCAGCCAACTTTTCCATCGATATGATGAGACGTAAATGCTGGGGAGCCTGAGGCGAATGTAGCCATGGCAACATATAGGATTCAAGCAGGAAACAGGAAATTAGGTTTCAAAATATTTTAGATTTGCACAGGACATTCACAGAGGAGAGCATAGACTGGAAGCTCAGTGTTGCTTTGCAGAAAACTTGTTGATCGTAAAGTACTGAAAAGAACATAATCATGCATTCACACACATTTTTTGATGCTTTTTTTTCTTTTAAGTAATAGTTATAAAATTAATCTAAAGCTAAGCGAGAAAGAAACTTGACATGATTTATGGACAGGAAATTGCCAGGCAGATATTCTCTGAGACAAGACGTTAAAGAATATCAAGCCAGCTCCATGAGCACAGCAGCCCAAGTTCAGAGGTCCTTCAGCTTCGATCTCGCACTGCTCTGTCAGGAGAAAAGATAAGATAAACAAAGGCTTCAAGGAGGGCGAAAAGCCAAAGCCAAAGTAAATGGATGTGCTTGCATATGTCCCTCATATGTGTTACACTCCAAATGTCGGATTGGCAGGCTTCACTAATCACTGTGTTTAAAGAGGCCACATGCTCTCTGGACAACCCTGACCTTACTTTGGAGGATGTGTCCCTCTTCTTAACCACCAATGGGCTCCCTTATTTCTGTTCTGAATTTGTTCTTTAATTTCCAGTTGTGACCTTGCAGCTCTCCACATCTGAAGTGAGTTTGGGATGCTGAGACCCAGAACAGGGTGCAGGGCACTCTTTCCAACTCCTGGCCGGGGACTGATCACTGAGCATGAAAGACAGAAGGTTTTATGAACAATGTGTGATATTTGTTGACTTAAATAATGACAAATTAAAGAAACAATTAAGCAATATCGCCAAAGAGAGCTTCATAAGGATACATAACATCACGATTGATTACCTATGAAAATGCATACAATATAACCAAATCAAAATAAATAAATGGATTAGAAACACAAAGGAAAGAATTATTCTTGGGAACCATAGCTTAATCCATAATATCTATTTTTGAATGTCCAGGGTTCTATAATTGCAAGTGTGAAATAACAGCTATATATAATGGTTCATTAAATACAATATTAAACACAATTTTGCCATATACTTCTGCGTTACCAAAAATATCATCTTAAATGAAATCAACACAGAACTGCTGTTGTGGTGTTTTGCTCCTGAACGAATCAATGTTTTTGAACAAATTAGTTGAGTGAATGATTCAGTGGCTCACTGATAATAGATCTGTTTCTGAATCAATCAGTGTTTTGAATGAACTCTTTGGAGATGCGACCGTGTTCAGGGAAACAGTTAGTTCGTTTTCAAAATAATGCATCGTACTATGGTGGTATTTTTAGGGAGTTAAATCATTGTTAAATTGTTGAAACGCACCCCTGGAGGTAATTTAGTATTGTACTCCTCCTGTTTCCAGTGTCCTGAATTCAGTGTTTATAATAGGTGTTTGGTAAATGTGAGCTTTTACTTGCCTTAAAAAGGTGGTTGCTAACAAGTGGCTGTATCATGCGGAACTGCTTCTACTTACTAGTTGGCTTACACAACCTTAAGTGTCAAAAAAAAAAAATAAAAAAAAAAATTATATATATGGTTTGAAACGTGTGATGGTAACTTCCAGGCTGGTCTACAAAGTCATAACTCCATAACTCATATTATAACGCCACTCTGACAATCAAATTTGAGGACCAGAACTAACTGTTGTATAAACTCATTTAAACGTAAATTTTAAGGTTTTGTGAGATTTTTTTTGCGTTTGGCATTAGAACTGTCATTCTAAAATGAATTGAGCTCACCAGTTAGTGGAAACTCAACACTCTTTAGGGAGTGTGTTACCATCAGAGACTTCCCTCATGTTTTCAATTATCATTAGGAGCAATACGTCTCCATTTCCTGTACAAAAGCCAGGTTTCTTGATCTAGCCCCAAATGTACTTATACATAATCAAACTAAAGTCATGGTCAGCTGCAGGGATTGTCAAAACCCCAGTGCCCCAATCAATATCTAGTTCCCACTGACCTACAGTAACAGAAATCCCTTTCCCTTTGAAAACACAGTTCAGCCAGAATCCCTAAATATTGCATTTCAAACAGTAGCGATCTCAAATGAATGGATAATATTCAGCCTGTCCAATCTAAAGTGTGTATCTGAGTCATATATGTATTGTATTTATACCAGGGTGACCAGGGTGAAGACAGGTTTGACAGGTGGTGATGAAGGTGATGAAATTAGCGAGACATACTGTACATTGTATGTAAGAAGGTCTCAAAAGACTTGCAAAAGAGTCAGCCAACCTTTGTCAACTGAGATCTTCAGCTGTGCAGTATGACAAAAATATAATAGCACTGTTTTTACTGTAAACCACATTATGGCATCCATTTTTATTATTTAAAATATTAAATTATTATATTATTTTTTTCAATGCTGTTTAGTTTGCTTTGTAATGTTTTAGTACAAAATTTTAATTTAAATGTGTTCAAATTTAGCATCATTTTATGTTTCATGGTTTTAAGTTAAATCCTGTTGAAGTACTGAAATCTGTTTTGCACCTTTGTAATACATTGATAACCACCAAATGTAGGTGGTGATCAGAAAGTCAAATGATGAATCAAAGCCCATAACAAGCGAGCTTTTAAATAATTACATACTGTATACAGAAGGTGGACATACGTCATTCACACAAATAAAAATAAATAATGCAATAAACATCAATTTAACAACATAGGTGTAACATACAACCCTAATAGACAAAACTGATTAAAAAACAGTTATTCACTGTAAATTATATAGCCTTTTTCACTTACAAAAATGGTATATAACATTATATATTACAGTATACTGTAATGTCCAATGCAGTTTTTCACCGTATATAGTAGACTAATTTACCGTTAACAATTTAGCAGGTTTTTTTGTAGCATTTTTACAGTCTTTTACCGTTAAATTCACACTTATTTTTACAGTGTACAGTAAGTCCCCCCAAAAAGTTTGAATTAACATAATGGAAGTATATTTTCAATCTGTTTTAGCTTAATGACTTGTTTTTATCTTTCTAACAATTTTTTCAAGGCCAGCAGAGCAGTATTAGTTTAGGGCTCTATGCACGATTACTTCTGCATTCAGCCACAAAGGACAAAAAAATACTGATACGACCCACCTTTGACACAAATGGTATAAAAGCTGGAAGATGCTGTGTTTAACGTTACAAATATTATATAAGGTAAAGGAATAATTAGAGTTGGGGTACTCGGACTTGCACTCGGACTCGAGTCTGGACTCGAGTGCAATAATGAATAAACTCGGACTTG
>JAUCMS010000044.1:6821651-6843319 GCA_032357445.1 Enteromius radiatus | reverse complement strand
GGAGCTCGTGAAGATTTAAAGGGGAAGTACACAGAACAGAGTGATTTCAAAAGAGCTGTTTTTGACAGGGTAAAATGCGCGTTTTTAAAACTATCTTTGAGAAATTTTCAAATAAACTATATTATAAACTTTCCATTAAGACCCTAAAGACTCGTGGAAAATTGCTAAAAAGCTAGTGGCAAATTGGCTTTGTATGACCCCTTTAAAAGTATATCCAAAACATTACATTACATAATACACTTCTTTTATCTCTTAAAAATATCAAGAGCCAATGTTATTTTTCTGTAACAGAGGTCTAATTTACTTTCAGAGAGAATAAGAACACTCCTTTGTTCTAAATTTTCCAAAGACACAATGGAAGGGCTTCTTTTTCTGAAGTAGTTCCTCCAGAGCCATTTAAAAGGTTTCATATTTTCCACTCTGCGTGTCCAGGACATTTACAGTTGGCGTCAGAATATCAGTTGGTCTGAGGGGAGGCACTTTGAAGTGTTTGTGGTATCACCACATCTGCGGGCAAGATGTGCGCCCGGCGGGGAGGGGGTGTTGAATATTGCCTGTCTTCTCCCACATCATGTGACAATGAACAACATTCCTTAACTCTTTCTGGGAGCCGACGCACAATGTGAAACTCTTCCCATCTTCATTCCACATCAGCGCCGACATAAATCTGCACACGGAACTATGATCAGCGGCCATGTTTTCTCTTCTGATTAATGATGGACTTTGGCCGAGGCACTTATAAGACTCAAGGGGAGCTAAGCAGCCCTTCAGTTAATTGTTTTCAGAAGGAGCCGCCTCAGGAGGTTACAGTGAAATGTGTCCCACGAAGACTTACATTTCAACGGTTATTATAGTATAAAATGGAAATAGGCTTTCTAAAATGACAGTAAACTGAATAAAGGAAAAGTTCACCTAAAATAATTCTGTCAATATGTACCTATACCTCAAGTTGTTCCAAAGCTGTTGAGCAAAAAGAATATATTTTAAAGAATGTGAGAGCGGTTTAGGTAGCCATTGACTTCCATATAACTGACTAATGACTACAGAAGCCAATGTTAACTGTTTTGGCTGTTCTGTTTTAACCATGAGTTTCATAACCCAAGATACTAACCTGCTTTAAATGATGTGAGCAGGGAGTAACTAATTACAGTACATGTAACAGAATTATGTCATTTAGTTACAAAACATATGTAATTATAATCAGTAACATCAGGCCCGGTCCCTTATGGTTTGCGCTTTGGAGATCGGTTTCTATTTCAGTGTGTTTTTGGTGTTGTGTTTTACAAATCATCTTGTTAAAACCAAGTGTAAACACAATGTAAGAGATTCCTTGTCAATCAGATAGTGATTAGAACGGAACTTTGTGAGGACAATTCATTGTTTCCTGTCATAGCTATGAAAAGAATCGCATTCCTTGTCATGGGTTTTAAAGCTGTATTTTACCTCAGAATGATCTCAAAGAGGTTCTAAAGTCTATTATGAAAGTCTGACAGTAATGAATGTTGTAAGGTTAACCCTGCCTGGTTTATATGTTTCAAAATGATTAACAGCTGAAAACATTATAAATTTATAATTTCAGTACCTTTACCCAGGGTTAAAATCTGCCTCAAACAAACCCAGGGTTAAAGCCGTTTTGTTTTATTTACAGCTTTGACAAATCCGTTTTTGCAGTGTATGAATGGTTTGTGTGGAGATGCAGTTTGAGGGCTCCTGTGTTTGATCCCATTTTGTCCTGTTACCTTATGCATATTATTGGTGTCAGACATGGCGTGCCGCTCACCTAAAGGTCATACGAGGCATGTGCATAAAACATGAGAGGCAAGCCAGAGAAGTGAACGAGCTTTTGAGGTGTAATGACTTCTAAAGTGAGTGTAATGACCCTGAAGGTCACGCAGTAGTTTGAAAAACGTTCCCTCAATGTTCTGGGCACAATTTTAACAAGTTCAGCCAATATAATTAAGTAGGTGGTTTTTTTTTTTAATAAAAATAAAATGTTTTCCATTTGGGATCAGTATTCTGATGTTTTCTCAGTCTGTCAAAACAGTAAAAATCCTAAATATAGCTAAATACCTTACTGACGCAAATTGTCAACAGTAAAATCACACTGTTATGAAGTACTGAAACAAACAAGCTGGCTCGTAAATGCAGGGCAGCACCAATCCAGTCGGCCCACTGGCACCACACACATCCCACAGTCTGACACATGAAAGTACCTTCAGCTCAGTTACAACAGAACCACAGGACAGCAACTTCATCAACAGTTCAGTCTGCAATAACCATAACAGCCACACCACAGTCATTTTCACATTTCATTGATAACAAATGCGCTGCCAGTAATATGCCAAATGGGACGCCTTTTTCACAAACTCCCGAGCTCTTCTGCATTTTTCGGTCAGACAGCAGTGGAGCCGTTTGTAACCATTATTAAAGTCATATTTCACAGCTTTGCCTGTAAATCACCCTGAAATGTTTCAAATTAGTTGGATTACTGTTTTACATTGCTGTTACTGCTGCAGTGCGTGCTAGACAGCTCTAATGTGTCAGAGGGTGGTTTGCAGGGTGGGCCGGGGAAACAAGCATCGTGTTTCGTGGTGGGACAAAAATGCGCCATAGTAAATGACTGTAAGCAAAACGGGCACTCTGTGTGTTGTTCCCATGATATATAGTGAATCCTCAAAATTAGAGAAGCAGGGAAATCATGAACAGTTTAGCCATGACTGTGAAGCATCTAAAGAGATGAAGTATTATATGAGTACACCTGAAAATATCCCTAAAAACAGCTTTCAAGGGACATCATTTTACTTTAAAGCTAATTCTTTGTTCTGTATTCTTTAAATGTCAATCTGTTTTCTTATGGAAATATTAACCTTATTAACTTGTTGCAAAACTGTGTTTTATTTATCTAAACATGTTTTTTTTTTTAACTATTTACCTTATCAAAATAAATGAATGAATCTGTGAAACCTATATACGCTTTAAATGTTTCTTTGTTGTTGTTTTATGGAAATAGTGTGTTTGCTCAACTT
The DNA here is from genome assembly GCA_032357445.1 of Enteromius radiatus. Taxonomy (NCBI): domain Eukaryota; kingdom Metazoa; phylum Chordata; class Actinopteri; order Cypriniformes; family Cyprinidae; genus Enteromius; species Enteromius radiatus. The sequence goes on along the minus strand of JAUCMS010000044.1, from coordinate 6,840,293 downwards.
GCTGTAAAAGTTTGTTTTTGTTGTATTTTAGCCAAAGATGTTAATTTCTTATTTATTTAACATCAATCAATCATTTTCGATGCTAAAAATAGCGATGCCATAGAGGAACCGTTTTTGGTTACTATTTCTTATACCTTTCTGACCTTTTTATAATCCTTTGTGAAACAGAAAGGTTCTTCAGATGTTAAAGGTTCTTTGTGGAACCATTTAGACCAAAAAGTTTCTTCTATGGCATCATGAAGCAGCTTTATTTTTAATAGTGTACTCGTGTCAGACCTAAAAATATTCCTACAAATACCTGACATGCTTTTAAGGGCTAGAATTGTCTGTTTCAGTGTTTGTTGTCTCATGAAGACATTATTTGCTTGCCTTCTTACTTACTTTATTAAACCCTGGCTGCGATTCATCTGAGGGGAAAAAGAAGAAATATTAAACCTAAAAATGAAACCTAAAATCCCTAAAAACGCTGGCCAGCCTTCAAGGGCTGACCTATACATGGCTCCAACTGGATGATTCATTATGAGAAATGAAAACATTTAATTATGGTGAACTGGTTTTGGGTAATGCTATGACTCACATGTGTGAGCCAGCGTAGCTCATTATAGTATTATATAACTGGTAAAGGTCACTAGACTGAATCTGTGGGAGCTCATGCAGAGAGTGTATCCGTTGTCCTGTGCTGTAGTCCGCTGAGTTTAGTAACACCACTATATATAGGCCACCCAATGCTGTTGACATTGTTTTACTATTCCCAAACATTACAGATTCTCTCAGTCTTTTAAAATGTGACACAATCTATTGGTGTTCACTGCTGAAATGAAGATCAGAATGACTAACGTTTATGCTACAGCATGATTTAATAAAGCTCATAATATATTATAAACATCTGGTGACTTTTTGGAACACTGTCCAGTAGTAAAATACAGCAACACTATTTGTGAAACTGTATCAGGGAAACTCCTCATCTAAAAGTATTTTCTTTTTAAAAATTCACCTAAGCTGCCAGAAAAATAATAATCTGTCATCCTCTTTTGAAGTGTAAAACAGAGAAGAGCTGGAAAGAATGCCAACAGCAATCGCATCTCACGCGATATAAATCCATCCATAAAATAAGCCAAATCAAACACACTTTAATGGCATAGTCAAGTGTCCAGGGCTTTCAACATGACACAAGCAAAACTACAACAACAACAAAAATTGGAAATCTGACACTCAGAAATTGAATTAATAAATATAATTTATTCTTATAGGCCTACTGTATATTGCGCTTAAAAGATCATACTCAAGTGGCTACTGCTACTGCTTTCTCTTAAGAATAAATGAAATTACTCCATACAATAAAAACAAGTAAATTAGTAATTAATGCCTGAATTCTTAATGAAGAAATGTATGTCTGTTGTTTTATGGAAACATTTAACATTCACTCAACAAATATTTACCAACTAATTTGAACCGGATTGAAACATGATCCACAATTCAAACTATGTTATACAAAGCTGTTTATATACAATATATTTATCCAATAAATAAATAAATAGGATAGAATACCATATATAATATCCATATTTACAGAGTCAAAACATCAGACCAATGTTTCCATCGCTAAATTATTTAAAAATCCTTATATGTGGATAAAAACATTATAAACTTCGAGACATCCTTTTTGTTTCAGTTATTTTTTGGTAAATACTATATCACTATACTATGAGTGTATGAATTATGAGAAGAATATTTTGTAAGGGATAAACCTTGGCCTTCCGGTAGCGCTCGTCTCATCTCTCTCCGGTCCTGCAGATGGCGAGCGCGCTCAGCTCCAGCGCCTGTCCCTCTCCGACCCTCAGTGATAGCGGATCAGACTCAGTACAGTTCGGATGAGATGAGATGAGCGATGCTTTGATTCTCATTCATGTCAACATCCTGAACCGCAGCCAATCCGTCGTCTCTTGCTTTCACATGAACGGAATAAAATGCAGCCGGACGAGTCAGAGTATTTGCAACGGTAACGACAACATTTAGCTGAAACTTGCATCACAATATGATAGCGTTATGCTCATTCGGTTATTTCGGTCTATTAAAGGGGAGGCACTGCATATATCGTGTGTTTTTTATAATCTGTGAGTTTACCCTTACCGGTTTTATGTTAAAATTTCATTATATTTTCTATAGTCGTAACGTAAATCTGGGTCAAATTCATTCGTTTCACTTGCAGATGGGCGTGGCCTACTGTAACCATCCCGTTATGATACCGGTGTCTCTGCTCAACTAAACATTTATGTAGCATTTTTGTGCGGTTTCTTAGTCATCTGCACCCTTTTGCGTTGCTCAGAAATGCTGTTTAGGCTTGGAAGCTCACTGTAGGCTTTGAGGCACTGCCAGTGTTTAATACAACTCACTGTCAAATCCGATCTTGATCTCTCCCGTGTCTATTAGGAAGTGTAGGACTGGTGATATAGATGTGCATCCAACAGAAAAGGCTCTAGTGGTGTACTATGAAGTGGAAGCATCCATTTTAGGAGAGGCAGGCATTGCCAGGCATGAGGAGAAGAAAGAGTGCCAGAAAATGTAAGCAGAAAACACCTTACCCATACAGTATGTTCATTTTTTATTTTTTTTTTTCAATTGATTTATTTAAACTTTTTTTTCTGTATTTGTTGTATAGCATCCGTCTGAAGAGTCTGAATGCCAGCACTGATGTATCTGCCCTGGCTAGAAAGGTGGTGGAAGAGTGTAAAATCATTCATCCATCAAAGCTGGCGGAGGTGGAGCATCTGCTGCTGTATTTACAGAACCGAAAGAAGACCAGCACTAAATGTAAATACCTTTTTAACATATAATTCTCAACTGTAAACAATATAGTTTTTTTGATGAGCAACCTACTAATTATTTGTTTTAGTTTAGTTGTTTATTTATGTATTTATTTTCATGTGTTGTATCACATATAATGGTGACAGCATTTCTTGTTTCATGTTAGTGGAGAAGAAGGAAAAGAAACCTAGAGAACTTCTTCCATTTGAAGGAATGGAGGTATGCACATTTTTGAGAAAGTGAATGTGTTAACGCGATTAATTAAACATGTTAAATTATGCTCATATGAATACACTTCACACATTTATCTAATTCGATATGACAGCTGATTTATTCTGTTCGGTGTGATTTTTACCAACTAATTCAAACCGGGTTGAAACTGATCCACAATTCAAGTGTTGTGTTCTTTCCAAATTATATATAAACCAAACCCAGATGGTACGTTTAAAGTAAAGTCATTTACAGTCATTGTTTGGTGTAATTTAATCATTGCTGAAGCTCAGCAAATGAAATCTCACCCACAAATAAAATAGCCTTCTTGATAGAGATGTCAATAACAATGGAGGACAGTGTGTTTACATAACAGTAACACCAATTACTTTCTGGATTTGTTAACTCTACAAACTAGCAAATCTCAACTGCTCGATTGCTTGCTAGATACAAGAATGCTAGATGGCATTGTATCTTGCTTTCATACAGTACACTTACATAATGTGACGTTTTACTATATAGCAAATTTTATCTATTTCTATGTGACTTTATTATTGCCCACCTCATTATATAAAGTTGGATATGTAATTATGTCCAACTATATTCACATATGCACAGTATATTTATGTTGGACAATGTATTCTGCACTATATATTACATAGCATGTCTCGGCTGCCTGATTGCTGGAATCATTGGAAAATGTAGACTGCATTAGCATCCAGCTCAAATCTGCTAAATGTGACTGTAAGGCAGGAAGAAGTTAAGCTTTTATAAACATTCTATAAAGCTGTTCTGAAAGAACGTGTTTTATGATGCATACATACAATTCTAAATATTTGTTTAAATTTTTTTTACATTAGTAGTAACTTACTAATATTGATATATTACTGTAATATTTTTTCAGGTTAACGAAGAGGCCAATATTAATAAAATCGATGATTATATTGAGCTGTTGTATGAGAGCATGCCTGAAAAGATTAGAGGAGCCACTCTGATCCTCCATCTGTCCCGTAACCCTGATAACCTGGAGGAGCTCCTACATAATGGTAACTCTTTTTTTTTTTTCTTCTCAATTTACTGTAAACAGTGTTATTATTCTGCAACAAACTGTCATAAACAGATGAGCAGCAGGGATTTTGTTGGTTCTTAAAGCTCTTGCAATATATGCAGTTGTTTGTGACTAGTGTGATGTTTTTCAGAGGCTGCGCTTGGGGCTCTTGCACGGGTCCTGAGAGAGGACTGGAAACACACTGTGGAGCTAGCAACTACTATCATCTATGTCTTCTTCTGCTTCTCAAGGTACATCATTTCTTTACACTTTATTTCTTGTCTTTGTTGTAGTGCTTGAAAGGGCCTGATGCAATGTTTGAGGAGGATTTTACTGCAGGCTGATCTTTAATGTGCTGTCAGCACGGTAAAGTGAAGTCTCTCTGAGAAGTGGCGTCTCTAAATTCAAACTGTTTCAGCATCACCGCTGTAGCCGTCAAAACACAGCTTCATCAACTATTCCTGGTATGGTCAGTCTGATTGTAATCTGTAACTCTCTTTAGGGACAAACTTAACAGACACTGTTGACAGTTGAATTGAATGGTTGCACAGTGGTTCAAGTTCAACTTAAAAATACATCTCATCTGTTCCATCCAGCAGTTTTGGAACACAAAAACAAATCATGTGGCATCCTTAGGACTGATCAGCTACCTAGCTAATCTAACTAGTAGATTTTGAGTACATACTGTTAAAAGGTTTGGGGCCAAAAAACACTTTTTAATCGCCAATTAAGACTACATTATTACTAAATATTTCAATGTCAAATAAATGTTGTTAAAAAAAAATATATATATATATATATGTACACAACAGTATGATTTTGTATTTTTTTAAGATGTTTCTTGTGTTCGTCAAGGCTGCATTTATTTGATCAAAAATACAGCAAAACATTTAATATTGTTAACTATTATTGCAATGTAAATTTTTTTTAAATTTTATTTATACATTGAAATTTAATATATATTTTTTTATTTATTCTTGATCCTTCAAAAATCAAATTATTATATATATATATATATATATATAATAGTTTTTATGAAAATCTAAAGTGGCACAAATGTTTTTAACATTAACAATTGGAAATGTTCCAATAAATTGATCAAAATGTTTATAAATGTTGAGCACTAAATCAGTATATTAGAATGATGTCTTAAGCAACATGTGACAAACCAATTTCACAATAGGACTGTTTTTACTGTATGTTTGAACAAATTAATGCAGTAATTGTAAGCTTAATAAATACTAATCCTAAACGTTTTAACAGTATGCAGCAAATTCTGTTTTGGAGAATTAATATACTACTTCCATTTTAAATTTTTTATGGGAACAGATTGCATGCCAGATATTCTCATATAGCTCTTGTTTAAGGCTGAAAGCCTTGGTATGCTCTCAAAACATCTTTAGTAGATGCAGATCAGGTTACTGCTTTTACTGAGATAGCTGTCAGCATTTATTTAAGCTATTGAAAGTGTGTGCTCTCACTTGATGGTTTTCCTTGGCTCTCATTTTCAGATGGCTAATGTGGAAATTTCTTTCCGCAAGCTAGAATGACTTTGACATTTGAAAGACGTATTTGAAATGTATGATGAGCTGTTTGGCCCGATCTTTCAGTTCTGTTTATGTACTAATCAGGACTAGAGTATGAAATTCATCTGGCACGTCCGTCTCGGTGTCTCTGCATACCAACCGTTGTCTAGTTCTCAGATTGTATCGCATGCATCAGTGTCTGGCCGAAGGTGCCAGAAGAGGTCGGAGGAGGACAGAGCCTCACCACTTGTGTTCTTCCTGCAGTTTCTCGCAGTTCCACGGACTCATTACACACTATAAGATTGGCGCGCTGTGCATGAACATCATCGAGCACGAGCTGAAGAAATATGACCTCTGGCAAGATGAGCTAGAGAAGAAGAGCAAGGCTTATATCCTTTTAATCAATCTCTTTTCATTCAAAAAATCTATTGCAAAAAATAAATGTGTTAACTGATCTAGGTTACTCCTTAACATATCCACGTGAAGAGGACCCTGAAAACCAAAGTTTGCAGAGGGAGTATGAGAAAACCCTTAAGAAATACCAAAACCTCCTGGTCAAACAGGAGCAGCTGCTGCGAGGTACAGGAAGTGAAATTTTTAGTTTGACCCAATCATCCATGAGACATTGATTATGTGTTCCTCTTCCTCCCCATGGCTTAAGTTGCGTTCTACCTGCTTTTGAATCTGTCTGAGGACACCCGCACCGAGCTGAAGATGAGAAACAAGAACATTGTGCACCTGCTGGTCAAGGCTCTAGACAGAGAGAATGAGGAGCTGCTGGTGCTGGTGGTCTCCTTCCTCAAAAAGCTCAGCATCTTCTTGGAGAACAAGAATGACATGGTGAGATCTTCTTCAGAAACTTTGAAATGCAATTTTGTGAGTGAAGATATCATTAAACACTGCTGGTCAAAAGTTTGGAATGATTATGGTTTTTGGGTGTTTTTGAAAAAACTCACTTGTGCTCACCAAAGCAGCAATTCTTTGATCAGAAATGTTGCTGTATTGTATTGTGAAATATTATAGCAATCTAAAAGAACTGTGTTCTGCTTGAATATATATTTTAAAGCATTATTTATTTCTGTCTTACTCCAGTCTTCAGTGTCACATGATCCTTCAAAAAATCATTCTAATATGCTGATTTAGTGCAAAAAAGACAATAAAGACATTTACAATGTTATAAAAGGATTTCTATTTCAAATTATTTTCTTTTGAACTTTGCATTCATCAAAGAATCCCGAAAAAATATATCACTGTTTATACTATGCAGAAAAAGTTTTAACAACAACAAGAAACTTTATTAATTAATCGTGCACCAATAATAAATGATACTTTGTAAAAAACATAATTTTATGTGTGTAATTACCGGTGAAAATTCTGCTTTTCCATCCATTTTAAAATATATTTAAAAATGACAACAATTTTTTTTTATTTTATTGCAATACTATGTCTCCAATGTTTTTATTTAGTCAAATACATGCAACTTTGGTGAGCATAAGAGGTGTAAAACAAAATCAATCAATTAACAAAACAAAACATAAAAACACTTTTGACGGGTATGTGTAGATAAGATATAAATACTGCACTTTAAGGTGTCCTGGAGAATTCTGGGGTCATTTATAGCAGGAAGTTTCTGTCATTGCTGTGCTGAGGTTCGTCCTGGTTGTCCTGCACTGCTCCACTGTCAGTGCACCTGGAATCAATCTACTCTGGCTAGGAATATACATTTATTAAGACAGAAGTTGTTGTTATTCTTGTATCCCTTAACCAAATCCTTGTTGTAGATAAAAGAAATAGATTTTTGGCTTTGAAAATCTCTCATCATGTTGTACATAAAAAACACATGTTGGACAAAAACCTGGCTGTTTTAGGAGCAGCTGAGAAAAAAAAGATAATTCTGTTTGTTTCTCCAGACTAAGCTGTTTTTAAAAGAAAAAAGATTAAGTAATTTTATGTAGCTGTTTCTTTCAACTCTAATTGAATGTATTGTGTTTATTTCACTTGTATGTTTGTAATAGGCTGAAATGGACACCGTAGAGAAACTGTCTCGTCTGGTTCCATGCGAACAGGAAGACCTGATGAATGTCACTCTGCGACTTCTTCTCAACCTCTCCTTTGACACGGGTCTGCGCACCAAAATGGTGCATGTGGGTTTGCTGCCCAAACTCACTGCCCTGCTGGGTAACTCTTCTAACGTTCATATTCGTGACACTCTTGAAAGAAATGCAGTAAAACAGTTATATTGTGAAATAATATTATAATTTAAAATACATTTAAAAGGTATTAAAGTATCTTATTGTATTTTGAAATGTAATTTATTCCTATGATGGCAAAGCTAAATCTTCAGCAGCCATTACTCATGAACCTTCATAAATCATTGTAATATGCTGATTTGCAGTTCAATAGACCTTTTGTTTTTGTTATCAATTTTAAAAACGGCTGTGCTGCTTATTATTTTTGGGAATTCATAATATATTTTTGTTTCAGAAATCTTTGATGAATAGAAAGATCAAAGCAACAGAATTTATTTAAAATAGAAGTAGAGTTTTAGTCACAACAATATTTATTGTCTAATGAATATAAGGTATGCCTTTCTTTAAAAAACACTGGGCTTAAGCTTCTAAAGAGTAATAAATTAATTATTATTATTATTAGATTTGTTTATTTCTTACTGTTTAAAAACTACATCTATCAACTGAAGCAAACAGTCACAGTAATAATCACATAATTGTATGAATTAAATTTTTTAAATGTAAAGAAACATCAATAGTGTGCAGTGTGGCAAATTTGTTGAAAAATGATAAATAATGTAAAATTTGCTTTATTTCTTAAGTTAATGTTGACTGCCCTAAAATATAAAATAGATTTTTTCCTCTTTTATTGTCTGAGCACTCTCTACCACCTTCATAATTTGTAAACTCCCAATTTTTTTGTAGACCAACCCTTTGCACATCATATCCAAGCCCAGAAATGTCACTTTCATAAAGCAGTAGATTAAAAACAAGCAGGATAATATAATTTTCTCTTTTTCCGTTTAAATAAACCTTTTTGGCCCAGCACGAAATGAGAGAAAAGTTACTGGAAAAATTATATTGGTAAGGTTACCAAATTAAAGTTATCTTTAGATGTGTATTATACACTCTTATCTTCGAACTAGAATGAGGCTATTTAAGGTTGCATCCAAGGATTTACGTCAGAAAAATCAGTAAAGTTGAAATGTTTAAAAACCAACATATGATCTACATCAGAATGATTGTCTTTACAAGCTGCAGAATATACAGTTACGCTGAAACCAAAAACCTGCTTTGGCAGAAGCTGGTGCAGGTGCAGATGATGGAGGTTTGGCTTAAATTATGACCGTTTCTATCAGATATCGAGCAAAGCCAAACACATTTACTTAGTGATTATGAGTTCAGCTAGTCATGTCATGCGAGAATAATTCCTCTTTGTGTCTGTTTTCATTTTCAGTCATTCACAACAATCCAACAGCACTTTTCATGCGTCTCTGTCAGGCATCAACCACACAATATTCCTGGTAATTTGATGCATATGACATGCGTCTCTTTTTCCTGACCTGCTCGAGTGACGCTGCTTTGTAAATCCTTCCCGTGATTACATCTAAAGGCTTAATTGCACATTATTTTCGATGTGTTAGGCATTTACGCTTCAGCAGTTAGGGCTGAGTTTAAGAGCTGCCTGGCTGCCGTCGTAAAGTCCGTCCGTCTCCGCTTTCTCTCGCTGAGGGTGAGGCAGCGACGCGGGTCAACGCCGTCTGCGGCCGCTAATGAGAAGCACATGTTCCGGCCACCGAGGGCCCGCCCGGGACGGCCCTCGCTTATTAATGCCACTAAAATATATACCTCCTCCTGTACCCCCAATTAAATAAACTGAGCAAACTTATTCTTTACCTACTCCGCTTTCTCTCACTCTCTCTTTCTTTTTTACCCTGCTATCCCCAGCGGTCACATCTGCTTCTAATCGCCGATGTGATAATGTGTTTGGGGTGTCTCAGGTCCCGACTGCCACGGTCGGACTCATGATGACTGATTATCCCATTGCTCTATCTGAGTGTTTCCTATCTCACAGGGGAGTATCAGCATTAGGGAAGAAGAGGAGGAGGGCGTAAACTGTTATTAATGAGAGTGTTTTGTAGTGTGTGTGGTGCGTGTGTATCTGCGGTCTCTCTCTATCCCGTGAGGATTGAGTTTGGATTGTAATCACATACCCCACATGCACTTATCTATAATCTCTGTGATAAATGGTCCGCTCTCGGCACGAGCCAGTGTAAATACATTATCTAACTGACCACGACTGGTCAATTTAGATAGTGCTTGAAAAGTTTACATGTGTTGAGAATCTCTCTGAAGTTTTTATTTTTCGCATCTTTTCTTTAGGTGATGACACGTACAAGCACGTAGCGATGCGTATACTGTACCACATCAGTGTGGACGACAAATCTAAATCCATGTTTGCGTATACTGACTGCATTCCTCAGGTGAGAGCCTTCTTCACTTTATTCACTTCTAAATAGGGGTTTTCGTTATTTATTATTCTGTTGGTTATTTTTTTTAAATGAATTTGATCATGTAAAAGTAAAAGTAGAAATTGCTTAGACTAGAATTGGTTTCCATTAACTTGCATTGGATCAACAAAAATGGGAAGTAAATCAATTGGATCCAAAATTGTTTAATTACTAATATTCTTCAAAATATCTTAATGTTCTACGGAAGAAAGAAAGTCATACAAGTTTGAAACAAAATGAGGGTAAGTAAATGATGATTGTTTTTGTAATTTCATTATTATTTTGGAGTGAGCTATTGCTTTGAAAGAAAGCAACCCAAAATTAATTGTTAACAGGAAAAGGAAGAATTTTCTGCCAGGACACACACATCATTTTCTACTCTTATCATAGTGACATGTTACTGTAATCAGATGACTTTTTCAGGAATGAAGTAATGTAAGGAGGCTTGTGCACCAGAGAAATGTTTTCATAGCTCCTGTTACTATTGATATACCTGCGTTTGGCTTGTTACGCTGCTAGTTCATGCATGGGAATGTCTTTTGAGGGACTAAATCATCACCTACTTCAGAGTAGATTCCCCACAATAAGAACAAGCAGTGATGTAATGTACGTTGATTACAAAACACCAGAACCCGCCTTTTTTTAAAAAGACTTACTCTACAAACTAACTCCATGAACAGTGATACCCAGATTCTTATCTGTCCTGTTTCCTCCAGTTATTGACGTTATTAAATGCTGTGCTTAAATGACATCACAGTCAGACAGCTTACATCACTTCCTAACTGATAATTAAATGCATTGTTGTTTTTTCTTAATCATCAAGTGGTAAGTAATATATATTATAAAATATGTGTAAGCATGTCATACAGGCCAAATTTGGTTCTTTGGGGATACTGATTAAATTTGAAGATTCTGTGTTCAGAGTTAAATATTAGTATAAATGATAGCAGCATTATAGGATATTCTGAATTCTGGTTATAAACATCTAAAAAATGTAATTTTCTGGTAACTTATCTGGTTTTATATATACGTGTGTGTGTGTGTGTGTGTGTGTATGAACAAGTACTAAAAGGTATTTTGTACTATGCTATTTCAATCATGTTTTTGCTGCTGTGGTGTGTGTCATGTATGTATCATGTGTGCACCACACCTTGTGTTGTAAAGTGGGCTAATTGCTGCGCTGTCTTTCTCTCACATGGCGTTAATGAGATAACAGAGCTAATTTAATTGGAGGGGGGCCTCTGTGAGGTCACCAGCAATTGCCAGGGTACAATTTCTCTGAAACAACTTCTGCCCGAGTGTTGTCATCTTTAAAATGCTTCTCTTCTCTAATTGGGTGAAAATGCCTACCAGATGCTTGTAAAAAGGAAAAAAAGAAAAAGTTAAATTCCTCAACCTAATCGCTCCACCAATCCGCCTGGAGACGGTCGGGGCATGATGTCAGAATAGCTGTGGGACTCCTTAGGGAGATATGCAATGCTTTCTTTCTTTCAGTTGTCCGTGCTCTTTTTCTCTTTTGTTGATTCTTTTAATTTTGTCATTTGTTTGTTTGTTTTTTCTTTTTTTTTTTGTATGCAATTTTTTGTTTGTTAATTCATCCTTTCATGTTTGCTCTTTCTTTATTTTTTCATTTGTTCTGTCTTTGTCAGTTTTTGTTCACTTTTGTTGCTGTTCCATTTTTGTGTTCGTTTATTCATTTGTCCTTTCTTTTTATTTTGAAGGCTCCCCGGACTCTTCATCAATAGCTAAAGTGTGTTGTTTGGTGTCTGTTGATCTGGTATCCCTCAGGTCAGGGCTGGCAGCCGGCCTGGACCCTCTTCTGTAAGGGAGGATTTAGGATTTAGATCAAAAGACCTCACTGCTCTAGGTTCTGAACTGGTGAGGAGAGGCTCAGCATTGGACCCATGCCTCTGCCACAAAGGGGTCTCGCTATAATTACTCAAAGCTGTGAGGTGTGTGTGTGTGAGGAAATGCTTGCAGGGCTTGTGGAGCTATGAAACCATGGAGAACTCAGAGATGGAGGTGGGAGGGAGGGGATGACTCAGGGGTACGAAGCAGGGCCTCCCTTTGCTGGTAAATAGGAGCAAGCAGGTGCCAGTGAGTCTAGACTGCGTGATTTGGAGGCCTGGGACCAGGTTATATGATACTCAATATGGGAAAGGCCTGATTGCTCACTGCTGCCTCTTCACAGGCTTGCGTTGGTCCGTTCGTGCCTTCCTGTTTAGCATCCAACTGGCCCATACTGTGGCCTGTGCCCATTACGGCCAGTGGAGCCTCCTCTATCTTCATCTGTTCATCTCCTCATCTCTCTTTTTAACCACATGTGTGGAATCTGTTGGCCGCTGGCCAGTTATCTCCTTAAGACAGGCCTGCCAAGTCTCTCTCATTGGGCCGTTATCAGCTGCAGCATTGACCTGATTGAAGCGGACTGTGGGATATTGTCTCAACTCTCTCTGGCTTTTGAATAAAAACACAAATATCAATCCTTTTGCCAACAATGACAGCACTAATACTTCTCCCTGTCTGAAACCAGCTCTTTCATCATTTATTTCTTTTCCTTTCTTTCCGTCTGATTGTTGCACGATACTCCACATGCAATACTCCTTGCTTCTGAAATGTGCTTCAAAAGGCCCAATGTGAAATCACTCTCTGAGGATGTTTGGAAACCACACATCAGCCCTATTCTGGGCTTCATATTAGATGAAGCTTTTCAAGTTACTTGTCTCTTTGATAGGTGTCAGCCCAGATTTTTGTATTTTTTTGCTTTAATTATTATTATTATTATTTTACTATTACTATTCATGAAAACAACAATTATAATAAAAAATAATCATTAAATTATTATTCACTTAATTAATTGTGTAACTGTTGATGTAACTTTGGTTTAGGTTGCTGTTCCTGATTTCATTATTATTGTTATTGAATTTATTTTAAAATTCAATTGAACAAATAATAGTACTACAGCTAATAAATATTAATTGTCGTAAGAATTAAAGGGTTCTTAAGAATTATACTTAGATGATCTTATTCAAAAAAGTATTAGTATTTATGTTCTGGTTCTTTGGTACTTTACATATGGAATCACAATAGTTTATAGGTGAACCTGAAGCTTGGTGTGTGTTATAAATATTAGAGTTTGCAAAATACAGCGGTGGCCAGCTAACCAGCTAAAAAATGGTCAGATGTTTCTATCTTTAGGTGTAGTGTGTCAATAGCAAATATCAGTTTACATTTCCGAACATTAATTTTGCTATTAATTGTTATAATCAAGTGAGATATTGTCTGCACAAGGATACTGAGAACCAGAGATCTGATCTGATCATCATCCAGTCTGTCTGGAATGACAAACTGAGACAGACTCAATCCAGAAGAACTGTGACAGTGTCTCCAGATGCTTCAGGAAACCTACCTGCGAAGCTTCCTGAAAAACTATAAGTGCACCTGTAATGCAAAAGCTGGGATCCTCCCACCAAATGTTGATTTAATTTAGTTAATAGAAGATAATTGACAAGGAAGCATTTTTACACAAGTGCCTAAAACTTTGAACAGTACTGTAGCTTCACAGGTATGTTTCTTGAAGCATCTTTGAGACGTTGTCACAGTTCTTCTGGATTGAGTCTGTCTCAGATTGTTCTGTTTTTTCATGTGACAGACTGGATGATGATCAGATCAGATCTCTGTGTGGAGCACTGCTGTTTTCATACTCTTTGTGCAGACAAAAATCTCACTGCATTATTACAATTAATGGCAAAAATAGTGTTTGGAAATGCAGACTGATATTTTCTATTGACAAACTACACAAAAAGATAAAAACATGATTTTTTTAGCTGGTGAAAATACTAGTGTTTTGGCCAGCGCTGTATGCAAGCATGTTAATCAGTGTGAGCCTTCAAGCATGTAATGTGATATTTGTGTTGAATAAATATACTCATGCCTCTATAAAAAGCAAAAACTCTATCAACGCACATATTTGGTGCCCAGTTTGCAGCAGTTTCTGAATGTTGTTCTGTTGTAAGTGTTAAGCCCTGCTAGAACTTTATAGTGTGCTCTGGATATTTAATGTTTTCATGTTGATACCCTGCGTATAGTAATTCAACTGAAATCCTGTGTTGTGTGTGAGCAGCTCATGCAAATGCTCTTTGAACATGGCGAAGAGAGAATCGACACCGAGCTCATTTCATTCTGCATCAACCTGGCTGCTAACAAGACGAATGCTCAGGTTCTCTGTGAGGGTAAGAATAGAATAACATGCAACATGTCAAAAACATTGCTGTTTATTGTAATAAAACATACTGTCACACTTCTCTGTAATAAATAATAATACATGGAATCTGATCAAATTTCAGATTAATCTCTGGCTGATCGTGGTTTGTTGTGTATTTGCTCTGCAGGTAATGGATTGAAGATGCTGATGAAAAGAGCACTTAAACTAAAGGACCCACTGCTGATGAAAATGATCAGAAACATCTCACAGCATGACGGACCTCTGAAACAGCTCTTCATTGTAATATTCTGTCTTTAACAGTCAGAAACGACTTAAAGAAAACATAAAAGCATCATTTAGCATTGTTATGTTGATATTTACTTTTCGTTTTAATTAACAATACGTACTTTGAACAAGGAATTATAATAGTAAAAAAAGTACAAATTCAATTTTTAAAAACATTATTTTTATTCATTTACTTGTTGCATTGTGTTATATTTAATAGCCCTGAAGCAAAAAATGTAAATCTAAAAGAAGATATTTCATCATCTCCCCCTCAGGACTATGTGGGTGATCTGGCAGCTCAGATCAAGCAAGAGGGCGATGAAGAGTTTGTTATTGAGTGCTTGGGTACAATGGCAAACCTCACCATTCCTGACCTGGACTGGGAGCTCCTGCTCAAAGAGTACAACCTGGTGCCCTACCTCAAAGACCACCTCAAACCTGGTAAAGCCAACCATTACCTGTTTGTGTTTCAGGATGTAGTTGTAGTGGAAAGCTAATACACAGCCTGCTACATACAGTACAATGCTACACTGTATGACCGTCATTGGGCCTTTTTTATTGACCTCAAGGTGCCAGATCACAAACTTGACAAGTTTTTCATACTTTTTCATCACCTTTTGCCTGTTCATTAAAAGGTCCTTTAAAAAGATTTTAAAATAGAATTTCAAATATCCTGTGCAGTCTCTAAACTACTATGATCTCACAAACTTGTATGTAGAATTGTTTAAAATGCTGTTTAAAAGTTTTAGATGAAGTATTTCAAAATTACCGATTGCAAAAATTGAATGTCAATATTTTTTTAAGGTTGTATGTGAAACAGTATCCAATATGAAACGCTAACATATTAATCTTTCGTGTAGTAAATTATGCTACGTCACAGTACCTCATATTTATGAGAGACATCTGTTTATAATTATACTTATATTAATATTTTAATGTATTTTGTAATCCAGTTTTGTGTAAAAACAGCCCAACTTTTGACATCAGCCTCTTTTATTAGTCACAAATTTAACACTTTTTGTGTAAAGGCAGTATGCCATTCATTGGAATTCCTTACTGGATTGTATGAAATACTACTTTTTGCCAAAGCAGACTTAACCTTTCACCTCTGTGTTTCAGGCTCAGCAGAGGATGACCTGATCCTGGAGGTGGTGATCATGATCGGTACGGTGTCAATGGACGACTCCTGTGCCGTCATGCTGGCTAAGTCTGGCATCATTCCTTCTCTTATTGAGCTGCTAAATGGTAAGTGCGCTGCCAACACTTACATACATTTATTAGCAATGAGTGCTTAAAGAAACAAACGGATCTCCAAACCCTCTCGACATAAAATCTTTGTCATTATCGCTAACCATAAAAATAAATTCCAGAGAAAAAGATCAGTGCTGTTTTGATTTCTACTTTTGTTTGGCTGAATCGCTAAAGCTGCCCACCCCCCCCCTCTTTGCGTGTCTGTAGCCACTCAAGTACCAGATTTCAATTTGGCATGCTGTCTTCCCTAATGTGATCTGATGAAATGAGTTTTGAAGAGTTTATTTAGACTAAACTAATATTAAATTAGAATAAATAAACAGCCCATGGCTGCGTGGGACACCGAGGGCTGGTTCTCGCTTTGTGCATTATGTGCTGGGAAGTGACAGTGTTTTCAGGAACAGGAAAGCACCGGGTTCATGGCATGCATCACATTTGCTGGTTCTGCTCAATGTGAGCCCTCATTTCAATAAATGCCTGATGGCGGGGCTCTTCCTTGCCATGAATAGAATAAATGTTTAAGAGGCCAAGGAGGTGGAGGGCCAAAATAGCGACCATACACAGCTCCTCTCAAAAAGAAAAAGGAAAGATGCTTGTTTTGAATTGCTCCCACTCCAGACACAATGGTATCAATTACATGACATTCAACATCTGAAATGTTTTTGCACGACATGCCATATAATATGTTATAACTTTGATCACAACAATGCAATAACAAAACTGACATTTGTTTTCCTGGTGATAAGCATTATGTGGCAATGCCGGATTGACAGATGCTTGGGCATTGTTTTATTTATACATAACTTTTCAGCACTTGTGTTCGTATACTCGTTCACTGGCTCTTTCTCATTTGAAGAGGTGCTGACATGTTCTCTGTGATGTTATTTGTAGCTTGTGCAAAGCTTGTGCAGCTCCTTGCTGTAGTGGTATTCAGTTTCTGGTCCCATGGAGCAGCTAGACTCTTTTCTATCATTCTTCTGGAGGAATTTCAGTCTCAGGGGAGGAGAACGTTCTGAGCCAGATCAGAATTGAAGTAAAGGCTTTTATTAAAGTTTGGAGGGGGGCAGCAGTTCTCCATAGGAGCTTTCTGTATCATTTCAGAGGAAACGTTGATACTTTCCCCAAATGGCGGCTTCTCACGAGAGCCTTCATACATAAACATGATCCACTGGAGGAGGTTTTGAACGTCAGCTCGCATGAACAGGCACCATCGGATAGGAAATGCCTGCGCAGCTGCACTGGAGTGTGTGTGTTTGTTGGTTTGCTGTATCGCATTTCAGTTTAATGCTGATGTGCAGATATTCTCATGATAAGAATACTGTTGTGCCTTCATATAATAATAATATATAATTTGGTCCAATTCTTCTTTATATGATGCGAGATGTTTGGTTTTGTGAGGTCGAAGTAATGTTCTTCAACTGCTTGTGTTACTGCGACCAGCCCAACAGGAAGACGATGAATTTGTGTGTCAGATCATCTACGTCTTCTACCAGATGGTCTTCCACCAGGCCACCAGAGATGTCATCATTAAGGACACTCGTATCCTTGTTACAATAAATTGGTTTTCCATGTATGGGCATGTTTATCTGCGCAGATGTTTTGTGAACGGTCCTTGACAGCTGTTTGGCCTGTCTTGACTGGTGATTTGATACTTTTGGGTTCTTCTATACTGAATATTGCAGCTAGGTTTCATGACAAAACATTTTACATACAGACTAAAATCAGGCCACCAAAGACCAGACCAGTGGGGCTCAAAGCCAGACAAAAGCCATTTTTATGTGGTTTTAAGAAGTCTAAAGACCAAGCTCCAATGTAAGATGTTTGCCATATTTTACTTAAAGTTATTGTAATCATATGATGGCAGTTTTATATTCAGCTGTTCACATCTTCATACTTAGTTGTTCTTTTTAATAATTCAATATTTTTGTATGACAAAGATATGGGAACCT
This sequence comes from Enteromius radiatus, assembly GCA_032357445.1. Lineage (NCBI taxonomy): Eukaryota > Metazoa > Chordata > Actinopteri > Cypriniformes > Cyprinidae > Enteromius > Enteromius radiatus. The sequence goes on along the minus strand of JAUCMS010000044.1, from coordinate 6,822,496 downwards.
TGATACTTTATTAATACTAAATGCTAACTATTTATAATGAATCATATTTAATAATATGACCGCTTAATGAGCTCTTACTAAATATTTACACACAAAGACAGTGTAGAATCATGACTATAATAATGGCTTTTACATGGCATGGTAAAATAGTGAAAATTGTAATTATGGTAATTGAACTATGAACTCCTTAACTGTATTTCAAAGAGGCCCCAGCCTACCTCATCGACCTTATGCACGACAAAAATGTGGAGATCCGGCAGGTTTGTGACAACACTCTGGACATCATTGCTGTAAGTATTCACAAACAACCCCTCTACACATGTGCACTCAAATACAAATGAGAGACTTCTGTGTGTGTTTCCGCTCAGTGCTGACCATGTGTGTTTACAGTGCTGATAAAATGTCTGCAGTTAATGCCCACTCACTGACATTAGATAGCAGTAATTGGTGGTGAACTCTTGAGAGGTAGGTTTGTTTGGGGAAGTGTTTCATTCACTTTATTAGCCTGCTCGTTAAGCCTCGGCCACATGAAAGCATGCGTGTGGGATCTGGTTTGTATCTGTGGTGACAGAGAAAGTGCAGATGTATAGCTCTGGCTCAGCAGACTGACATGTTTGACGTTGGTATCGGTATCAAGTATGCAGATTTACATTTTCATCAGCAGAACAAAGAAATACATGCAGGGTTGGAGTAAATGATGACAGAATTTCTATTTTTGGGTGAATTATTCCTTTAAGGATATTTTAAAATTTAATAAATAAATATAATTTTTTATTAGTGCTGGGCAATGATTAATCGCGATTAATCGCATCCAAAATAAAAGTTTTTCTTTACATAATATATTT
>JAUCMS010000044.1:6806885-6821551 GCA_032357445.1 Enteromius radiatus | reverse complement strand
ACGCATATATTATGTAAAGAAAAACTTTTATTTTGGATGCGATTAATCGCGATTAATCATTGCCCAGCACTATTTTTTATATAAACATTGTACCATCTCAAGCTTAATTAATATTGTCTTAGCAAATAATTATAACTCCAGAATGGTAACAAAATTGAGAGATTAGCTCTTTATTTTGATAGTCAGCTATAGACACTCTACTGTCTATAAGTCACTTTGACATTGACATGTAGTTGCAAATATACTTAAAGTTTGTAGATGTCTAAAGTGGACTGTTGGAATAAAGAGTACTAAATTAATATGCAAAAGTTTTGATTTCTGATTAGTTTAAATTCTGATTAGATTTTGATTCTGGGTGTCTTGGTCCTACTTCAAAACAATTGTCAATGCATCCACAGCTGATTGGAAGGTTCTGTTGATGGAGTTGAATCTAAACAGAGCTGTACCTATAATATATTTCAGCAACATCTTGGTTTCAAAAATCTTTTTGGAGAATTTTCCCCCTCCCCCAGGCTGGAACATACTTAAAGGGATAGTTTCTTTTTTTAAAAAGATTTATTTTTTGGCGTTTTTGCCTTTATTATATTATATAGGATAGATTAGAACTGACAGGAAGTGAAGTGGTAGAGAGATGGGGGGGGGGGAGATCAGAAAAGGTCTGCGAGCCGGGACTTGAACTTGCAACGCCTGAAAAGCAAAGGCACTGAATGTCAGTGCACTGCCCACAAGGCTATCGGCGCCGACCAAAGTTCAAATTTCTGTCATAATTTACTCACCCTAAGGTTGTGCCAAACCTGTGTGACTTAATTTCTTCTGCAGAACACAAAATAAGATATTTGGAAGAACGCTAGTAACCAAAGAGTTTTGGCAGTTGATGAAGAAAAACACTGACATTTCTCAAAATATCTTCCACAGAAGAACGCAAGTCATACAGGTAAATAACTGATGATAGAATTTTCATTTTGGGGTGAGCGATTTCTATAAAATTGTGGGTACGGGTCTGTGTGAGTGTGTACTCTTTCTGGCCCCTTGGGCTTTGCATCAGGCTTCTAGCCCCGGGCTCCCACGTAGTTCTGCGCTGCTGTGTCCACATGATGAATGGACAGAGCAGAGAAAAGAGAAACATGGCTTATTTACTCAGGTTCTGCCACAGGGGGCCTCGGCTGATTAATCCATATTTTCATTCAGCGGAGCAGGCGGCGGCAGGACACCTCTGTGGGCCTTTAGACCCTGGGACAGAGAGCTGGCCTTGAGCTCTGAGCTTCAGCAGCCCCCCTCCTGCACCCTGCATCTCTCTTTTGCCTCACCGTACAGCACTAATGTTACATAAAAAAAAAAATAAAAAAAAATCAATGTATGGGTACATTAAATACTTTGCAGTGAGGGTTTAGCTTTATTATCTTTATTTATGCTCCGTGAGAGAGTAACAAATTCATTCATTTTCTTCATCATTTGGATCCAGTTCTATTCACCTTAAAAAAAACCTCTAAACTAAAATAAAATTTCACAATATTTCTGCATTTACTGTACTGTATTTTTCAAATAAACGCACCTCTTTTGAGCACAAGAAACTTCTTTTAAAGAGAAAATCTTACCACTCCACTTTAAACAGTAGTGTATATGTGATTTGATTGATTTATATTGTTTATGGACATAATAAGTGAGGGTCAATTATGTAAGTCACACGTCTCTCAGAAGAGCACTAGTTCAACACTGTTTCATTAGAAGAGGTTCATGAAGATTGAGGTCGACTGATGTAGACACTCTTGACATGCGTTGGCGAAGGAATCCAATAACACAAAATCAACCGATTCCCACAAAATCTCGCCGAAAAGTGCAGGCCAGGGCAGAAAGCGTATGAATGTGGGCGAGGTGTGTGTTGTGTGTGGCACTCCACCCAGTCTGTGGGCTCTGCACCCTTAATCACTGACTTCACGGGGTTCAACCAGAGCTCTGTTTCTCTGTGGCACCATCAGCAGCCACAGCCTAGAGGGAAAACCCTGGGCAGACAGAAGCCCTCATTGTGGGATGAAATATATCTGCTGCGGAGGGTCCGGATGGTGTTAGAAGTTTGCTCAACGGTAAATGGTAGATTGCCAGGCATGACAGTATTTGGGACGCTCTCAGATATTCGCTGGAATTCTCTTGTGGGGAGTTCAAGTAGAGCTGGCACTGAGATATAGAGTGGCAGCGCTGTTTTGACAACTTGAAATGTATGCATTTGCACAGCTGTGTGGGATAATTTAGATTAGAGTGGGTAGTAACACATCTATACATGTTTGTGTGTGTTCTGCAAAGGAGTATGATGAAGAGTGGGGGAAGAAGATCCAAAGCGAGAAGTTTCGCTGGCATAACTCACAGTGGCTGGAGATGGTAGAAAGCAGACAGATGGAGGACGCTGAGCCCTACCTGTACGGAGACGACCCGGACGATCTGGAGCAGCCCGATCTCTTCTACAGCACTGGTTAGAAAACACACACATACACCCCAAACATAGTTGCTAACACAACTTGATTGACATCCTGTGCCACAATTTGACAGACACGGAAAGTTAACAACTTACATTTAGATTTCCAGATTTTTGCATTGGGGTTGTGGTGCTGTATTTTGAGTTGGGTCGAGTTGGTGTCATCAAAGGCTTGTCGTAGTGAGAGGCTGTCAGGAAGATAAATGAGGAGAACTGCTGGGTGGAAGTGGCTCTGCTGGGTCGCTGTCTCATACGTTTGTTTGCTCTCTGTGTGTGTGCAGATGGTATGATGGCCCCAGAGCCAGGCCTGAGTCCAGACTTCTACAGCCAGTTCCACTCTCAGAACGGAGACTTCAACGCCTGGTGAGTGAGCAGCTGTTACCCTCATTAGCTTCCCTTGCATTAAATACATATGTAGTAAAAACTCTTTATAATGTATTTTGCCCTTTTGGGGACACAGTAAAATATTTTTCTCATCCTGGTATCTTCTAGGAAGTCTTTCTCAAGCTTGTGTTATCTTCAAGCCTGGCTGTTTGCATTCATACAGCTGTTGCAAATGTTTTAGATTTATTAAAGGTTATTTTTAAAAAAGAAAGAAAACTACATAATAGTGATTCATCTAAACAACCCTTTTGCTTGAAAACATATAAAACAGCATATAAAATAATAGGTTACTTGCGTAACCCTGGTTCTCTGATAGCATTAACTGAGGTGTCTCATTATGGGATACGCCCCTTCCGCTTATTCCTAGAAGCCCAATTCCATTATTCCAGCCCCAATTGGCTGGCAGACATGACGATGTGTCAGGGAGTGGCACACCTCTTCCTCGCTTCGCACAGCAAGGAGGGTACCCTGGTAAGACACCTTACCTAATGCTATCAGAGAACCGGGGTTACGCAAGTAACCTATTGTTCTCTTTCAAGCATACGTTTCGGTGTCTCACTATGTGATATACTAACTCCCATATTGCCAGAAGTCTCCTGCCAACCAAAGAAACTATTATTATGGGCTGGTTAAACAACGCTCAAGATCCTATGCTCAATACAGCATGTGCAAACGTTTGAGCTGTAACATCTAGTTTATAGAACCTCGCAAATGTGTGCGGTGAGGACCTACTTGCTTCACTAATGTCTTGTAACATGACACCTTTAAAGAGCTCCTATGATGTCGACATTCCTCTTGTTGAGTGGGCACGTAAGCTGGGCGGAGGCTTCAGATCCTTACTGAAATATGCAAGACAAACTGCCTCCACTATCCAGTGGGATAAATGCTACTTAGTAATCAGTTTCTCAAATGGAGCCACAGAAATTGCATCAAGCACCAGATCCCAGATATTGCATCCAGAAACACCTTTATGGTTAAGCAAGCTTTACCCTGGTCTATTAGATCCATGATTTTGCATACAGCATATGTATGATCTCCGCCAGCTAATATTTCCCTGGCCATCGTGGAGCTACTAGTATTATTTTCAGTCTTTCCTCCCTGATTCTGTGAAGGGCTGGAGATATCAACGTTATCGGTGGGAACACGTAAAGGAGTCGGTTCATGATATCTCATAGCCTCAGGGATAAAACACTGTCATTGCTCCACAAAATCAGTTTGCTCTGGAGTGCCGATTGAGGGATGTATGAAAACGGCGTGGTGGCCAACAGATCGGACAATACCAAAATCTAAGCCAGCAACCAGTGTGGGGACTATCTGCGTTGAGCAGGTTTCTGGTGTGAAGCGAGAAGAGGTTTTTGAATGTTGTAATGACGTTGCATCGCTCCTTTTATACCAAGGGAAGGCAGCCACTCCTTGACGCAGCGTCATGTCTGCCAGCCAATTGGGGCTGGTGTAATGGAATTGGGCTTCTAGGAATATTCGGAAGGGACATATTTGGTGAGACACCAAAATGTATGCTTGAAAGAGAGCACTGCTGATTTGTTGTAGATAACATTACCTCAGTGATGTACTTATATCAGTATAATTCAACAACGATTTAGAATACATCACATAAATTCACTTAGTTTGCAAGGCATAATAACCCAAACATGTAGTATATTGCAAACAGCAAGTGACAGTCTGTTTGTCTCACAGGCCCCAGACCATCAGGCCATTGTTACTGTAATTGTTTTCTCACATCAGTTCAGTTTTCGGGTCTATGAAGCAGCATTTTTTAATCTTCTACATTAACACCTTTCATTTTTGTAATTGTCTGTGAAGCATTTGGACAGTATGATCAAAGCTCTTCAACAAAGCGCCAGCCAATATATATCCATCTCAAATATTTCTCTCTGTCAACGATACTCTTTTGGCCCAAAAATAAACATGCCTTTCAAGCTCCATGCAGCCAAATATATTGTCCACATTCCTCTACACACATACATATGAGTACAGATGAAATAACATTTCCCCTCTCCATCCAATCCAGTGCTCACACCCCCCACACCACCACCAACTTGTGTTTGATATGCAGCTCAGATAGTACTACTTACTCTTGTAGTCTAAACTTGCCCTAATAGTGCATACTTGATGGGATCTATTCCACTGCACGTGTTTATTATGCGGCGTGTTCTTTGTATGGAGAATGCGCCGCTCATTGGGCTGTTTGTTTTGGCTGGGTGTGGATTTGGGCACTTCGCAGACTGACGGCTGGGGCGCTGGGCTGTCTTGTGGGTGAGGATAGAAGCGGGGATCCAGATGGAGTACCGACTTCTCCAGCGGCTCTTTGTAAAGTGATACATCTCAAATATACACCAAGGGTTGGGGGGCAACATTAGGGTCCTGGGATGAATGGTTTAATTTGAGTGGGCAGCTCTGAGTGACAGAGGTTACCATAATAATCAAATAGAGTTTCAGTCTTTACTTAAGACGCTTGTGAAATGATGCGTGTGAACACAGGCCTTTTGGAGTGGTTTACTTCACTAGTCGACCTGAGGGACAGGTATTTGAGTAACTGGAGTGGTACATCATGAGTCCCATGGTATATTGGTACTAAAATAGAACAGCCAAATTAAAAATGTACAGTTGTACGACATAATTTTATCAATCTAGGCCAAGCAGAGCAGTTCAGGCATTGACATACGTGAGATTATTTTGTAAAACATTTAAGTTTTATGTATAAATAACATCCAGATGGGTTGCTTAACTATTGTGCTTTGTATGACAGAATTAGTAATACAAAAAAGTAATACAAGTAATAAAAGTAGAAAGTAATACAATGATGACAACAGAGAATTTTTCAAATACTCTGCTGTTCAAAAGTTTGAGGGTAGTTATATAAATAAGACAGATGTGTTTTTTGTTTTAAAGAAGAATTAATACTTTTATTCAGCAAGCACACATTACAAAGCTTTTCTTTCTGGGGCAGTCATGGCCTAATGGATAGGGAGTTGGGCTTGTAACCCAAAGGTCGTGGGTTCGAGTCCCAGGTCCGGCAGGGGGAGTGAATGATCAGGGCTCTCTCCACCTTCAATACCACGAATGAGGTGAGACAAGCCACCACTCCCCCAACTGCTCCCCAGGTGCAGCAGCCATTGCTCTGTGGGAGCAGTGGGCGGCCAACTTTAAATGACAAATGGCTGCAATACAACAAAGAGAGAAAAATTTAAGGGGGTCTGAATATTTCCGTACCCACTGTATATATGGGTAGTTGACAAATAAAAATTGGACCTCATCCTATGATGTGACACAAATAACATGAGAAAGGTATCTTAATTCTTAAGGTTAAAAATAGCATGAGAGAGATTTATGTTAGGTTTTTTTTTTTTTGCTGTCACACTATAGGACACATTAATACGTCAACTACCCATATGTAGCAATTATTCAGGATACAAGATTAATCTGGACATACTTTGTATGCTTCCTCCAAAGCCATTTTAAAATCTGTCTGAGCTGTCATCAGTCCATCATCGTGTTGACTCCGGTGCAGACAAAGACTCGATGTCTCTGATTAAAGATTTGAAGCGTTTAGTTGTTGTATGTATTAATGAATATAGCTGTCATCATTTACTCGCAACATCTGAGCCGCTGAAAACGCTGAGGATTAACATTACTTTCAATTTAAAGGGAAAGCACTGAAAATGCTTTATTGTGGTGATTGTTCAAAGTACAAATCCAGTACAGATGAAAGAGAAACAATCGAGTACAAGATGACAATATATTTTAATAACTGTACACAGTATTGTCAGGCTGTGTCTAAGATTCCCCAGATCCTGTTGATTCCCTCCGCTAGAGATTAAGAATGAAGACAGATGAGGTGCTGAATCGAGCTAAAAGCGGTCACTCCGAGCTCGAGTGGGACACACTGTCTGCAGATGGGCTTCTGATGTCCCTGAAGAAAAACCAGCTCTCTCTGCGTGTCTTTTGTGTGCACGCATCAGACTGACAAATCCGCCTTTATTCAAGCCGTGTGCGCTGCGTGTCCCTAAAGCCTTGGGGAGCTTGGACGGGAACGCGGGAGGAAAATAGAAAACAGGGATGTGGAGACGCAATCAGGCAAAGGAAGGGGAAGAAAGGGGGTGCTGTTGATTTGACACAGCCAAGGTAGGGCATGTAACCGGAGAAGTGACAGGAACGGGAGATCAAAGCATGGGCTGGAGAACAAGTTGGGGAAAAAAGGAGGAGAAACGTCCTTTTATAAAAGAGCTGAGACCCGTTTCCTGTGCAAACACACTCTTCTGAGCTATGAAACAATGTCTGGTTAAAAGGGCCTTTTTTTATGGGCACCTTTGGCTGTTTCCTCTCCCAGAACGTCAGGGCTGACCTGGCTCCCCATGAGCTGTCAGTCCCATCCCCACTCTGCTTTTATTGCCCTGTTTTGAAGCCCCGTGCAGGAAGAGGTGACAGGCTGCCTCATAATTGGACAGGAATGTGCTTGCTATGGGATAGCCGTGGAGATAAATCGAAGAATAAATTCCCATTATTTTTCATTTTCTTATCAGAATGTGTTCATTGTGTAATTTTCGGGCGTTAATATCATCCCGTAATTAATGACGTGATGATACCGAGTTGAAGCGTGAAATGAACTCTTGATAACTCGCGGCAATAAATTCTCAGTGCAATAAAAGCTCTCCCTCTGTAGATGATTATCCCGAACTCTGGAAGGCCAAGTACCGAGTTAAAATTTAGGTGTCAGAGTCAAAAACGGAGGCTCGGCGCACCTACAGGTGGCGCCGACCCGCACATGAATCCCTCTTACCCTCGGTTCAAATTCAGCCTGACAGATCTGGCAGGCCAATAGGAAAAAGACATATTTTAGACAGCAGTGTGTGCGAGTCGGGGTGCTAAGAGGAGCTGTGTTTGATTACTGGAGGTCATATGAGGCTAAAAACAACACAATGTAATGTGGGCACATAGGGGCAAAGCAAACAGCTCATAATTTAAAAGCTGTGGGCTTGAACCTGTTGGTTTAGAGGGATCCAGACAGAGCCAACGACCAATTTGTTTCTAGAACCGCAGAACTTTTTTGACTCTGGCTGTCCTGAATGAGTGTAAACGCTTGTCAAGGTGTCCCATCTCGGCTGTTTTACTCTCACTTCATCGTCACTTCTTTCTTTGTTAGGTTTTTTGTTTTAATAATACTAATTGAACAGATTTATATGAATATTGTAACAATTTTGGAAACGTTTTGTACATTTTTGTCCCTCAGCATGTAGCCCGTAGCATATTGTGGTATGTTGAACAGCAGGTAGATGTTTTTAAGGAAGCTTGCTCATATAATGGATCCATTTTTTATGTCACATCATCAACTAATATACAATATACTTTAACAGGAAGAACAAGAATTAACCAAATTGTTGAAATATATAATTGGTCAGTTTTTATTACTATATTATTGGTGTTCACTTCTTATTTCATTTTAATGACCAATCGTTACTGGGGTCAGGTTATGAAATGTCCAGTGTGCTTGGACCACTACCACATTTATTTTTCATAAGAAGTTTCTGCTGTCTCTCCTGACAATATATATGGAAGAAGGCCATCTAGTGCCTCTTAGAGGTACCACGATTAACAGAGTTTATGCTTGCTTTCACATCTTTCTTCAGCAACGGAGCAGACGGACGTCCTGCCACTGCTTATGGCTTCCGTCCTGACGAGCCGTTCTTCCACGGCTACGGATCCTCCAGATAGAGCTGCTGCAGAACACCATCTCACCGTTCTCTCGTCTAGATAACTCAGTCCAACCAATCTCTTCCAGAAAATATAAACCCACCCTTGAAATAAAAGGCAGGTTTAATAGTGAGACCCCAGAAAAATGCTTGGTGATGCTTTATAATAACTTTTAATTATTCATTAAGAAAAAGATCAGTAGTTCATTCAAATATGTAAACTGTTGTTTTATATTCAAACGTTTATATAAGTTATACATGGAATTTTCTCATTGTTTGAAATGTATGCAAATATGCTTAACAGATTATTTGTGTACATTATATTATATAGTGTATTATTATTTATAAAGGATATTATAAAGTGCTGTAGTTCAATTGACTTAATTTACATACAGGGTACAATTTAATTTGCTTCATACTTCTACCAGCTGACTTACTACAGTTACATTTTAGTTTCAAAATAGCCTTTATTTATACTTTTTTATTTTTAGGTTTTAGGGAGTGCACTTTAATAGTATACGGTATATTTATTGAGTATATTAACTGGAATGAATCTGTTCATATTCACTAAATAATAATCAGCTAAATGTTCCTAATTGACCGATTTATCCTGTTCTCATTAACCAGAGTTGACTCCATAAATGCATAAACAACTTAATGCATAATGATGTAGCATCACTCACTTTCAAAATGTCTTGCACTAATTGTCATGTGTAACAAAACTATATGCTGTGTCCGTTAGATAGCTTACAGTATATAAGTAAGAGATATTTATGAATGAACTACCTAACAATGTCCAGGGTTCACTGCTGTGAAAATGGTTGAGTCTTACAACACTTTTAAGTAAGGTGCTAAATGCTGCCTCTGGTACTATTTTATGCTGTTGTTTTAATTTTGGTTAGGTTTCTGATTGAGATGTAGTGTGTATCTGTTCATTTTTAAGTTAAGTGTTTTACTGTCGATAATTCAATTTTAATGTATCTGAATGAATTCAGGACCGCTCTGTATTTCCAGACACAAAATGTGCCTCCTAACATCTTGGCCTTTGCTGCTATAAATGATCCTGTGAGTTTGACATATTAATGTGAATTGACCTCAACTGCGAACAGAAGAAATAAAACAATGCACTGATGAATTGTCTCTGTTTTGTGGAAATTTATTTAACAGACTCTTACTGTAATCATCATCATATGTACAAAGGTACTGTGTCTCATTTTCGGGAAAATCTACAGCATGGTACAAAATAATTGTTTAGTGATCAGCGCACAATCTCCTGTTATTTATTATAAAGAATGAGTTGTCTACACACCAGCACAACTCATTAATAAATTAGTCAGTCCACCAAAAAAAAAAAAAAAAAACATTTGTGTACCATTAAAAAATGTAGAGTTTCTCTTTTTTTCTCTCATTTAATTTCCTTCATATTTTTAAAAAAACATAAAAATGTTTCGACATTAAAATTAAGTACTGCAAATACAAACAGCCCTCTATATATATTCAATTATATTTATGTGAATGTATATGGTTGTTTCTTAATATGTTATAAGATACAGTGTTACAAAAAAAATCTATTTTATATGGCCACTTGGTTTCCATGTAAGTCATAACAAAGTAATGTCAATATTTAGATTATTACTGAAAATAGAAAATATTAAAAGGGAACACTGTAGTTTGTTTTGTTAGCAGAGCTAAACAGTTGATAAAAACACATCAGAACCTCGTTCAAAGCGTTTTAAGGCTGGTTTTCAGCACAAGGTCTGATTACGTCCTCTATCTCGATGACCTCCATGATGAGATCTCTGATAGCCTGCACATTGTCAGCGGTCTCCTCCTGGGGATCTGTGCTCACAGCGCACATCTGTATCTCCGGATCTGATGTTAAACCAACAGCGCCCCCTGCCAGATCATCAGGAACCGAGTGGACTGGACTGTCTTGTGTTTCATTTCTATTCTCATCACTAGAAGGCACTGCCTCACATGCCTTGTTATCCACAACAAGGTGCTCATCAGAAACACTGGCACCCACAGCAGTGTCTTCAACACAAACTTCAGCGCTGATTGTCAGGTTAAGTTCGGGTTGGACGATATGTACAGATTCCTCTTTAATTTCAGACTTGGGAGGGCTTTTGCTTTCTTCATCTGCTTCCACATTTAGGGATTCGGAGGCGATAACAAGCGGGACAGGAACCTCTTCAGCTGTTGAGTTGAGATAGACTGCTCGGTCTGTACTAGCAGAAGATCCTTCTGTAACTTCATCCTTCGCTTTAGAAGAAGGTGCCTCTGTTTGTGAAGGTGAATCTTCTGCAGGTGAGATGCTTTCTGGCTTGGTCTCGGAGACCTCTGGAATGGGTGATGAATTAGGTAATGTTGCTTGGGAAACATTTAATGGGGATGTAGATTCTGGAGAAGATACTGTAATCGTCACTGTAGGAATGACTGAAGCCTCGTGTGTCTGATGGGCGTCTTCGCTGATGGCTGATGAGGTGATCTTCTGCTCTTCTTTTTGAGAGAGAGCAACAGAGGCCGGTACCTGTGGTGGGCTGGAGGGGGCAGAGAGGGGCGGTGTCCGGCTGTCGGCCAGGCTGCTTTGACTAACACATTGCAGGTCAGTACTGTCAGCAAACAGGTTGTTCTTCTTCAGACTTGCTGCCTCCTTCACCACTGTATGGCAAAATATGCTAATGTTAGTATTTGGAAGTTATTCATATATGTTTCAGACACCCAAAACAAAGTTTACCTTTGTTAACTTCATTGTTCAAAAGCTTGAGCGGTATGTTCTCGTAGACGTTCTCCACTTGAACAAAGTTCGTGTAATCAGCGAAGACGAACTGTTCAAAATTCTGGAGCTCCTGTAAAAAGAGAAAACATTCATTCATACAGAACTACCCCTAACTGAAAGTGGTATTTGTGCAAGAAGATCAGACAAAATCCTGACAGGCTGACCAGTACCAAATGCATTTATTGGCACAAACAACATTGTATTACCACACACAAGAACAAAAACCAGGATTCAGACAGAATTCTGCATTACAGCAGCCTGAAGGAGTTTCCTGACAGTGTTTATAGTGCTGTTAAATCTTACAAATTGCGTCTGATTCTTGAATGATTGACTCTAATGAACTGGCTCTTGGTAGTGAACAAAAAAAAAACAGGATATGTGGTTAAGTATGTTTTGAAGCATGGCTGCTGGTTTAAACTGGTCTTTAGCAACTAGCTCCTGCTCAGGACCAGCCCAAACCAGCAGTCATGCTTCAAAATATACCTGCTGGTTTTTACAACAGGGCAGTGCTGCTGGCAAAGTTCAATTCCTGAATCAAGGACTCTAAACAAACCATAAAAAGATTTACACATTGTTTTAACAGTAGTATTTATTAAATAATTAATACTTTGGCATATTTTTGTGTAGTATTGTTGTTTAGGATATAGTTAAAGGGTTAGTTTACCCATAAATGAAAATTCTGTCATTAATTCCTCACACTCATGTCATTCCAAACCCGTAAGTTTAAAGCCCAGAAAGTTATTGAGGAGAACGTTGTTAAAATAGTCCATGTGACATCAGTGGTAAAACAGTAATGTTATGGATCTATGAGAATATGTTTTGGGCACAAAGAACACAAACATAACAGTTTATTCTCTTTCTGGGCCTCGAACATGAAGGTTATGTTGCTGTCTACTCTTGGATTTCATAAAAAATGTAACACTTGATTTATGTTACAAAGAAGGTCTTATGGGTTTGGGACATGAGGGAGAGTATTTAATGGCAGAGTTTTGATTTTTGGGTGAACTATCCCTTTAGTATTTCTATTCTGTCACCTCTAATAAGTCTAACAGACTCATTTTAAATGTTTTAATAGTTCATGGATTTCCATGAATCAATTAAAATTGTACATTCCATTCATTTAATCAGAGACACAGAGCTTGTTAGAATAACAAAAAAAAAAAAAAAAAACCCTCTTGCGTACAGTTTTGCAGGCAGGCGCCAGGTTTCTCTTGATGGCTGGGAGAGTGATGTCAACCAGGGCCTCTTGGAAAATCTTCTTCCTTACTGTGCTGCTGTCATAGTCAAATTGCTAAAGAGGAAAGTAAAAGTTTCCATGATGATTATGTCACATTCATTAGACTCATTCTATTGTCAAAATGTTGTGCATACACGCTGAAAATGTGGCCAAAGCCAACCTTGAGCACACGCTGCTTGGCTTTCTCCATGACTGAGGCCTGTTTGTCAGGTTTGTCCTTTAAGGCAGACTGAAGCAGGTGCTCAAATGTGTACACAGCATTCTCCATCAACTAAAAAACAGTGGAAGAAATAACAGGCATGCAAGAATTCAATTATTTCCCTTTGACCTGTAGAGGGAACCAAAGTTCAAGACAAGATGAGGCAATGCTCTCCATTGACTTCATTTTTGGTGGAGCAGTCTAAATGACATATCTGATTCCAGTAGTGTTTTATATCCACTACTAAGGTCTGAAAGAGATTTGGAAAGATTTACGCAGTTACATGCCAGATGAAGTATTTCATTACACGAGCATAAAACATCTAAAAGCCCCACCAAGTCTAACTACACCCAGTCACTCTAAAAGCTGTGGATAACTCAGACCTGCTGCATTTGACTCTGGGTGCCGTGAACTACTCGTGCTGAGTTGGAGAACTTGAAACGATTGCGAAGTTCCTGGAGCTGTTCCTTCAGGACGTTCACATGCTGGTAACAGTCCTCCATCCGGTCACGACCCACCTGCTGCAAAGCCTACAAACAGACAGGCATTACTCATGAGAACTCGAGGGAGTCCAGATGATTGTTATTCCATGATTTAATGCTCCCAATGGGGAAAAAATGACCTGATTCGCTTCAAGTGTTGTGCAATGTAGCCTTGGCTAAATATTGAAATCAGCAGATAAATATTCACTTTAAGCACTTGTGCCAGAGTGTTGAATTATCACGTGTTGGTAAATGCTCTCTTACGCTCTGAAGTTCCTCTGTGACTCCCCCCTGAGGGAAATCCTTGCAGATTCGGGTCAGCTCATCCTCCAGCAGCAGCCTCACGGCCTGGAAGCCTGCGCTGACCGGGCTCATCAGCTCCTCTAGGATTGAGGTCAGGTATGGAGCCACGCTCTCCGTGCAGTATTTCACAGCTGGCTCTGATACTAGAGCTTAACACAAACAGAAAGATCAAGTCAAAGTGGTGCTGAACAACACAGGACACTCACTACATTTGCATGCATAAGAAGATTCCAATATATTAAATCAAAATTTGTACATAAATGTCACGTAACGTCATTGTCTCAGTGTAATACTTCAGCTGAAGGTTTATTTATATTGTGCTTTATACAATACAGATCGTGTCAAAGCAGCTTTACAAAATAGTGTCAATAATGCAAACACAATTCAACTGAGCTGTAAAGAAGCTCTAAAAAGAGCATAAACAGTCAATGTTTTATTTAAAGTCAGATCATCACTGGTGGATATTAAACATGATTTTAGCATGATTATGAGGTCTAGGGCATATTATTTATTATATATTTACACAAAATTGTAATAAACAGTCGGGCAAAAAAGTATTTAGTGAGGCACCAGTTGTGCAAGTTCTCCCGCTTAAAAAGATGAGAGAGGCCTGTAATTTTCATCATAGGTATACCTCAACTATTAGAGACAAGATAAGAAAAAAAAAATCAGAAAAATCACATTGTAGGATTTTTAAAGAATTTATTTGCAAATTATGGTGGAAAATAAGTAGTCAATAACAAAATTGAATCTCAATACTTTATATACTCTGTTGGCACTGGCAGAGGTCAAAGGTTTTCTGTAAGTCTTCGCAAGGTTTTCACACACTGTTGCTGGTATTTTGGTACATTCCTCCATGCAGATCTCCTCTAGAGCAGTAATGTTTTGGGGCTGTCGCTGGGCAACATGGATTTTCAACTCTCTCTAAAGATTTTCTATGGGGTTGAGATCTGGAGACTGGCTAGGCCACTCCAGGACCTTCAAATGCTTCTTATGAAGCCACTCCTTCACTGCCCAGGCGGTGTGTTTGGGATCATTGTCATGCTGAAAGACCCAGCCACGTTTCATCTTCAATGCCCTTGCTGATGGAAGGAGGTTTTCACTCAA
>JAUCMS010000044.1:6770825-6781968 GCA_032357445.1 Enteromius radiatus | reverse complement strand
TGATATGACGACAGCATAGTTAGTATAGTTTTCTTTGCATAGATGATTAGAGAAGCTCACCCACACTCGCCCCCCCCACCCCCCACCCCCCAATATTCTACATGCACCCCCTACTGGGGCTGGCTAAATCCGGCCCTGTTTTATACCATACGTTTTTATATGACTTTTAAATACTTTAATCGTGACTTAACTGCTCATCATTTTAAATTAGCATCTACAAAAAGGTTTACATTGTATGTGAAAATAACGTCAATCAAACGATTAATCGCTATTAATTACATCCAAAATAAAAGTTTTTCTTTACACAATATATTTGTTTACTGTATATATTTATTATGTATAAATAAACACAAATACAGGCTGTGTTTTCCCAGTTTTTAATAATCTATTATCATACATAGCCTACTTGTAACAGTTAAATTGCAAGTAAATTTATAAAGAAAAAGGAACTATGTAATACATGTCATTTTTTACACTAATAGGTGTTAACTGTTTACAACTGACCCACTTGTTAAAAAAAATAAAATACACCACATTTCCCAGAGTTCATTTAGGCTCACGAATCCGCCATATTGAGCGCAGCAGAACGCGCTGGCAGGGAGAGAGTGTTCATAACATTGAGATGTAAGTATGTAAACAGCTCCGGTTTTGCGGAAATATATGCTTTCTGGTAGTCGATGTTGATGTTTTCATTAGCGTAAAAGGTATAGTATGTCACTATCTTGTCGACAATGTGTTCATAACTGATTTATTGCAGTCTGTAAATACAGCATCTGGATTAGCAGAGAGAGTTAGCCGTTAGCTCTACATTTTCATGACAGCGCAGGAGATAAAACCTTTCCGCCTTTTTTCCCCTCTTCCGCTTATTTTGTTTTGAGGTTTTTAATAACTGTCGGTTGCCGGAGAGCAGGCACAGTCGTGCAGTAAACACTTGGTACGTGTAGATAGACGCTTTTTGTATTCATTGACACAAAGACTTAGAAGTGCCTTCAGGAGCTAATTTTAGCCTGCTAGCACTGTGACTGCAGGCTTAGACGGATTAATCGCTTATTATATCATATTGATTTTAAAAAATAAACAACTGCAAAGCTGGTGGTTATTTAAACAGGGATAGCGTTTAGTGGGCTAAATAACCTGGCATCTTTCAATTTTAAACCAGCGTCAACAGACCATAACATCCCTCAGATGTCAGTTGTCAGAGATGATCATGAGTCTGACTCTGTTGTCCTCAATGAAATTTGAAAATTAAATAGAAAATATTGAATCAAATATTAATTTAAATTTCAAACTCAATTATTGTCTTGTTTTGATTTAGTATCTCACCAAAACCTGTAGCTCTAGATTTTCATAATACTTCCTGCATCCTTAGATCATGCCAATATTTTTCTCTTTGGCTATTTTTTCTCAGAGGTGAAGGACACACAGTATATAAAGATGACGCAAACGGTCCAGACGAATGGGGTTCAACCCCTCAGTAAGACCTGGGAGCTTAGTCTCTATGAATTACAGAGAACTCCACAGGTAAGAGAATTCATTCACCAGTTATTGTTGATATTTTTAGGTTTTTCCAAGTATCATTCTGATATTATCTTAGCGAAACCCTGTCAAAAGATGGTTTTGGAGTATGAAGTTTAGTTTTAGACCTTTAATGCAGCTTCTCTGGTGTTGTGCTCCTCTAGGAGGCCATCACGGATGGTCTGGAGATTGCAGTGTCCCCGCGCAGCTTGCACAGTGAGCTGATGTGTCCCATCTGCCTGGACATGCTGAAGAACACCATGACCACCAAGGAGTGCCTGCACCGCTTCTGTGCCGACTGCATCATCACTGCGCTCAGATCGGGGTGGGTTTATATAATCAGTTATTTTATGTGAGTGTTTTCTCCACGTGTTGTATTAAAACTCCAGTCCATAACTTTTTTTTCGGTTAAAAATGATCCAAAATCTATTTTTTTTAGCAAGTACATTACCATCCAGCATTCAAAACTATTGCCTTACTTTAGCCCGATTCACAGCGCTGAGCTTAGGGTGATGTTTTCTTATTTAAATGGTTCTGGTAGGAAGTTGCGGGAAATTCAAGCATGCTGCTGTGTCATCAAGTTGTCCTGGCTTGTAGAGTATATATAAGGAGACTGCAGGTGACCGATTGTTTATAGTCTTTTCTCACAGCTGCTGGAATAATTATACTTGTCATTTTGATGGCGGATTGTAATCTAGAAAGAATCAGGTTCAGAAAACACATGGAAGTGACTGAAATTAGATTACATTCTAGATTTAATGTGCATTTGATTATAGGTGGCCTGCATTGGATTACACAAGTTTTGTAATTTTTAAGGAGATCCAGTTCTAAGGAAGAATAATTAGCTTTTAGTGTTAAAAGAATTTCTTTATATAAGATTTGAATGGTATTTCAATTAAATTGTACAGAAATTGAAATCTACAAGTAACGTTAATGCATACAATTTGAGAACAAAGTGTGACAATAATAATAATCTGCAGGGTTTGATGTGATAAGAGCTAGCTGATTGTTAGATTTATTCACAAGTGGTAGCGTGATTTATTGTAATGCGTTTTTGCTCAGTTGGTCAGCGCAAACGTGACAGAATTGTTTCTTACTTGGTCAGATGACAATATACAGTAAAAATTAGTGTTTGGGTCATCATACTTTCAAGATGTAGGCTAGAATCTGCTCTCTCCCGCTTCTCAGTTTCATACCAAGTATAAACTTTGCTTCACAGGAATAAGGAGTGTCCAACATGCAGGAAGAAGCTGGTGTCTAAGCGCTCCCTCCGTCCAGACCCTAACTTTGACGCCTTGATCAGTAAGATCTACCCCAGCAGAGACGAGTACGAAGCCCATCAGGAGAGAGTGTTGGCCCGCATCAGCAAGCACAACAACCAGCAGGCGCTCAGCCACAGTATCGAGGAGGGCCTCAAAATCCAGGCCATGAACAGGTTAGATAAATCCATGTTTTCTCATTTACATTTGTGAATTCTTATAGTAATTCTACTCGTCATGTTTAGGCTCCGATATACGAAGAACAAACTGAAATGACGTCATTTCAAACATAATCAGACCAAAGCAAACTTTCGTTTTGGCTCCAAAACTCCTTTGAGGTCCGAGGCGGCTACGCAATCAGTGGGTGTGTTCTGAAACTCTTTGATGCAGATTGTTTTTTCCCAGGATCGTTTGTCATTCATCTGAGCTCAGGCACAGGAACAACATCTCCAGTCACTATATATATATATATATATATATATATTGCCACATATCCACACCTGGACGAAAAGAACTTTGTTTGAAGTATATCGGGGCCTTTATAGTATTATCTCTTATGTCTCTTTTGTTGTGTGCTGAAATCAATTGCAATTTAACAGGATCTTGAATATTATGTATTTACTCTATTAAAAAAAAAAACATCTTTCTTTTTTTTTTTTTATTGCGTTTTCTGCTTTTTGTTACTTTGTCTCCACCGTTTCACCACCGGGGGTGCTGTAGACTTCAGCGGGGGAAGAAGCACCAAATTGAAAATGGCAGCGGGGCAGAGGACAATGGGGACAGTTCACATTGCAGCAATGCATCAGTGCACAGTAACCAAGAGGCAGGACCCAGCATTAAACGAACCAAAACCTCAGACGATTCGGGACTGGACATGGACAATGCCACAGAAAACGGAGGAGGAGACATGGCACTGGACGGGGCCAGCGAGATTGAGCTGGTCTTCCGCCCTCACCCGACGCTGATGGAGAAAGAAGACGCTGCGCAGACAAGGTGAGCCAGTTCAGTTTTGTTTAACTAATTTTATTATCGTATGCTTTAAACAAGTTACATTTTCGTTATTTAGTCTAAAATGTGGAATTTGTTATCAGGTACATTAAAACTTCGGGGAATGCCACAGTGGACCACCTCTCCAAATATTTGGCTGTCAGATTGGCTTTGGAGGAAATGCGCAAGAACGGAGAAGCAAGCCCCATCAACGTAGAAGCAGCCAGCGAAAAACAGTACACCATCTACATCCCTACACCAAACAACCAGTTTACAGTAAGTTTGGTGCCTGATGGTTAAATATTTAACATATTATACTTCTCCTTAGATGTAAGAACTTAGACTTTAATATAAACATGTATTTTATTTCTTTTAATAGAAATATTACATTGCTCACACAGAGATTGCACTGACAGTTTTTGGAAATATACATGCATCATTTCTCCAAAAATTCCCTTCATGCGGACAGGTGCCTTTAAAGGGATATTTGTGTTATTTGTTTTTATTTATACTATTTAAATTTTCTGTTATTTATTGTTAATTACTTGCAAAATATTTAGCAGTGTTCACATGTTGTTTATTACTGCATGTAATTCATTAAAATAGATTAATTTCAAAAAGTTGATTACAAAATGCACCTACAATTTTTTTTTTTGGGGGGGGGGGGTGTTTTTGTTGAATAAAATACAATTTTTCCCAAAATATTATTTTAAAAAGGCTAAAAATCTTGTCTCGTTCTTGTGAACCCAGCGTCTCGTTTCTGATAAGCGTCTCGTCACACCCCTAGGAAGTGCCTTTCAACATTTAAGAATCAGTATTGTTCCGTAAAAATGAGAATTGATTAATATCAAGATATCCCTTTCTTTTTTTTCCTTCCCCCTTTCTACTATTTTGCCATATTGCATGTTATAGCTTCATCAATCCATAAATACCAAATATTAACTTGTCAAAAGAAAGAAAACTAAAGATGTAACCATATAAACTAAAACTTCTATGCTGTCAAACATGCATTTCTTCAATATGACCGTATCCATTTTCCCTCACAGGTCTTGAATGGCTCTTTCTCTCTGGAGCTGGTGAGCGAGAAGTACTGGAAAGTCAACAAGCCCATGGAGTTGTACTTTGCCCCAACGAAGGAGCACAAATAAATCCAGTGAGACACGAGGGCTGGACCAGGACAGACTGATGGTTCATCCACTCTTCTCTCTCCCTGTTTCTTTCTATCTTTCTCTCGCTGTTCCTCCTCATCTGGAGTATACTAGTCTCTGGAGCCCCAGCTCCTCAATAACTGTGGCTGCTTTGATTTTGTTTTTTTATTGTCTTTTTGTATGGGAACGAGACCAGGGTTGGTCATTGGGAATGGGGTGGGAGTTCCATGGAAGTCAAACTGGTGTGGATTCATTTTTTTCCCCTCCCCTTTTCAGTTGATACAGTCATTTCATTGTTACATGTTGAGTCCTTTTTAAGTGAAGAGGACTCAGACGTTGCCTTCAACAAGCCAAAATTTGAGTCTACAACATGGATAATGCATCCGTAACACCATGAGGAAATCACGCTGAGTGCTTCATGAAAGACTCTCTCAGAAGGTGGCTTTTGTAGCCAATGGCACTGTCCTTTAATATCAGACTTGACCAGTGATGTTCGCAGAGCTGTAAGAGATTTTAAGTGCATTTTCAGACACACCTCTTCTGTAGCAGCAACATTCGTTCACTAACATGACTGCATCTTGCCACTGTGTACCAGTACAATGTGATGGCTTAGTTCACATGACGCTGTCATGTCACTAGTCTGTACTACGGTGTTGGTCGTCAGATGTTCCGGGGGATTGTACATATTACATCACTTTATAGAATAACTACCTGGAAAATGTATATTGACACCATTGTTACAGTTATTACAGTACCGTTTCATAAAAACATAAGTTGGCAGTTGTACATTTGGACCCAGTTTTTAATAGTTTCATAGACGCTTCATCTAAGACTTTTTAGAGCATGAAGTATTTTAGTTTGACATCCTTGGCATACATTTGAGTTTAATGTTGTTGTTTGGGGAAAAAAAAATGTATACTGCGTTCTTTGTTTGGAAAATAAATTAAAAAAAAATGTATGCAAATTCTGGAGTTAAGCTTTGTGTCATTCCACACTGCTTTATAAAAAATAAGAAAAGAAATAGTAAAGTGTAGTGGAGTAGCAACAACATAATTCCAGCAGATGGGGCTAGTGCTTCATTTAAGGCTATGCTTGTAAGTTTATCATACAACCAATACTTTTTAACAAATTGTAGCCAATAGGCTACAACAAACTGATAAATATTTAACAGTCTAATCAATACATGGCCAATAAATACAATTTGATACTATTTTATCTAAATACACTAAAAGACCAAATGTGAATCTGGGCATCACAACATTATAAAGTACAGCATGGAAATGGATATTAATTTTGATTACACTTTACCGCTGTTTTACATTTTACTACAGTTGTAGGGTCTTAAAGATTACGTGATGATAGCATAGCTAGTCAGAATGTAAAGATAGAGGAAATAAAATACATTTTATAGCTGCTTTATTTTAATACAATAATAGAGTGTATTGTGCTTTCATTAGTCAACAAAAGTATAGTTTATGTTGTGTATTATATATAAAAACTCTTAATATTGGCCAATAACTGCTTTGGTATCACAATATTTTTTTTATTTTCATACTTTTTGTCATTTATACCAGGATGTTACATATCAAGTAAGCTCTCACATTCATGTTAGTTGGATGTTATATATCAATTCAGCTCTCACTTTAAAAATGCACATTATTGTATAATGTGTATGTATTTGTTTTTCTGAGTGCGCTTACATGTATGAGTTCAGCAGAACTGAAGCTGAAGTTTTCTAGTAGGTTGTGTAATCTGTGAAGATTACTGAGCTTTTACAGGTTTGATTTAATCCCATGTTTAGTGGCGTGCTAGTCTAACCATGTGTTGCTCTGTAGCACTAGTTATTGCCGCCTTGCTGTCTAGCTTTCTTTGTCCTGCTCACAAGAGCCATTGCTTATTTTATAGTCACTGTTCAACGGCATGTAAAATTTTTTTTTCTCCCCCATTCCAGAAACAGAATGTAGAAATGCTGGTCAGACTTTGTTGATATTTAAACACAGGTTAGTATTCTTTCAGTTTATAGTTTTTTCCTCAGGTCCATAGTGCTCAACAACTCTTGTCTCCTTCCCCATCTCTGTGAAGTGGACTGTTGACACATGTTATATTTCCTATTAATATGGCAGGTGACCTGCCAGTCCTTTTTATTGCAAGAAGAGCAAGTCAGGCTATGATTTTGTCTGTGTTGGGTCTTACATGTCCATTCTGCATAGTTGGATATGCGTCCATTCATAATGGATTTTACAGCCTCGCAGCAAGGAGGCAGCTGACCCTCACAAATGTGTTTTTACTAGCTCTCAGGGCAGTTTTAATCTCAGCACGGTCAGGGTCATGGCAGGGATCGCTAACACCCCGCTGTTTTGAAAGGACCATGTGCAACATCAAAGATGTGACAGCATACCCATATAACCTTAAGCACTCTGCCATTTGCAAAGATCAAAAATGATCTCTGTGCAACCGTCAAGTTGATGTTTGAATCTATTTGACAGGATAGTCAGAGGCATAAGCATAAACGTTGGGTAGATTAGTTGACTTATGCTGTATATGTTTGCTTGTGTTGTTAGTTCATCTGATGCTCACAGCTTTCAGAAATACCAGCATGAGATTAGGAAATCTATTAAAATGTTGATGATGTTCATTTTAAACTGTTCTGAGCTTTTAAGCTGGTCAATAATCACTTGTTTTTACGTCACGGCACTCGTAGTTTGATGCCGCCTGCCTCTCGATGGTTTGCAGATGGCAACATAAAAAAGATATTCCCTGGCAGTCATGACTAGGGACCTTATTTCAACTGCTTTCTCTCAGTGTGTGTGTGTGTGTGTGAGAGCAGGATGAGAACATTGCCAGGCTTTTTCCACATCCACTGCGCTGAACAATTAGATATTCATGCTTTGACACACAGTGACAGAACAGGACCAGCATTCTCTGTCCGTGATTAAAGCTTTCACACGCTGCCAAACTTTGAGTTCTCTTGCAGTCAGAACAGTTTTGGTCATTTTTCTTTCCTTTCACACAATAAATTTCAGTTTAAATGTTTGGCTGTTCCTCATAATTCCAGTGAGTGTGATGACACGCATTTATCTTCATATGCATTTGATTCATGTTCTAGTAAACTGTGTAGTTGTTCAAGCATCCAGAGGAAAACCCAGAAGCAACAAGGTGACAAATTCATGGTTTTCAAATTAGCAGTATTGTTTTCGGGTACTTTTGGCCATGTCTCATCTAATAAGTAAAATGGTCATTAGTATATACTTCCATACTAAATCTAATAATAGTACATTTTTATATAATTTACTATTTATGTAATGTAATAATAATACATACAGAAATAATAAATATCTTAAAATTCATAAATACATTTTAAAAATAAAAATTACATTTAAATAAAGTAATACATATATTATTAAATAAATAAAAGATATTTTATTCAGTGTGTTAGATTATCTAAAATAATAATTTCATAAAATATTAATAAATTAATTAGTAATATATAATTGTATAAATAATCATAAATATTTAGTATATGACCTGTTTGTGTGTGTGTGCATTTGATTACTTATTTTTTAAGAACATAAATGAGTATAGTGACCTGGATGTAAATATGGTTTATGAGGACACTTCCTGTGTCCCTGTGAGACAAATGGCTTAAAAACATCCTGTACTGTGTGTTTTAAAATTCACAAATACTTGAGGTTTTCTGTATGACTTATGGTTAGGGGATAGAAAATTTGATAAGCATATAAAATCATTATGTCCGTAAACCACATTACAAGTGTGTGTTTGTGCTCACATCAGTTCTAAAATATATTCTATTTTATATGACCTCTGAAGTTATCTAGACAGTGATCTCATCTTTCTCACTAGCTTCTAGAAAAGGAAACTTCAGGAAATGCTTCTTCACAGTCCATCTACACAGCACTGATGAACTATTCTCTGTGAAAATGTCAAATCTGCTGCCATCTATCTTCAAGAAACATATCATGTTCCTGGACTGACTGTTTAATTTCTCATGTGCTAATGTTGTTGTTAAGCACATGTAGACAAGCCACAAAACCTTTTTTGTTGTCGTTCAAAGAAGTGTCAGTCTGTTCTGAATGAAGCCTCCTCAGCCAATGAGATAAAAGTACAAAATGTGCATTGTTGTGATTGGTGCTGTGTATGTGAATGCGAATGGTCTTGCTTTGTTTATGGGGTGGTAGAAACTCTTCAGCCAAATCTGAGCGTCTGGGCACCATGCCACCATTTGGCCATTTGGGACAATTGTTGGTGTGCTGTTGCTACATGGTGTTGTTTGACTTCCTAAATCAGAGGAACGCAGTGTTCACTACAGATCACATGACGGCCAGTTCTCAAGCAGATCATGCAGCACACGTACACAAAATCCTTTTACAGAAAGCTGAGAGCTTATCTTTAGGTGTGTGCCGCTGTGTAGATGTGATATGGCATATTTTCTAGCATAGCGTGAGGAATTTTGTCCTAATGTGACCTTTATATGTCTTTTAACCTGCTACTTTCAAATTCAAACGAAAGTATTTATTGAGTCATACATCATAAAAAGAAAACTGAAAGAGTTACATTTCAAAAGGGTTCTGTCACACTGTATGTTCTGTATTTACAAAAGGCATATATAAATATTACAAGTTTTTATCAATTAAACAAAGAATAAATTTACTAATAAGTCAATCATTTTTCAAACTTGATGCCTGCTACAGATCTCCAGAAAGTTGACACGGGGGCAACAAAGTGCTGAAAAAGCCAGAAATTTTGAAAAGATTCATTTGGCAGGACATCTAGCAATTAATTAATTAATTGACATCAGGTCTGTAAGATGATTAGCTATAAAGCAGAAGTAAAAAAAATAAAAATACAAAAATTGGCAAAGGGTCTCCAATCTGTGAAAGAGTGCGTAAAAAGATTATGCAATATTCCTCAGTGTCAAATTGCAAAGGCTGCACAAACCATCTCCAGTGCATAACTTTATCAAAAGATTCAGAGAAACTGAAGAATTCTCTGTTTGTAATACTATCCAATATATTGCAATAAGCATTGTGCTTCAGTATTTTTATTATGAAAAAAGTCTGAGATTTCAAATTACGTCTGGCTTCGTAGAAGAGTCCGGGTGCTGAATTGCTGCCTGCAGTCCAGATCTTTCACATAGCGAACATTTGGTGCTTGATTAAAAGCAAAAAATGACCACCAACTCTTCAGCAACTGGACACTAGGCAAGAAAGGGACCAAGATCTAAACTCCCAGACTTCTTCAGAAATGTTTTGAAAAGAAGAGGAGATGGTAAACATGCCCCCGTCCCGAATATTTTGAAACCTGTAGCAGACATTACACTTGAAATGAGCTCATTTTATGCATAAAATGTTAACATTTGAAAGAAATTTAAAAAACATCCCAACATTTCCAGGCTATGTAGGTCTATTTTTTTGTCCATGAAGGAAAGTATTCTTTTAGACCAGTGATCATGTTTTTAATATTGATATGGTCATCCATTAGAAAAAAATGTTCTTCACCTCCACTCTCTGGACTTTCTGGATAGTTAGAAATGAGTCCAAGAAGAATGTTTCTCACTTATGAGACATCGATGCTTAACAGCTTGAGCAAAGTCATCTGAACTGAAACCACACGCTACATAACCAAATCAAGTATTTGTAAAAAGACTTTTTGACCCTCCAAAAAAATACTTCTGAACATCTTTGCCATTCTCTTAGAGCTAAGGCACTTTCAATTCAAAGAACAATAACTATGCTAACTATAACAATGACTATTAGTGTATTTATTGTAAGCAAGTGTCTACCAAAAAATTGCTACTCATAATTTTGGTTGTGATGTGGACTGGATTCAAACTTTTAGTTATAGTTATCATACTATAGTTATTATACCATGTACATCACAGAGACATCTATCTGACATCTGCAAGACATATTTGAGTGTTTGCTCATCTGCTATACATTTATAGTGTTTCCTATCAGATGCTGAATGATGTACGTAATGCTGATATCTTTAAGATGCTTATCAGAGGTTTGTATGCAGCAGATGCTTTCCAGATGAAGCAATCTTTAACAGACATCTTTAGAATAAAGATGTATTCACAGGACTATTTGAACGGATGATATTGATCTAATCAAAGCACAAACAGCATGTTTGCTTCTGTTGCTTTCACGAATTCGCACTTCTTCATTAACTTAAAAAGCAAATTTGGCGTGCTGTCCGGGGAGCGAGCCGGGAGCT
>JAUCMS010000044.1:6731530-6770725 GCA_032357445.1 Enteromius radiatus | reverse complement strand
CAGATGGTGTATCAGCACAAAGAGATGATCTTCATCGGAGACCAGAACACCTAGATGAGCTCCGTGGACAGATCGCCGGAACCATTTGCACAATCTGACATGCACTTAATATTGAACTGGAAAATAGGTGCTGGGCGTCTGGCCAGAGGAGAACTGGCCCCAACTATGCCTGGTTTCTCCCAAACGGATGGGATTTTGGTTCTTTGCTGCTGTCACCTCTGGCTTGCTTTGTTGGGGACACCTAATTTCTAGTGATTATCGTCGTTTTGATTACAGAGGCCGTCTCTGCATTTGATAAATAAATAATGTCATTATACTTTACCATCACTCTATTCTCATTTTTTAAAATGTTCAGTGCTTTGCCACAATCTGTATTGTTAAAAGCACTATATAAATAAAAGTGATTGATTGATTGATTGATTCAAACGTTTTCAGTAGCTCTTGGTGTTGACAGTCATTTACAGCAATTACTAAAACTTGGTGTAAATAGTAGAACATCTACTATTCTATTCTACATCTAAAGGTGTTCTACAGACCCTGTGTTGTAAACAGTTGACGTTTTAATCTGGTGCTCATGCAGCAATGCTAAAAAACAGCAAGACTGCACAATGCATGAAGATGTCCATATTTTGTGCTTATTTACACAGAACATGTTCTATGTCAAATGTATAAACAAGTATTCCAGCTGGGGGGTATTTTCTGCCTACTGCCAAAAATACAATGCCTGCTTCCCCTCTTCCGCCGTCCAACATTGTGCCCAACTTCCGTTACTGCTGGCAGTGTGTGTGTGTAAACTTCTTAATGTTTACTCATATACTGGATGATTCATTACTGCATTATTCATCTAATCATT
Organism: Enteromius radiatus; assembly: GCA_032357445.1. Taxonomy (NCBI): domain Eukaryota; kingdom Metazoa; phylum Chordata; class Actinopteri; order Cypriniformes; family Cyprinidae; genus Enteromius; species Enteromius radiatus. The sequence goes on along the minus strand of JAUCMS010000044.1, from coordinate 6,769,872 downwards.
CACTCACTGTTTAGCTGAATTTTGGAAAAGTACTGTAATGCAAATCAGGATTTGTAATTCCTAGCATAGTATAATTACTGGTAATAACATAGAGCATACTTCTGTCCTCAAACAGCTTTGCTTTAGGGTGGTTCTCCTAATGTTTAATTTAATTAAAATTGAATTCCTTTTTTTAACATACCAATATTAAAGAGCCCCTATTCACCATAATTGTTTTGTTTTTACCTACTTGCTTAACGACTCATAAACTATTTGCACAAAAATATTCTATCTATATAGATTCTATGATAGCACTACAGTAAGGATAATTAGTTAACACTGGTAAACAGTATTAGTAAACATGAACTAAGAATGAACTACTTATGCAACATTTATTAGTAATAATTAATGTTAATTTCAACATAATAATATCACACATTGTGTTATGTTTAACATTATTAAATGCACTGTGAGCTAACATGAATAAACATTGAACAACTGTATTTTTTGTTACTTTTTGTAACTTTGCAGTTTGTTTTCATTCACCTTATAGTGGTTACACACTGCACGAAAGGTTTCAAAACGTTTTCAAAAATCCATAATGGGGCACTTTAATATGGAAGCCCATTTCCGCCACTAAATAAAAAATGAAAAAAGGTTATTGTGACTTTTTATCGTACAATTCTGACTTGTTTTCTCAGAATTGCGAGATATAAACTCGCAATTGAGTTATAAAGTCTGAATTGTGTTATATAAAGTCACAATTGCAAGATATAAAGTGACAATAGCGTGACAAAGTCACAATTATGTGATATAAAGTCACAATTGCGAGATACAAAGTCACAATTGCAACTTTATATCTTGCAATTTTGACTTTATAACTCAAGAAAAAAGTATGAATTTTTATTCAGTGGCAGAAACGGCCTTCCATATTTTAAGGTGTTTTGGGGAACCAAATAAGGTTTCAATTTTACAACCATAAAAAAAGTTCCCAGAATGTTCTGGGAACCAACAATGATTACGGAGTAAGTCAGTAAGTTGTTTTCCTAGAAGCACATTTGTTTTTAGTATATCTACAGAAAGACTAGATTTAGACTAGGAGGCACAATGGCTGTTAAAGAGAGGAGAGGTGAAAAATTGACCTCACTTCTTCTAGAGTGTGACTTTGTGGGCTACAAGCATATTATTTCCTGTTTATCATACACCTGTTTTGGGGAGGGTTGCCAGCACATACATCCTGGTAATAAAATAAAAATCTCTAAATAGCAAGTGTCAGTATAAGCGAGGCATTTGACGCTGTTATGCATAAGACTCTAAAACCTGTGCTCACAGGCACTGCCTGCCTTATGTAAGACACCACAACTATGGACAATTACACGGCTCTTACGTAATCTGCTGTTTAAAAGGGTTTAGTGTGCTGTTGTATTCGCTTTTTACGTTGCACACAGCTGTAAACCATATTCTGTTTCTGAACGTTTAATATACTGGTGATTTTAGTTTTTTCAGAGTATAGAACAAACACTGTGGTTTAGGCTAAAATGTAGTTCCTGCACTGTAGTAATAACTGTGTGGTTTCCCTGTGAGTCACTACATCCTGTGCTCAGCTCTGTTAATGTGTTGACAGCCAGAGTTGTTTCAAGCAATTCAAATATAAAAGTCCTTAATGGAACAAAGCAGTAAGTATTTAGTAAATAACTATATATATATATATATATACACACACACACACACATTCATATTACCATGCTATGGGTGTCAATGGCTCCTGTCAATTGTTTGGTTGCCAACATTTGTTTTGGGACAGCTTGAGGGTGAGCAAATTACAAAAGAATGCTAATTTCCAATATTGTACTTTTAAAATATACATGAACAAAATATGACCAAATATAAACAAAAAAATGACCAAAACATTACATTTTCCTTGATGTATTAAAATAGCTAAAACTATATTAGAATGAACAAAATGTATTTTTAGACATGTACCCAAAAACACAATTACTTAAACTAAAACCAAAATGAAAACAGAAAACATTTTAAATTATTCAAATCTAATAGCATATCAAATAATAAAATAACCCTAGTTCATATGGCCTCCTTTTCAATAATTTATGAAGCATAGCATTTCCTTACAGGCATAACAAAGTATCTTTAAGATTTCTTTAACTGATTGAATCCAAGGTCAGCATTTTTGCCACACTGTGGAAGTGGAAGATTTTGAACACCGTTTAAAGCCACCCCTTCTCCGCCATTGGTCTTCACTTTCCTCCAGGGGAGTCGGGCGATGAGCTCTGCCCTTGCAACGGTTGAAACTACTAGGGCTCGGAGCCCATCGAGCTCCCAGCTCGCTCCCCTGGACAGCACAGTTTTGGTATTAATGAATTTTAAATGTAAATTTTATAAGATTAATTAAATTTATTAATTTTTAGATTAATTAAATTTGACACTCATATTATTCCAAGTTGAAAAGGTTTATTAATTTTTGCACCTTTTTGTATCAAAAGACAAAAAAACAACAAAAAACACAAACAAAAACATCATTAGGAAATCAGGTCTAACAGATTTAAATACAGAAATGAATGAGATGAAACATTAATTGGTAAGTGACATTATCATCATTGGCTTTTTAAGCATGAAGCAGATACAGAATAAACATCTATGTAAAAACAGGCCTGTGGCACAAATTCATTCACAATGGAACGTATGCTTGTCAGCTTTACATGTTAGACGCTCACATAAGTTGTATAAAAATGCTATAAAAAGGCAAAAGATACAATTTGTTTTTTGATATTTTGATACTAATCCCACTGAAGCATTACAGCTACATTTCAGATGAGCTTTAAGTATTCTGGGGTCTTAGACTATCCAGCTATACATGTATAGATCTCATCTTCTATGAGAAAGGCATTAAATCAATGTCAAATCATTCATGATGAACTAAGCACTGCGCCATGAACCTCTGCCACAATTCACATAACAATCTAATAAACCTGTTCTCATAATATTAAGCATACCAGCTTCAAATCTCTCTCTGGGTACTGGTTTTGATAGCAAAAAATAAAATAAAAAGACAGAAATAAAGAAAATATATTTACATAGTAATTATGCAATATGCAAAGGCTTTATGTCGCTTTGGGCAACTTCATATAAGCATCTATCAGTTTCTCTCCTCAGCACCTAAACAGATGGACATCAGTTAAACACGATCACATTACAGTGTTAGTCTGTTTGAGAACAGGAGAGATCCCAACACCCTTCAGTTTTTAATTAATGCCTCTATAAACGGGCTCCACTCATTGTTCTCTGGGTCATACGCCTCCATGGTGTTTAGAAACTCATTGCCATCAAAACCGCCGACTGCACAGAGCACACCGTTCAGAACAGCCAGTCCTGCGTTGCTTCGTGCTGATGTCATGCTTCCCAGCATCCTCCACTCGTTTTTGGCTGGGTCATAGACCTCCACACAGCGCAGAGCATGAGAGCCGTCAAACCCTCCGACCACATACAGCTTCCCTGGAAGCAGTTGAAAATTACTTCATTGAGGCCAAGCCCTAAATTCGACAAGCTTCAGTCATTTTCCTACCAGTGAGAGTTTATAACCCTGCTAGCATAACCAGTCAAAAATTAGCTGAAAATATAGCTGTCTGGCCACCCAAGATGTCAATGAGTCTCTTCATTAGAAAAGATTTGGAAAAAGTTTGCTCACCAATGGATCCTTACCAGTGCATGGGTGCCATCAGAACAGCTCATAAAAACATCAATAATGCATGACTCGATTGAAGCAAAAGCTGCATGGCTATAAGATAATCCACTGTTTGACGCCTTTAACTTTTTCTTTTTATCCAGTTAAATTACAAATCCCCATCAAAAATATTGCCTTCTCCTTTGAAATAGTTGTCTCGCTTCGATCAAGAGAAATATGCAAAGAACAAACACTGTTTAAACAGGAAAGTGGTCCGAAAGTTTCTCAAATATGCTGGAGAATTTTGAGGTGAAAGAATAACGGGACTTTTTCCACTGGAGCAAGCATGATTATGGACTGTTTAAGTTAAAATGCCTTATTGGCAGATTTTTCATCTTCATCTTGAATGGCCTGAAGGGGAGCCGGGCATTTTATTTTGTAAACTGTTCCTTTAAAACACAAGTCTCCAGTTACCTTCATACACAACCACCCCAGCTCCACGACGGGCCACGTTCATGGGGGCCACCAGGGTCCATGTGTTGTTTGCTGGGTTGTAGCGCTCCACTGAGTTTAAGCAGTTCCAGGACTCTGCACCACCAATCACGTACACAAATCCATTTAACTCGCACACCGCCGCCTGGTGCCTTCCTAAACACAGACAAGAGACAATGTACACGGTAAATCACTTGGAGTCATTATTTAATCAAAGTCACTTCAGAACATAAAACTGAATTGACATACTGATGTTGAGGGGCGCACAGCTGCTCCACATTTTTGTCACTGGGTCAAAGGAGTCACAATTCTTCAAGCCCTTTTGGCCACAAGGATCAGATCCACCCACCACAAAAAGCTTGTTATGCAAAGAGCACACACCTAAGAAGAAACGGGAAGAGAGATTATTCACTGCTTTACTGTCTCTACTTGTACTGGTGGTATCTAGCTTGAATAAAAGTGGGATTTTTTTTAGCCTTTAGGTTTAAAACACAAAAAGCCTACTCAAATACATCACAAATATTCTAAAAAATGCCTACCGGCATTGCAACGGTTGGTGCGGAGCTCAGGAACCTGAATCCACTCATCAGTCTTGGGGTTATACATCTCTCCACAGCTCAGCTCATCCGAGTGACCATTGGAGCCACCCATCACATACAGCTCGCCCTGAGAGAAAAACATTCATTTAGCTTTAATGGCAGATGCACCAATGCTGCTCCTGGATTGGAAACTGTGCCTATACCATGAGCACAGCCATCTGGAAGCGAGCTCGTGGAGTGCGCATGGGAGCGATGAAAGTCCAGCAGTCCCTCTTTGGGTCGTAACACTCCACAGTCCTCAAGCACTCTTCTCTGTTATAGCCCCCTGGACAGATAACAATATGTACATCGTATCTACACAACTGGCTGCCGTTTCCATCTTGTGCCATGCTACATGTGCTGTACTTTCCTTTTATATTGTTTTGCTCCACTACTTATACACACTCTGAATGTTTGTTTTGCAAAATTTGCATGAATGGCATTACAACGGTATCCGTGTGCTCTGGTCACAAGGAAAAAAAAAAAAATCTGCTAAATAGAGGTTAAATAAACAAATAAATATAACGAAGTTGAAAGAAGTTCATTAATACATTTAGCTTTCAGTAAAATTATAAGTTAGTGTGTTTTTACCCTTATAACCCTTTAATTTTCTTTTAAGGACTACTTTATCACTCTTTGGGCAAACATACCTGCAGCAATGAGCTTGCTGTCCAGTTCAGCAGTTCCCAGGCCTGAGCGAGCATAATGCATGGGCTTCAACAGCTTCTCCTGCAGATCTTCTGGTTGAGCCTCAAAGCTTGGGCTCTTCAGCACACATGGTGTAGCAGATGGGGAAGTATGAGGACTGGTGCGGCCATGCAGCGAGATCACACACAGCACACCTCTCAAAACAGCCAAACACAGGTATGCGTTGTCTAGAAAAGAGCAGATAGAGGCTTAGCTCCTTCATATCTAGTTAATTCATTCACACACACACACACACCTACAAGAATCCAGGACTTTCTCCAGTGGATTTTGTCTGAATGAAAATGCCAATTCATTATTTGCCACTAGGCGTAGCTTTGAATGGTAAATTCTCGCAAACACTGCTTTTAATGAGAATCAACTGGAAAAACTAAATGTTGAACAAATTTGACATAGTTAAGTAGTTAAACAAGATAAAAATACATTTCCATGAATGTCAATCTGTTTAAATTAATTTCAATCAATAACATAAAAAAAAAAAATTCAGAAAGAGATCAAAGCAAGTTAAATGAAGCACTATAGACTTACTGGTGGTCTTCTCTGAGGCAATATACTTCCATTCGTGCTTGTTGAACTGGCTGTTGGAGGGAGAGAGGCTGCCAGAAGTACCTGAGCTCATCTCGTCTCTCTCTCGAGGAGGCTTCTTCTGCAAAACCAAACCAGGCAGCTCTAAACCTGCCCAAACTTCATCCCCTAACTCTACTGCATGCATACAGGCTTGGGGCCAAAGACTAAACAAATTCCATCCAGTGCCAATGCCACCATTTAAGAGGTCTTCCACAGTGCACAGACAGCTAAGAACTCCCTTTTAGTGCAAACCACTAGCAACTTATTAAAATGGGAGCCATGCTATTCTACAGCAAAGAATGCAGTGCACTGTAAGGGGAGGACTGAAAACCAGTCAGGTACCTGCACAAACTGAATGTGGTCATCCTCAGAGCTGTAGGCCTCTGCCTGCCCCTCAAGCAGGCTCCCATCATGCAATTTGTGATCTGCTGAGTAGTACAGCGTTTGCACCTGCAACAACAAAACACCAACAAGACCCATGTGGGTGTTTCCATAACAAGAACAAAGCATTGTTCAGCCTTGTTCCTTGAAGCAGTGGAGTCAACTGCTATGAGGGAGGCCTCTGACAACTGTGTGGTGCCTGAACCTTGAGGGAGTCATGACCTTTTGCATGTCTACAGTCACTGCGATTATGGAAATTGCTGGAAGGGAGAGATCATTCCTATTATAAAGTAACATCGCCTCGGGTCAAAAAGTTATCTAAACAAATGATCGCCGCACAGTGGGACTGGAAAAAAAGTCGCAAGACTCTCAGGAACAGTGTGCACAGATGGGATCATATGGTTTTTGGTAGGTTGACTTAGTACCACTGATGGTTGGGATCTTGCATTCTTCTTCAGGGCTGGACAAATCTGCTGTTGATGTGTATTACTAAACCTACAGGAGACATGGGGAGATCAACGGGGGGGGAGCAGCCATTAGAATCAAATTAATAATAGTCCAAAATGCCCTGCTGGGGAGAAAACGTTGAGTTAAAGACAATTCAGGTCAACACAGTCCAGAGATAGAAAGAAAGGGGGGAAAAACAGACATAACCTTTAGCTCACCTGGAAAACCAGTTTTTCAGTATTTTGAGGAGCACGTACTGCAAAATTTACAAGGTTAAGGGTAAAAACTCTGGGGGCAGGGGATGGGGGGGGTCTCCGAGTCAACCACTGAACAGAAGTTTAGGAGACATGAGCAAAGTGAAAGAAATGGGTACAGAAAAAGCCTTAATACTGACCTCTTCCATCAGTTTTTCTAGGGGATCTCCGTTCTTCCACAGGCTGCGTTGTACCCAGCTTATCACTTTTGAGTACAGTTTGCCATTACCTGGCAAGTTCAGGTTGTCCTCTAGCATGACCTCCAGCTATACAGACATAAATATGTACAATTATAACAAATTAAACAGAAACGTATGCATGTTTTGTATAATATATTTATTTACCTTCAGCCGAGGAAGTTTAAGGAAGTCATCCTGTTCTGAGACCTCCTGAAGATGGTCCTGTATAAATGCATCAATCTTGCCCAGAAGTCGCCCATCACCCATTCTACTAGCAAAGTTGCGGTATGAAATGGCACTCTGGGAGTCCATTTTTGATAGTAGGTAGTCTCCACAGATCTGCAAACGGGATTCAAAAGATCAGGGGACTGTACTGTAGTGTACACATGAGAGATCTACCATGTAAATAGTGGTACATACCTGTTTGACCCTGTCTAATTTGAGCTTTTTTGCTGCAGAATACACATCACTAACCAGATCCTTATCGGCCTTCAGTCTGTAAAAGGGAGATTATTGGAATATATAAAACATGTATGTGCTTGAAATGACCACTGTGTAAAGTTAAGTATGTGTAAATATAAAGTTAAATATACATACTGGGCTGTGTAGGCATAGTTGAGTAAGATCTCCACAGCATCAGGGTTGAGGTCATCAATTTTTACCAGCGAAACCCCACCCTGTGGCTCAGAGTCAGTATTAAAAATCTCAAATAAGTAAGGACTGCAGCAGGCCAGCACAGCCTTATGGGCCATCAGCTCATGTCCACAGACCTGCAGAAGAACCATTATAAAGTATGTTGTAAATACACATAAAGAGACTTCATCTACAGTTCAAAAGTATAAGAAATGAATATTCTTTATTCAGCAAGGATGAAATGTTCAAAAATACCAGTAAAAACATTCATGTTACAAAACATTCCAATTCATTAAATTCTGGAAAATGTATCTTACCTGCAGTCTGACATCACAAAACTGGCCACTTTTACGCAAAGCATTCATTTTGGCCACAGTAGAATCAAGGAAGCTCTCATCTTCAAATATCAAATATCCGTTGGGGGTCATTTTTGTTGGATCTATCAAAGTCAAGGAATCAAACACAGCAAACTGAGAATGACTGCTTTTTATTTACAAATCCAACAAATGAGAAGACAACTTTTTTTTTTTTTTTTTTTTTAAACAGTGAACATTTTGTAGCACATTTTCTGCAATCACTGTATGGGGATATCTAAAATGGTTAAATAAGGTTAAATAAGTGTTAAACTGAGCTTCTGAATACATATCAGAAGGCATCATCAAAAGTAGCTAAATATTTAATATGACCATAAAAGGAGTGGGGGATGTGAAAAGCTCTCTGAAATTCTGCAGAAATTCCTACACGTTCCTGTAAAAATTCTGTGGTTACAAATTCCATGCAGGTCTGGTGAGGAGAGACACTTACCAAACAGGTAATAGAAGAACGATCTTGCTCTAGGCACTTTCAGCAGAGGGTACCACACTCAGATGTTTCTGGGTAAGAGGCAGTGGCGTGACAGATCCTGCCTGAAGTTACTCAGCGGGTTAAAGAATACAAGTTCTACCACCTTGACTACACATGATGACCTAAAAAGGTGAAAGAAAAATTCACTCAACTACAGCTAATAAGAACCACCATTTATTGGGCTATAATTATATTAGAATGATATCTAAAGTATATTAATGAGTAATTACTGCTGAAAATGTTTAGTCACAAAATACATTTTGAAGCATAAGAGGCCACAGTTTTAAGTTTCTATAAATATTTTACAACTGTGACTAGAAAGTTATGTACTGATTATAGAAAATCTTTTCCAGGGCTGGAAAATCCCAATTAAAACACTGATATTTCTGATTTTTCAAGGATGTGTCAAGTCAGATTTTTCGTTAACTGTAACCACCAACTTGTATTTTCTGGTTCATATCAATATACTCGTTTCAAATTACTGTATTTAAGTAACTTAGTTTAACTTTAAGGATAAACAATAACACTACTTAGAAAACACAAATTATTTTTCTAAAACGTATACCCTATATTTCATGTCCGTAAGTTTTTTTTGTAAGTAGCTTAAAGGGAGAAACGTTAGTGTTATTTTTTTTTTTTAAATATATTTCCGGGTTTAATGTTTGTTGAAGGCGCGAGACAGTACGCACCACCCGGAGCACGAGGAGGAACTGCGCTTTCTAGATTAAACCAGTCCCGCTGAAACAAACACACGTGACCTATCAAAACCGTAAAGTGGAAACAAGTCTGCAATATAAACATCACATTTTAGAAGTCTATGGTAGGTCCGCGGGTCAAGTTGCAAAAAAAAAACATACAATTTAGTTATTTAGGCATCACATATTTTGTGAATAATGAATTACAAATACATAAAAAGAACCAGCTGTATTATTAAACAGTTTAGCGTTAGTTTAAACGAAACAGACACTGCGTCATTTATTCACCCAAAAGTTTCCACAACCTGACCGAGTCATTTGTGGAACTGAAAGACAAGTACATTTTAGGCAGAACAGTCACAGCCACTATTCACTTTCAGTGCATAATTTTGTGAAAATAAATGGTGATTGGGCTGACGTTCAGTTTCACACACAAAAAAAACGAAAGTCAGTAACGTTAACATATGCCTTTCTTTTCGTTTTCATCTTTAACTTTCATAATTACCTCTTCAACCACGAAAGTGCTATTAATCTGTTTCAGAGATGCGATTACCCGTTCACCAAAACAAACAGCCATATGCCTCTTGGATATAAAAGCGATTTGCTTCTTTTTCTCCTTCACCCGAAATTTAAACAGTAGGACAAACGGCTAACACACACCGAAAGCATGGCTTCTCCTCAAACAACACTTCACTAACGCACAACAACAACAACACAAACAGCTTCACGAGCTCGACTAACTTCAGCACTTTAACCTGCTTTAATTTTTAAACACAACCTGAGTTAAATGTCTTACCCGTTTCCTTTGTCTGTTTAGCATGAAAAACATATTTTATACTTAGAAAAAAGTAGTTATCGATCCAAAGAACCGCCGTTTACGAAATGTGCCAAATGACTCCGAAGAGCGCGCGCTTAACTATGCTGCGTCACTGATGACGACAGCACAGCAGAACGATGGGAGGGACAAACAATGGAGGCTGAGCTGATCTCTAACTTGCTTATAATGCGACACTTTACAAGTAAAATACATGTTTCTATAAAGATTATTTGTAGAGTACCTGGGTGTATATATATATGAAAAGAAAGGCGTCGCTTGTGTATGCAGTGAGCGTGACTGTCTATGTATCACCAGCCATTATTCAGTTTAATCACAGCAGCCCAGTTCTTACCCCGCAACCAGAACACAGTGCACTTTATTCATGCAGAACAGATGTGCGCTGACACTGTCTGTATAAATATTTTAGGTCTACACTTTGGCGCTGGAGCGAATGCTTGGGGTTTTAGGATAGTGTTGTGTCATTTATATTTCTTCATTATTTTAAAGTATATAGAATGAAGTCCCAGAATCTCTCTCTCTCTAGTTAGAAAATCGAGGTAAACACAAATATAAAGGCCAGTGAAGAAGACTGTAATGTGCAGGGCTGCCTAAGAAATCAGATGTCATGTTTCCTGTGATGTCATTTTGCAATTTGTTCCTTTTCCTCTGTGGAGATGTGTTTTATGTAACCACCTCATCACTGCCTCCACCTCAGCCTGCTGTCTCCATGGTTTCCAGCCACTTAGAAACAGAAACATGAATATGTAGACAGGCATGCCTCCTCCTGCCTTATGGATTCTCTATGTAGACTGTTGTTCAGTTGAGCATGGCTTACGTAACGCACTCTACTGAACACAAGTCATTTTCATAACTCAAATTCAGGCCTCTAAAAACTTATTGTGTTGATGATACAGTCTGTAGATATGCCATTAATATGATTAATGCTTTTATTTTTTGTTTTTGTTTATGTTAGGCTTGTATAAGAGTATCATAATCTGATCAAATTTGAGTCTCAGTGAAATATAAAAAAGGACCATAAAGAATAACTCGTTATTGTAGGTTACAAACTCTCATTTTATTTTATTTTATTTTATTTTATTTTTTGTTTATTTATTTTTTGCGCTAAGTTTTATTTGATTTAATAATCAATATATTGTTATTTTATTTATAAAAGTCTCATAGTTTATATTTGTTTAATGCTTTTTTTCCGGCACCAATTTAATTTTATTTACGTCTTATTAAATTTTTATAAAATATATATTTTATTTGTAAATGTCTCATCATAAAAAAGTAAAAAAAAAAATCATGTTTTTAAATTGTTTCAAGCATTAAAAATGATGTAATTTGTTTTTGTAAATAATGCTATATCATTCATAAGTTAAGCTATGTCCTCGTTTGTGGACATCAGGACTCAGATAAAAAATACATGACATGAATATGAATATGTAAAAATACGCATAGGAAAACAATAGATTTTAATTTATTTGTTTTATTTATTATAATTTTTTTTTTAACTTTATATATAAAGATGTATAAAGATAATTCTCAACTCAATTTGATATACCATTTTTTCCCTGCAAAATGTGTGTAAAATGTTAATAAATGGGTTTTCTCATTATGTACAATGTATAAAATAAATCTAATCTGCATATTAATGTGTTTTGGTGCAAAGTGTAGTGAAAAAAGAAGTGTAATAATGGGAGTAATAATTCACCAGATTTTCATAATAGTATATAATATTTTATAAAATATAAAATATTATTAAACATTTATTTCCCTATTCACTTGTTATGTCAAATTGCATAATAAACATGCTTTAGTCCTGTTGTCCTCATATGAAAATCAGTGTGGTCCCGGTCAAACATCCAGTTATTTGGTATCTCTGAAAAGCCCTGAATGTGTTGGAAGTGATAATAATTATGAAAATGCTATACAGATGTATTTAATTCAACATCAACGAAACATTTTCCTTTTCTTCCTAATACTGCCAGTCTAATTTATTCTAATAGTAGTAGTAGTGGCCATAACAACAATAATAACGTAATGTATAGGATACTATCAAGTCTTTTTATAAAAACATGCTTGCTGTTTTCAGTGCAAATGGGTGTGTGTATATTTTACTATTCTCTATTTTTAATGCACTGCAGATGCCACTCACCCTATTTAGGTTTATTTTGCAACAACGGTAAGCCAACTGTACAGTGTCCCTTATTTTGTAAGCACAGATTTCTTTGGTTTAAGTTGTGTGGAGATGTTGTGCACTTCTGTCTCCATAGCGACTGCCACACACACTCAAACATTGCTTGTTAGAAAACAATGCCAATTCACTCGTATAACACAATGAACTGTGAAAGCTCCTCTGCTGCTTCTGACAGGACAGGTGATGGATTATTACTTGTATGAACATTTACATACGCCTGTGGCATGACTCAGACAGTCCTGAGCCACACATATATATTCAAGACTTCTCAAGTGAACTCAGACCTTATTCAGGTTTTATTGGTCTAATTAAAATGAGCTATGTGACATACAGTGTTTATTTGATAATCAAATATTAATTTATTAAAACACACTATAGCAATTTTTGTTCATTATTTACTGATTTTTTTTTGGATTGTGTGATTTAGAAAAAGTAATTAAATTCAGAGTTCATGTTGCCATTTGTATTTATTTATATAATACATTTATGTAAATATAAATATTGATATTTATATTTACATTTATTTATTTAGCAGACATTTTATGCAAAGCAAATTATCATAAAGAAGCCAAAAAAGAAGTGTCCATCGGAGATTGTTTTCAAGATTCTTTGATAAAGAAGTTATTTCAAAATACTAATTTTGTGTTATAATACACACTACTACACACTAAAGGTTCCAGGTTAGTACATTTTTTAAAAGCATTTTCTGTTTCTTTTATTTTTAAGGGATTAAACCATTTGTTTAGCTAGGATTTATTGAATGGATACAAATGACAGGACTTATATTGTTAGAAAAGATTTCTAATATAAATGTTGTTCTTTTTAACTTTTTATTTATAAAAAAATCAGTATCACAGTTTCCAAAAAAGAATTAAGCGACAGATTCAACCCTAATAATAAATAAGCATATTAAAATGATTTCTGAAGGATCATGTGGCACTGAATCACAGAAAATAATATTTTAAAGTATATTAAAATGGTAAACCAATATTAGAAATTGCAATAATATTTTACAATATTACAGTTTTTTCCTTTCCGTATTTTGAACAAATAAATACAGCTTTGATGAGCAACTCATCCTACTGATAAAAAAATCCTACTGATCCTGAACTTTCACAAAATTATATATATAGCAATTTAGTGTTATTTTATTGCTTTTTGTTTCGATACAATGTACTTGCCAGACCATTGCCACTGAGGTATGCTGACATTTATATCAGCTTTTTGTAAATGCTGGTGGTAATAATATATCCAGAATAACAAAAAAGCCATTGTCATTGACCTTTACTGTGAAGAAATGGAACTGGCAGATTTCCAGGTGATTCTTTTCCTGGTAGCCATAACTGATATCAGTAAATAACAGTTTGTTTTCAAATAAACAAACAGATCTTCTTTTTGGGAACAGAGCTAACCTTCTTTTCTTTAAAATCCCAATTTGATTATTTGAATTACATTTGAATGCAATCAGTAGCGTATCTTGCTGTATTGTGTAAGACTATATTTAATTCATAGTTATCCACCCACTTCCGCTCTGGTTCTCTGTCTTATATAAGACATCAGAAATGCCATATTTAGGACCTCTTCTCTCTATAATATTTTTTGGATGCATTGCACTCTTAAAAAATGCTGGGAAGAATAAAACCCAGTGCTGGGTAAAGCATGGGCAGAACCAGCATTTGGGTTGTTTTGACCCAGCGGTTAGGTTACTATCACAACGGTTGGGTTGAACATTTAACTTAAATCGCTAGGACAAAACAACCCAATTGCCATATTTTATTCAGCATATTTTAGAGTGTGGCTCAAATCAAATCAAAATAAACAGTGCACATTGTGTTACTGATTTCTTTTAGTTCTTTATTGCTCTGGATCAATGACCTGGAATAAGGAGTGCTTCTTTCCATGAAATCACCAACTCAATAAATCTAAATAACTTCTTTATCAATATTGCAAACGGACATTCACTCCAAATATATTACCATTGATCTTTGAACTTGTCACATGATGCCACTTCATTTGACCCACATTCATATGAGAATTTTACTAGGCTGTATACAAAGTACAGTGCATTTAATCGCAAAGGAAACAGCGCCTCCATGTGGCTGACTGAGCGACATAACAACACCACAGAACATAATTTGGCAAAAAATAAAAAAAATAATAAATTAATTAAATGCACTCACCCTCAGGCCATTCAACACGTCGATGAGTTTGTTTCTTTGAACAGATTTGGAGAATTTTTCGGGTACATTACTTGTTTACCAGTGGATCTTCTGAAGTGAATGGGTGCCTTATGAAATATAAGCCACAAGTATCCCACAGGACTACAACACGCAGCTGAAACGACAAATCCAAGACTGAGATGTTTTTGTACTTCAATTTGTTTCCGGCTAAAACCAAAAGTTCTCTCTCAATAATTTTCCTTTCTCCAGTGAAAAAGGCTTCTCGCATGAATCAGGAGAGAAATATGCACAGGTCAAACAACGTTCACAAGCGAAAAAACCGTCCAAAACCAACAAATATATTGTTTGTTTTATCGTTTTATTTTTTTTAGAATTTGTACTATAGTTTCAGTTATTTTATCATTAAACTAAAATAAAATGAGAAATGTTGCCTTGGCAACAAGCTAAGTACATTATTGTTATTATTATTTATGTCTTTTATTTCATATATTGGAAATGCCTTTTATAATTTTACTTTCAACGAACTACAGTAGTCAATTTGAAGTGGATTAAGTGAAGAAAACATTTTGGTTTTGCTTTGATGACAGATTTTGATTCACTTCAAACATTGACTGTAGTGTATACCAACCATCACACTGCAGACAAACATCTCTCACACACCTCAAACAGGCCTTCAGGTTTGCATAATCTACACATTAGTCTACAAAGACTGAGAAGAAGTGACAAAGGTTGCATTGATCTCATTTATTTTTCAAAAGGACCATACAATATAAAAGGAATATTTTATAAGGCAGTTGGTAAACCATTTCATCATTTTTGCACTTAACCACATGATTAACTGGTGTGATGCAAACTCAACATTCACTTGGAATCGCAAATGAACAAGTGGAGACTTCCTAGGGTTGTTTATGTATGGCTTCAAGTATGGCAAAAAACAAGCAGACCGCAGTGGAAGCAAAAATCTCCTTCGCAGCTTGAGAGCTAGCTGCGTGTTTGGTGGGAATAGTGAGAGTACACAAACACTTGTGTGTCTCAGAGGTTAGCTATATCATCAGCACCTGACATAAAGTCTGAGTTCAAAGCACATGTTGATGTTAATCATGTTCTACAACAGCTAACATCCTAATACAGTTCAAAAATGCTGTGATCAAAATATACATAAGCTTTTGTTGGACAATCTAATAATACTCAGCGTTATAAAAATTAAACTCATCGTTTTTGTAGAGAGTACAAAAACACACTAGTATTAATCAACAATTATGACAATAAAAACCTTTTTGGCAACTTAAGAAAAGTCATTCCCTTTTTTGTTTCTAAAAACCTGATCCCGGTATGATATGAAACCAAAGAGATGCTAGAAACAGCATGATTTGATGAAGGGGCTGTGGAGGAAATCAAGAAGTTGAGCTGGAAAGCACTGGTGTTTATGTAAGCCTAGATTCAACAAACAGCTCTGAACTTATATATAATGCAACGCGTCCAAGTAGGAAAAAAGCAAATACTGATAATGTCATGTTCCACAGACCAACTCTGATTAGGTTTTATAAAGAAGCAGATGTAGAAGAGAGTGTAATGTAAAAATCCTACCAACTAAAGCTTGATCGCTTTCTTAAAGGGATAGCTCACACAAAAATGAAAATGCTGTCATCATTGATTCAGCCGAATCCTAATGTGTTTGATTTTCTTTCCTCTGTTGAACACAAAAGAAAACATGGAATGTTGTTTGGACTTCAAAATATCTTCTTTTATGTTCCAGTCATACAGGTTTGGAACAACATGTGACTGAGTAAACAGTAACATAACTTCCCTTTTTGGGTGGACTATCCCTTTAAGTAAAAAACAAGACAAAACAAAAACACCCCAGAGTAGCATCACATACCACTGTAATAACATGACTGTAAAGATTTAGTCATGTAATTACACATACTGTTTGTTCTGTTTTTTTTTTTTTGAGACTTTACATCAGGACAGGTATGAGAAAGTGAAGTTCATGAAGTGGACAAGTAAAGAGACGTTTCCTTTGATAATAGCTAAAATGTCTGTGCTTAATATCTACTGAGGTCAACAATGACATTTTCTCATCACTGTTCTGTTAACATAGATCCAAGGTGCTTATCTTCACTGCAAGAAATCCAAATGGGACTGTAATGTTTGATCGCTTAAAAAAAAAAAAGTTGATTGACTGGACATCCTCCACAGTTTGGCAGTGTGGGCAGAAACCAGACCACAAGGGGTTGTGCCAGCCAGTCCCTCCGCCAACCCTGCCTCGGTGCTGAAGTTTACACAGTCTTCCTGGCCGTGAGCACTCTGACGATAGAGCCCACGCCACCCGCTGAGAGAGCCTACACAGACAAACAAGCACAGAACCTGGGTTTACACTTGTCAAATATTCCAAGATATTCATATTCTCTGTTCCTTTAAAGAAGTGCATTTACCTTTTCATGCCACTGCAGCAGGATGGCACTGCTGTTGTCTGAGGGTCTTTCAAAGCCTCTGTAGATGTATTTCATCAGGAGATCGACTCCAGTTTTATCTAGAGACTGAACAGTCTTTTCTATATCACTAGTCTTGAAAGAGCTCAGCACTTTCAACACGAGGTTTTCAGCCCGTTCCTGCAAAAACACACACACACACACACACAATGAACTACCCTTGTAAACATATCAAGAATCCATTCATTTGAAATGTTTATACACTTCTAATCCTGCATGGCCATCTAAACAAGTAAATATAAAAATGATAAATGTGAACTTTACACAAACATTTTACTTCACATAGCCTAACATTACATTATACTAATTTATGACATTTCAAAATATACATAACATCTAAAAAAACCTTTTTTTTTCAGTGATGAACCTGCTGGTTTTAGCTTAATATATATATAAAGAAGCAACTTAAAGTTTGTAAAACTAGTAAAACTGCCATGTCATAAAATTATTTAAAATGAAACAAAAAAACTAAAATCACTTTTTGTTTCTATTCACCCCCTTAACTGCTGAGTTTTTCCTTTGAAGAACCCGGCATCCCAAATTTTTCAAAAACATAATGAAGTAGTCGATAATTTTCTAGAAAAATTATTGTGAAAATACAGCTATAGTTTCATATATAAGCCAAGCTCTAAAATATTTTAGCAGGTAGCAATTGCAATTAATAACATTTTTTAAAAAAAATCATTAATCCATATCCATTAAATCCTGAACAACAGGAAAAATCATGGGGGCTTTAAATATTGTAAGGGGCAATGGAGGGACCTTAGAGGCAAGGTTGGGAACCACTGGCGAGGATGATCATGCTAAAAGCTTGACATTAGTGATACTTTGCTTTAACTCACCTTCACATTCTGGTTCTTGGTGTTGATGGGTGGGTTCTTCAGGACAGCCTGCAGAGCTCCCATCAGGTTCCCTGTATCACGCGCTAAGGAAAGCACTACAGGACGCCAAAAATCACATCCAGCCACGAATAACATTCTCTCTTTAAGTAACACTATACATAAACTAATAAAAGTACATATTAGGTGTATTAAAAGAAGCCGTGGAACCGGAAGTCGGTGGCATCCGGAAGTGTTTCTACAGCAACCTCATTCTAAGTAATTACCACATCTATAAGATACAGCTTCAAGTGTTGCACTTTAAACATTAGAGCAATAGTTCGGCTTTTTTCAAAGAACCCAAAGAGAGAAATCCGCAGTGCAAACTTGTGCTGACACTGTGAAATGTGCATATCCGAAATGAATGAAGTGACTACCACACCCATGTCTGGACGACAGGGCAGAAATAATCTGTTATAGCAATTCAACAATAACGTATCAAGCGCTTTCAGAAGACGACTAATCAAAATGCTATACTGAAAGTAGTCATGAAATCTATGGAAAGCAACAGTAAGAGTCATGGGACTGAAAGGATATGATCTGATGAGAGAGTCCACCTCAGCCTCATCCGGTCCTAGTTGATTTTCTCCGCCGTCCTCTTCGTCGACAAACTTGTTTTCGTCATACTCATCCACATCGACCTTTCTGAATCGATCGGACACTGTGTTCTTCGACATGGCTGGGGTGATCGGTCACTCAGAATATGTCAGTTTATACAGAATAGTCCGAGCACTTACAGGAAGAAGCTCGGTGCTTGTTGACTTCCGCATAGAAAGCCCCCTAGTGTCAGTGGCATGAATTAAACCTACACGTATCGTCTCGTGTGTAACTCTAGAGGGCACTCAATCAATCCATTTCAAGAATTCGTTTTTAGTTTAATTTGAATTAGATACGGCAGTTCAAACTTTGACTCCAAACAGTAACAAGAGGGAAAATTAATAAGTTGTATTATTAATCTTGTTTAGTTCTAAGAACGTTAGTCAAAACGTTTTTAGAATATTTTAGTCTCTTGTTATATTAATGTCATAAGAACGTTATTCAAAACGTTATTAAAACGTTCCACTAACAACATAATGTTTTTATGCTGACGTTTTTAAAACATTCCATTAACAACTCAATGATAATGTTTCTAATGCTAACATTTTTAAAACGCTCCACCAACAACACGCAATGATAATGTTTTATCCAAATGTTTTTAGAAAATTTATCAATTGCAGATAACGTTTTTTGATAACTTTGAAAAGTGTAAGGAGTTGAAAGGAGAGAAAGGAAGACAAGGAAAACTTATCTCTGATGAGACCTGTGTTTTTGTGATTGATAACAGTCCTTTTATGAAATATACTTCATAATTTGAAATATAAACTTTGTATTTGAGCAAAACTCTGTGCAGGAATAATTTCATGGCTTCTCTGGTAAAAGTCATCCTGAAATTGTGTTAGCACTGGATTCAAAATTATTAAACATTATTTCTGATATTATACATTTTTGTAGTAACAGCTATACTTTGCTTCCATTATGAAGTTTTGTATTTTTGAATTGGAGTATATAGTACTTGCAGGAAATTCCCAACAACTGCAGTTTTTCCCAGCACCGACACATTTCCTCAAGCCATTCATCGGCATAAATGTATTATGTTTATGCACAACACCACACAGGCTAGTAACATTACTTAAATGTACATGACAGAGAACTCTATTGTGTATACATGAAATATACAAAACTACAGTACATGCCCACTTTAAAAGAATCTTTATTGTTTGCAACATAATGATTACGTCAATTTGTAACTGTACAGACAACAAACAGCAAGGAATGTGTAATAATAGACCTTTATTTTAGACCTAAAGTGCACTCTTAATTCTTAGGTCTATTTTTACCACACAACCTGTCTTTCTGGTATCTACCTGCCACCTTTATTCTACTGACCTCAGTTCAGTTTTATAAATGACTTCACCTGTCCTGCTTTAAGCACTTTTTCTAAATGAAATTTACTTAAAAGGCCTGATTTTCTGTAAAACGAATTTTAAAACAATAACTACATGGTAAGCATAAAAATAAATAATCCTGTGTACAATAAAACTAATAATCTTGTATCATTATAAAGTATGTAAACCAAAGGAACGATAATGTGTGTTAGATCTGTATGTGCCACAAACAGGCTATATCTTATACAAACAGGAAAAGAGATTTTCACAACATGTCCCATCATGTCATTGTTCCTGATGCCTCATAAGGAGGTGGAGTCCTGCGTGGGAGGTGTAAGATGGCATTTTACCTTCTTCCTTTCACCCCTTGGGCAGGAGACGACATTTGTAAGCAAAATAAATAGAAGCAGCTGAATCCAGTTCCTAAGCAATGAATCTTTCGCTAAAATATGAGATGAATCCTGTCCTGAAGGCAAGGCTAACCATCAATCATCTACAGGTCATAGGTGCGTCACAGTAGAACTGAATGGAGAACATGAATTGTTTTCTTATCACACTGCTAAAACACGAGGAACAGAGTGTCCTGAGGCTCAGGCCGCCACTGACACCGTCAGTTACTCGCAGAACAGTATTTACTGCTAAAATATCAAGTGAAAACAAAGCCGCCAATGCTTGGGTCCTTGGAACCCGTAGAGAAGTACACAGACAGATTTGTAAGCACTTTAACATAGAGATTCAAAAACTGTTTGAAAATTGTTGGGAGATGGTCCTGATTTGTTGTGAAGTTCTTCACGTCGCCTGCCCATTGTGTTTATTACATATTTTGGCTAATCTGATAATGCTTCAAGTGACCAATAAGAGTGCATTACTCTCATCTCTCAGATCATTTTACCACATACACAACACATTTTTAACACGTGGACCACAGGACCAGTCTTAAGGGTCCTGAAAGCTGAATAAATACATTTTCCATTGATGTATAATGTTGTTAGGATATGACAATATTTGGAGATATAATTATTTGAAAATCTGGAATCTGAAGGTGCAAAAAAAAAAATCTAAATATTGAGAAAATCGCCTTTAAAAGTTGTCCAAAATTAAGTATTTATGCATATTACTAATCAAAAACTATGTGTTTATATATACGCGATTGAAAATTTATAAAATACCTTCCTGGAACATGATCTTTATTTAATATCCTAATGATAATTTTGACCCATACAATGTATTGCTATAAAAATACCTGTGCTACTATGACTAATTTTGTGTTCCAGAGTCACGTATTCAAATCTATTCCATAGATGTTCCCCAAAGTCGTAGGTGGGAAGACTTGAATTAAATTGTTCCATTTCCCACCATTAGAGTGTTCCAGTCATGATGCGTTCCAGACAAACTGGATTTTTGGAATTGTCGACCTCTACTTCAAAACAACCAATGGAATGTCAAATTGCGGAGTTGGGGGTTTGTAACAGTGTGATTTTAGATTTGAGAATTGTTGAACATGGTTTTAATTTTAGGTAACCCTGATTGGTAAGAATCGAAAGTCTGGCCAAAAACATCTTTCCAGTGATCATCTTTAAGTAGGAGGTGGAAGAATTAAAAATTGTCTGGAATGCAGCATTAAAATGATACCGTATCAAGGTCAGTCCAGTCTTGTCTGATGAATCTTCTCAGTGATTCTCAGAAAAATGGCTGAATGAGAACCAGCACCAGTGGAGTCTGGATGCAGTCTCAAGGCTTTTGCATAGAATTTTTTGCAGCTATCTGTTAGGAGTGTTATTTTGCAACGCTGGTATCTCTTTTCAGGAACTTCTTGTTTTCAATTTCACTGAGTGATAGGGAAACCGAGCAGCGTGCGGGGTTCTCTCGTCTCTGCAGAATGCTGTCTTTAATCGCTTCTTTTATAACCTGCAAAAAAAAAAAAAAAGGTCACGTTGAAAGTAAAGCAGAGACTAACAGCAAAAACGTGAAGGTGACCGAGTTTGAAGGAGAAGAACTGACCTCAATGTTGTTTAATGTGTTGAACTCCATGAGGTCATGAAGCCTCTTGAAGGCCTGGTTGGAGTACTGGAAGTTGAAAGTAGAGTAGGGAGAGGCTGGATCGTCAAATATGTCAAAGTCACCAATCTCTATCTCCTTGTCTGTGTCTCTGGGAACTCCTTCAAGAAAACAGAAACAAGAGTTTAAGTTCACACATCACTGACAATTAATTAGTGACCTAAAATAGTACAGAATCTGATTCGCTTGACAAAACTTCTTAAGTTGTAAAAATTCTAACATCCTAAAACATAATTTCCAGGTTTAAATTAAGAGTTTGAATACCTGCATTTTAATGTGGCCTATACTTGTGGATCCCTCTTTAATTTAACACAATTCAAAGGTTTGTTTGGAGTTGGTAATATTTCTTAATATTTTTATGCTCACTAAGGCTGCATTAATCTGATTAAAAATACAGTAAAACAGTAATAACAGGGTTATTACAGATATCAAAAAAAATTATATATACACACACAAACACACAGTATATATAAACATTTAGTGTAACTCAATGAACTAAAATAACTAAAACTGAAATAAAAATGTATTAAATTGGTGGAAATTTCTGGTGGAAACTGGTACTTTTAAATGACTAGAAAGTTAAAAAGAACAGCATTTCTTTGAATTTAAATCTTCTGTAATCTAAATGTGTTTACTGTTATTTTTTCATTAATTTAAAAGAGCCTTGCTAAATAACTAAAAATGTATTTCTTTAAAAACATTATTGACTCAACTTTTGAATGGTAGTTTATTTACTCTATCTCTGTGATTCTTTTTTTATGAATCAGTGGACCCAGTTGGTGAATCAGATGTAACTGAACGTGCAATAGGAGTCTTAGAGTCTGAATCATAGACTGATTCAGTCACCTCACTACTTCACAGAACATGCTGGAATTACTCACTAAATGAGCCACAGTTCAGTGCCTGAACTGTTATTGTCATTTAGCCTTTATGTTAAAAATATATACTTTATGTAGTGAAACACAAAACTGCTTATTTACTCGCTGGATGTTATGCTCTCACCTGGGGCTTTAAAGTTCCGAAAGTTGATGTTGGCCAAGACGAAATGAATGACGGTGGGACAGATCTTGTCTCCCTTGTTGGGTTTGAACACATAGCACTCTTTCAGACCTTCTCGGTCAAATACTTTTGAATCGATCTTAGGGAATGGCAGCTTATTCATACGGGCCCATTTTTCAGCCAACAGTAGCTCCTAACACAGAAAAACAAGGACACTTGATGACATTTATAATGTTACAAACCATTTATATATATAAAAAAAATTCTGTTTTGAGCTTTCTGTTCATCAGAGAATGGTGGATAAAAAAAATGACAGTTTCCACACAGATATTAAGCAGCACCATTGGTTTCAGCGTTGATAATAATGAAAAATATTTAATGAGCACCAAATCAGCATATCAGAATGATTTCTGAACACTGGAGTGATAACTGCTGAGAATTCAGCTCAAAATTGCAATAATATTTAGTATGTATAACTACGAGCCATTCTGTTATTCTCAGAGGAACTGAACTTAAAAAGGCAGAAACTGTGAAATGGTAAAATATACTTCCTTTTTACTGTAACCTCAAACTACACTGTGTGTAATATTGACAGCTAGTGTTTGAAATGGGTACTGCAGTCCAAATACAAAATATTGGAGATTTTTTCCCTACACTCTTTCTCCTTACACGGGTTGCCAGATTGAGGACATACAACAAGAACAAGCACAGCTGACAATGGAAGGCAACCAGCTTTAAACTGGTCACAGAGTTTTTCAGATGGATACCAAGGCCTCTTAGTTTGGCTAGAATCTGTAATCTCTAACCTAGCTCATTTGCTTGCTTCCGTTGCTGCAATACTCTGAGTTTTCCCATGGTGTCAAAATACTATTGAGTAAATTGACAGTGAGCAGAAACACACGGACCAAAACAAAAAACAGACATTCTGATATTGAACGCACGTTTCAAAGTATAATAACTAGCTGTACTGTTGTTTTTCGGAGAACTTACAAATATCTGAAAATATACTATGGTATTTTTATGCTTTAGTACAGTCAAAAAGTTAGATGTGTAGAGTGCTGACACAGAAGAGAAGAAATCGTTTAATAAAGTCGTCATTTTTATTTTCTTTGCCCACAAAAAGTATTCTCATAACTTCATAAAATTACGGTTGAACCAATGATGTCATGACTATTTCAATGATATTCGTACGACCTTTCTGGGCCTTGAACGTGGTAGTTGCATTGATAACTATTAAGGGTCAGTATTAAAATTTTAATTTGTGTTCCAAAGATGATCAAAGGTCTTACGGGTTTCGAATGACATTAGGGTGAGTAATTAACGACAGAATTTTAATTTTTGGGTGAACGGTTTCTTTAATATGCATGTGTCATGCATTAGCTTAATGTCAGACACTTACTTTGAATGGCGGGCTAGAGTCACTGGGCCTGGCTGAGAAGTCGAAGGAAATGATGAGGTCAACTCCTCTCTGTGGCCTCAGAATGAGAGGATAGGGCAGGTTAAACGTAAGACCGCTGTCCACCACATGGATTTTCTTACTCTTCACATCTAGGGGCTCGTAGATTCGCTCAAACTCGTCAGGATCTGAAGTAAAAAAGTCATCATTTCAATGTTATCACTGTTGTTACTCAATGACTTTTAAATGGAACTGCAGAATGCCATTACTAACACTTACCTAGCTGCTTGTGAGTAATACAAATTTTATGCAACGATGTCATAGTTTATTCAACATTACTGTACAAATTCTTACAGGCACTTCCCCACACCCAAGTGTCAACAGGAAGTAGACTGCTGCTGAGTCAAAGAGACATGCAGTGCTATCATCACTAATTATAAATGAGACTTTGCCTTAATTATCAGTCAGATTATCAGAATCCTACGTAAATTTAAAGGGTTACTCCATCCCGAAATGAACATTTTGTCATTAATCACTTACCCCCCATGTTCTTCCAAACCTGTAAAAGCTTAGTTAATTTTTGGAACACAATTTAATTGTGTTCCCAATATCCTCCAAATTGTGTTCTAAAGACATCAAAGCCTTTTCTGGTTTGGAACGACATGGGGGTAAGTGATTAACGACAACATTTTCATTCTGGGGTGGATTATCCCTTTCAGAAAGCACAGAAACAGTCTTTAACATTATCTTGCAGTGACATGCATGTGTCAAAGATGCTTCCTGTGTAATGTTTTTTCATTTTTAACCCCTGGGAGAAAAGTTAATCTGCACTCACTGGGTGTGTTGGCATTTCTTAGACTTCTTAGAAGTTTTAAGAAGTGACTAACTGACTTCCTCCCACTCAGACACCAATATGTTTAAAAGTCCATCATCAAGTCTCGTGGCACCTGACCAAATTTCAACCTATTGTTCCACCTACAGTCCGTCACACCCATTTCTTTTAACTGCATACTTCACAAGACCAGGTTAAGTAGAGGTTTCAGGCACTTAAAAAAATAAAGTACATTTCTGGACAAAAAAGTTTTAGGTTTGAATCCTCTGAGGGGTGATCTTTTCTCACTACTGTGCTGTTTATCAAGGCGCCTTACATTTGGTTGAACTGTGAGTCAGGGATTTTTAAGATAGGGTGTGAAGACCCCAAGTAGGTGCAAATATAATCATATAAGAATGATTATATTTGTTCAATAATCTAGATGTCTAGATTAAAACTGTAAAACTGTATTTTACAATATCATAGTTATCCTCATATAGTATATAATGAAGTAACTTTTTTTTTTGTATAAAAGTGT
Organism: Enteromius radiatus; assembly: GCA_032357445.1. Lineage (NCBI taxonomy): Eukaryota > Metazoa > Chordata > Actinopteri > Cypriniformes > Cyprinidae > Enteromius > Enteromius radiatus. Next base: position 6,744,146 of record JAUCMS010000044.1, on the reverse strand, counting down.
CAGTTAAATGACTCATTATTACCTGTAACAGCATCAACCTCCTCCTCCACTGAGGTCTGGTTCATGAGGCCGCAGAAGGGAGAGAAAGGCAGTGTAGAGTTGAGGTTGAGTCCCAGCATGAAGTTGTGCACCTTGCCGGCACGGCCCTCACGTGTGGTGAACAGGGTGGTGTCCCCCATTATGGAGGTCAACATGCGCTGAACCCAGCTAGCCTGGGCATGACGCTGCCGCTCATCTTCTGCCTCGGCACTCTCTGTGCCTCCTGGATAAACATCAGACATAGATAAAGTGATTCTCTTAAAGCTTTAGTGGATGTGAAGATCATCATGTACAAACACATTATCCTGTTTCTCACGCAAACCTAACTTTATATGAAGACTTACAATATTAAAGCACAAATGAACTACTTTTACAATGCTTTTTATGGAGCTTGACACCCATGGTCACTGATCTGATTTTTACCTACTCCATTAATATTTTCACTGCACCAATCACAATAAAAAAAAAAATTTAAAAAGTATTTTCAGTGAAATATGTTTCAGAAATATATCAAACGTACAACCGCAGATTATTTATTATTAAGTATTGTACATAAATGTTTTGTTGTATACTTAGCATGGAATACATGCATTTCAAATATTGTAATATTTTTCACTAGAGTATACTTGCAAATCTTTAGTGTATATACACATTTATTTTTTTACCAATTTTTCACACATTTCTTTTTTTACCATGATTAGTGTTGCTCTGTATCTTTCTTTGCGTGTGTGAGTCAAAGTGTCGGAACCCATGCGCCTTCACACTAAAGTTTATGGTACATCAAATGCAGTTACAGTGCGCATCCATTAAGATGAAGTGAACCTATAATAACGCTGTATTTTATTATCAGTAGAGCTAATGGCAACAGGGGAAACGATAATGGTTACTGGAAAAAATAACGCTGTTTGTAATGCTGTTTATTCACTGACCATGATGCATTAATTAGGTATTTAATTTGCAATAAAACCTGGAAATTATGCAACTATGATGTCACTAAATGAAAGTCATCATCAGACCTGCCAACTTTGTAAAATGTTTTACATTAAGCATTTCATTTGCAATAATACCTGGAAATTATGCAACTATGATGTCACTAAGTGAAAGTCATCATGAATACATACAAATTGGAAACTGTTAGCATATTGAGTAAAATATTACACAGTTAAGCCCCGTTCAAGAATGATAATTATCAAGATAACAATATTAGCATCCATACACCCCACAATATTGTCTGTTTATTCTAGGCACACGTGCATCTGTCACTTTAAATTCTCGAGCTTGGTTTACAGCAGGACGAATTCTGATTGGGTGTCAATGTTTGTATCATTCATCAGCTGGAAATAAAAATAGTTCTGAAAGTGATCCCAAGGATATTGTTTCTCTGTGCCTTATAGCTGTGGTGTGGACGCTGCTATTCTTTAATACCTAATTTTTAGAACTTTATTATTATCGTTCTTGGTGTAAATGGGCCTTTAGGCAAAGACTATAAAATAGTCTTAATGGACTTTGCTTTAGATATGTGTTACTTTGGTAACAATTAAAGCAAACAAACAAATAAAATAAATCAATAAATAGAATAAACAGTCAGATAATGCTACCGTGCAATTTAAATGAATAAATAAGTAACTATATTACCCTGGTAATGTTAAATTAATAATAATAATAATAAAAAAATAAAAATAAAAATAATAAAGGTTTAGAATATCACACAAAGCCAAAGGTTTAAACACTTCAGGTAAAAACAAGTACATGAAGCAACAAGGGGTGTAATGACTCAGCACAGTGTATTTGACAGTGCCATCAACTGATGCGAAACTCTCAGACACTGACCTCAATCCTGTAGGTCACTGTTATTGTTGAGCACTGAACTGAATTGAGTGTGTGTGTGAATGAGAAAAAGTGAAAGAGAGATAAATGATCAGAGAGCGCTTTCTCACCCCTCTGAGTTTCCTCTTCATTATCTGCTGAATCATCTCCCACAATATGCTCGGGTTTAATTTGCTCTGAAAAACAGAAGGCACAAACGGTTTTAGCTTGCACACACGATAAGAGACGACCCCACCATATGAAATGCACAAATAACAATTTCAATTTTACACTGAGAACATCCTCTGATTCTTTGCTACACTAAATGTGGCTTAAAACTTACGTGAAGAGCAGAACGTGATCGTATTGAACTGCTACTGTACTCATCAACTATGCTTATCTGTTAGTGCTATATCATGCGTATATCATGAGGTCACACACCAAAAGTGTGTAGTTCAGTGTGTTAGTGTGTTAATCTTATCACTTATCACTCATCCACTGAGGTGTGTTGACTGTACATGTTTGCACCAGAACTAGTAATGGCACATTTCAGCATGTTACAAGGATACAAACTGACAGCAATCTAACCTGACCTACATTTGGGTTCTTCTGAAATGTGGAGCAATTTGTCTCTTCGATCAAGTTCTTCCCCTCTGAGTAAGAGACACAATCTTACTCACCCAGCTCCTCCTCCATTGTGCTACTGCTGGTTGTCTCCTTCACCCCCAGAACCCGGTTGAAGAGAATGGAGAAAGCACTGCCCCATACACCTGCCGCACAAACACATTAAAACTGCTTAACGGCAAACAATACTGATATTATAGTAAACAAAATTATGAAGGATTATAAATTCAGATTTAAAGCTCATGACCCTCTGACCTTCCTCAAATGACAAAACCATTTTGAGAGGCTTAAGGGCGTTTGTGCAAGAGAAGTCTTCTTGATTCAATTTATGTAGTTACTTGTGAAAAAATGCATGACGAGCTTGATTTTATCTAGCCTTTTGATGATATATAATCCAATTTAAATCAACTAAATGTTTAGTTTTTACTAAATGAACACAAAGATGAATGATTTTTAATGTTTTTCTTTTATATTACACATTTTAACAAACTTTATTTATCTACACTACCTTTAAAAATGTAGCACTACCTATTGTGCTCAATAATGCTGCATTTATTTGTAATTTTTATTTGTATTTAAAAAAAAACAAAACAAAACAAAAAAAACCCAGCAGTATCATAAACATTTATTCAATTGAAAATAACTATTTCCTTGTATTGTACTGTATTCTACACATATTTTCCAGTTTGCAGTGTAAATGCAGCTGTATATACTTAAGAAGAACGTACATTTTTCTTATTTTTTCTAGAAAACAAGAGATAGTTTAAGACTCTTATTCCTCTACTGGGACTGTTTAGAGCCCTTTGAGGCTCCACTGAAACGGCAGTTTTGGACCTTCAACACATTGGTCCCCGTTGAAGTCCTTTGTGACGAAAAATCCTGGAATGTTTTCCTCAAAAACTTAAAACAAAAGCCATGAACATCTAAGATGACATGGCGGTAAGTAAATCAGGTCATTTTAATTCTGGGAGTAAACTAATGCTTCATTCCAACTGTATACATTTGCAAACTTCTTAGAAATATATATATATGTATTGATGGGGAAGTACGAGTAATCACACAGTACATGACTAACTGCCAGTATCCAGTGACGCTATTTGCATATTAAGGGGTCTCTTAGCAAACTTTTCTGTTGAAATTCAGAGCAGTCCCATTCTTACCCATGAGGAAATGTAAGGGGTTTTCCTCGTATTGTTTCACAACGCTGCCCATGAAGAACTTGCTCCCAAACAGCCCCGGAGACATGAACGTGCCGTATTTGGCCATGCCAATCTCATACGGGCTGAACTCCACCCAGTCTGAATTAAAGAGGAAACAAACTTAATATTATTAAGCCAAAATGACAATCAAAGGTACTGTAGGTACTTGTGACTCAATTTCTCACAAATACAAAGTGTAATGTACGGTAAGTAACTGACAAACACTTCCACTTAACCATCATCGGTTTAATCACAATCTCTGATCCCATTCAACATAAAACAATCTACCCACACATTGACTAGTCTCTAAAAATAGTGTCTACACCTGTGGGAGGAACTTTGAAAGTTCATAATGAACTCACAGTGGGTCAATCATTAGTCCCAACACAAGTATTTGCATGTTTTCCACAGTATTAAGCAAATGTAAACAAATCGGTAGTGTTCAGCTTCCCGGGGAGGCTATGAAGTGGTATTATACAAATTTGTACAAATACGGACAGTTGTTGTGTCCTTCTCATTTCTTTTTGATAATACTTCTACAACTCAGTGCAACTGATGAATACCATAATTATGTAGCATTCTTAAATGTTTTTGCGAACTGTCATCTTACCTGCGAACATGAGCTCAGAGACGTCAGGTTTGACGTGCAGACAGGTAAAGAGAGGAAGGGGGCTCTGACCTTCATTAATCTTCGCCTGCAAGGAGCTCAGTTTAGTGTCCATTCTCTGTGCAAAACACACACACACAAAGTAAGCACAACAACAAACTTTTTCCTTTAGAGCATCTTTGTCAAAAAGTGTAGTTTTATTAAAGGCACAGTGCATCTTAAAATGACAGTCTTCTCATCTTTTACTCATCCTTGTGTCACATGAAAAGTGGACGTTTTAAACATTCTGCTGGTCAGGCAGAATAATTTCTCATACTAAGCTACTGCATAGTTTTATTATGTATCTGTTATTATCTGATACTTTTATGACAATTTTGTAAGCTTCTTAAGGATTAAAAGCTCCAGTCTGCATTAATTGTAACTATGTGTACAGCAACAGCAAAAATTCCTCCTGTTGTGTTCAGAGGAAAGAGAGCATGAGAGTAATGATTACATTTTTGGTGCAATTTGGGTCCGTTCAAGTAATAGAAATCATTTTTCAAAATCAATTGGTCATTCATTGGTCGATTATTGCTAATCTGCATCTATATCTCTGCAAATATTGAAGTAAAGCCATTCAAATGATCAAATGTTTACCACAAATTATTGGTAAATTATTCCAAAATATATTAGTCTATTGAACAAATAAGCAACATCCACAAGAATCCACAATAGTACACACATCTTACACTACATTTCAAGGGTTTGGGCTCATTAGGGGAAGGGAGGTTATTTTAAATGTATTGTCTATTTATACTTTTATTTTTTATTAAATGTATTTTAAAAGCGTAAATCCTGCGATTGCAAAGCTGAATTTTCAGCACTTATTACTCCAGTTTGGTGTCAAATTATCATTATACTTATATTTAATGATATGGTATTGAAAAGAAGGTTATGCTGCCTTTTTTGTAATAACCATGTTATAAAAATACACCATTAATTTGAAATAGAAATCTTTTGTAACATTTTACTTATTAATTTATTGCCCCCATGCTGAATAGAAGTTTTTTTTAAAAAAAAAAGAATGATTTAGGAGCTACTGCCTTCCTGTATAGAGAAGTATCTTCCTGATTTACAGGGACCATCCTCCCTGGAGAAGGGTCCATTTGCATTGGGATGCATAATAGAGATACAACATACAAAGGAGCCTTTGTACTTGAACAAACTACAGTGTATAAATAGAGTGCAGCCCAGTGCAGTTCATGCCGCTCTTGATGGCCTATTGCAGTAAAAACTCTCAATAATCCAATTTGTATTCTGGAATCTCTCACCCCTGGTATAAGAGTCTCTCCAATCAACATCCCGAAGATGTCGGTGAAGGTGACAGGCTGTCCGACCGATTTCTTCTTCCACAGTGCTTTAACATAGCGGTTGACGTTTTGGGGCAGGAGCAGTTTAAGAGGGTTATTGCTGACTCTGCTCATCAGCTCCATATTAATATCCCCTGGACCTTTAGCAGGAAACTCAGGGTGTGAGTACAACATGGACATATACCTGTAGAAATATAACCAACATTTTAGATGTGATTGGTTGTTAAAGTGTTCGTAATAGTGTTCAGCATATTGTTATGTGGCTGCTAGGGTATTCAGAATGGTTTCTATGGCATTGCGTTGTGGTTGCTAGGGTGTTTTGCATGGTTAATTAGTGACCCACTAAAACATTTAGGGATTTTCTTGTCCCTGGAAAGGTTCTTTAATGGTTCCATAAACATCCATAGAAACCTCTAACTGTACAAAAGATTCTTTACAGAGGAAAATGGTACTTCAGATTACCAAAATGTTCTTTACTCTAAGAAAATAATAATGCTGTGAGAGCCCCTATTAAGACTGTAGAAGACCATGGGATTTTTGCGTCTTTTTTTAAAGAAAAACAACTAAAGATCTTTTACTGACCATGTTGATCCAGAAAGTCCTGCCAAGTATGTTGCACAGTCAAGCACCCCAGATTCATACAGAGCCTTCATCACACCAGAGAAACCAACCATTGCACGGAAACCACCTCCAGAACCCAAAATAGCGATGGTGGGAACCTGTGCAAAAATAGAGCTGTTATCAGAAAGGATCGCTCTCGCTTGTGATAAGATTCTTTTTTTAATATAGCACTGTTAATGTGCCAGTTTTTGTGGTTTCTGACTGTACTTCTCTAGGTGAGGCTGGAAGAGAGCGTGGGTTTTCCATTTTGAGCAGCTTTTTGATGCCGAGCATAACTCTGTCCCTGCGAGTCTGCATGAAGAGTTTCTCCTGATCACACAGTGCCATGCTGAAGCGCAAGTCTGTGGACGCACTGCACAAAAATTATTCTCTTACAGTCTCTCATTCACTCTTGTATGCATAAAATTCACAAAATGTACAGAAACAAACATTTCTTCATACATACCAAACTTCTAAAAACAAGTCGAGGAACACTTTCGTCGTCTAGCAAAAATAAGAGAATAACAGTAAGAAACAAGACACTGAAGAACTATAAAAATAGTTTAGTTAAAAAAAAAAAAACAACCCAAAAAACATTTACCCTGCCAATAGATAGGGTCACGTGCTCTGTATGCCCCACTTTGAGCTTTGTGAGAGAATATTTAGTTGTGCCCAGAGTTTCGTCCATGACATAATTAGCGTCCATCAGTGTCATCTGAATAAAGAGCATTGAGACAGCATTATGATGACATGCTGATGCGTTTAAATTCAATACAACACCTTTACTAATACTTCGTAAACCACGCCATATTAACCAAATACAGCAAAGGCACACTTTTCAAGCAAAACATGTCACAAAAACACGTTTATTCAGTTTTAATTGCTAAAATATTACATACATGCTATCATTCAAAAGGACGGGATTGGTAAGATGTTGAAATATTTTTGAAAGAAGTCTATTGTGCTCAATGAGACTGTATATATTTAACTTAAAATATAGTAAATAAAAAACCCACACACACATACACACATATATATATATATATATATATATATATAATTTCAAGTGTGATTTATCCAAGTGATGACATATACAGATTTTCAGCAACCAGTACTCCAGTCTTCAGTGTCACGATTCTTCAGAAATAATTCTAATTTTAGAATTATTTAATAAAAAAAAAAAAAAAAAAAAAAAAAAATAAAATGTCTGACCCCAACTGTCTGACCCCCCCCAAAAAAAGAAACTGTCTGACTACAATTTTTGTACGTTAGTGTAGGTCTAGGTGACAATTAAGACAATACGTGTTTGGGAACAACCATTACAGCAGCTGGTTGAAAGTCACTGCAAAAGCAGCTGAGAAATGTTTAGTTACTCTAGTATAGTACTTGATTTGTGCGTAGATTTTAAAATGTGACTTAGGTCTCAAAATAATTTTTGGGACCACTGTTTTGAGATAATTACAGAAAATGCCTTTATATGCAAACATACTAATTCTCTATAAGCAATAAAAGTAGATTTTTTTTCACCTCCAAAACATTGGGTTGATTGGGATCCAATATGAATTCAAATGTTTCATTCCACATCGGGTTGATGTCGTTATTTATGTGCCGTGTTCGTTTTCTTGACTCTGGTGTGGTTGGTATGGACAGTTCCACATAAGGGTCTGGGGTGTCCACTGTGAACAAACATACAATCGCTTCAGTATAGATGCTCATTCAAGGGCTGATTTTAATAGCAACAAGACAGCAGAAATGTATACTCACATAAATCCCCAAATGCTCCTTTCGTCACATTTTCAGCTCTCACCACGTTTACTTTCAATCTATGAGAATACTGATGCTCAACCTGCGTAAATAACGATCCATAAAGTCAAGGATTTACAGCATCAAGAGCAGTAAAATGTTTATATATGTATAAAGGAAGATCATTTAAATACTAGAGTAGGAAATAGACATTAGGTGATTCCCAAACAGAATTATATCTAGATAGTATACATGCGTCTCCAATGTCATAAATTCAGCAGCTGTCTGCATGCAAATAAATCCAACCACTGCAAAAGAGCAGCTTTGACACTCTTCCATTTCTAACACACGGACTTTAAATGTTAAAGCAGCATATATATATATCCCTTACGATATAGCATATATATATATCCCTTACGAAAATATAACATAGTTTTACTGTAGTAAAAGTGTAGTAAAACAATTTTTTTGGCATATTACCATTTGTACCACAGTTTTACTACAAAAACAATGGTTAAAGTATGTTAGTGTTGCAAAAACATGCTTAATTTGTGGTTACCTTGTTAAGGGATTGATTACATTAACGAATAAATTAACAGATCTTAAATATACAAATATCTCCAAAAACCATGTCACATTAAGGATTCATTTACCCTGGCTTAATGAAACAGGTTCTACTTTAAGAGTTTTTTTAATGATAAAATGAAACTTACTATGATGTACTGATAGGGATCTATGGAGGACATTCTGGCAGCAATGTGGAAGTCAGGAAGACGCTTTATTTCAAGACAGTCCGGTAAACATCTATGAAGTTAGACAAAAAAAAAAAAAAGAGGAAGAAAAAAAATTACTGTCTACGCAAGAAAGCTTTTCAACCCAAAGGGCTTGAAACATGATACCGCCTTTCCGAATGACATGCAGAGTTCTTCGGAGAAAAGTGCTTCTCTGTTCAGAAGCATGATGGAAACTGTTGAAGCAGGTTTTTGTAGCCCAAGTCTTACACGCGCGGATACTAAAGGTTTTACGACATTACAGAGAAACTAAACATGCAATCACTTACCATAGCTGGTGGTACAGTGATGTTGGACCCTCTCCGAGAAAACAGTCATTTCAGGAAGCCAAGGGGAATGCGTATTACACTACTGGGCGGAAAGATTTGCGTTTCGAACGAATCGTTCGTTTGAGACGGTTCATTACAAAATGATTCAATCGAACCGATAAGGCACAACGTTTGTACATCTTAGAGCAGTGCTTCCCAAACCCGTCCTGGAGGACCCCCTGTCCTGCACTTTTTTTTGTATGTCTCCTTAATCAGACACACCCAGTTTCGTTCTTGCAGTCTCTACTAACGAGCTGAAGTGGAATCAGCTGTGTTAGATAAGAGAGAGAGAGAGAGATACAAAATGTGGAGGGCAGGTGGTCCTCCAGAACAGGTTTGGGAAGCACTTTCTTAGAGAATAAAGTAAAAAAAAACAAAACAAAACAAAAAAAACACTAAACATATGAGGCGGTTGAAGGGTCGGGACTATATACCTTGCAATTTTTGACACAATATATTTTTAGATAAACTACTGAGAAAGTTTATCTGTTATAAATGGAGGGCTAGCAAAATAGTTTTAATTAGACTGACTTTACAAAATTGGACGACCGAAATGTACGCTACACACAACATAAACTTAATCGAAAATATCAATGATGATACAAACAAAAAATCGTTAATTCGATAACTCAAAAAAAACGAATGTAGAATGATTTTTTCTTGACCAGTTCATTGAAAATGAATCATTCAAACGAATCGATTCGCTAAAACAGACGTCAAACTTCGAACGCTCTTCCTCCGCCCCAGCGCTTCAAATTTCACTATAGCACTACGATAGGAATAATTTTACATTTTTTAAGATATGGCTACATGAGAAATGCAATCGCATACAAGTTTTCAGGTTTTAATTTAAGATTATGACAGAGTAATTAAATTATAAAGCTTAAAAAGAAACCCAGAAACCTTGTCAGATCGCGAATGGATGTAAAAGTTACATTTTTCTCTGACACGAGGTGGCGCAAGAAATGCGATCATAATCACTGGAATGCACTGTTTGTCTTTGCTAGGTCTGGTCTGGTTTTGAAAACGGAGATTCTCGGAGTAATTCTAGCATTGAGTTATAATAATTTGTAATTTACTAAATGTGATCCTGGACCACAAAAACCTTTACCAGTCTTAAGTCGCTGGGGTAGGCCTATACTTGTAGCAATAGTCAAAAATACATAGTATCAAAATTAGTATATATAGGCTATGTAAAAGCCAAAAATCATTAAGTAAAGATCTCCATTCAAACACTGGATACATTTTCTACTGTAAATATGTTAAAACTTAATTTTGGATTAAAATGCATTGTTAACTTAATTTGGATTACTTTAAACTTTCAGATAGTCTATTCAGATGGTAGTATCTCGACCAAATATTGTCAAATAAATAGCCACACATCAATGGAAAGCTTCTTTATTCAGCTTTCAGATGATGCCATAAATCACTGGCATTATCTGAAAAATTTTCGAAAAATGTACATTTAGGACTGGTTTTGTGATCCAGGGTCACAAATGTAATACATTTATAGCCTATAATTTATTACTTAATAGCATATTTTGGAGAAACACATTAAGTAGGCTACTTATTATGTATATGTTATAGTCCTGAATAAATCTCGAATACACCCTATAATTCAGAACAAGAAATAGCTATAAATACCATTATCTTTTTATTAGGTTTATTAGCTATTTATTCTATATTTGTCACTGTAAACGTGTTTACCAATAACATTTTTTATAAACAAATAACATATTTTAAGTTAATAAATCCTAAAATTATTAGCTACTTCTTCCTGAATATAAATCAAGAATAAATCCGAAAAACGTGCAACACGGAAAAATACAGTAGGCTTCTTGCGTCACAAACCTTCCGTTTTCCTTTTTTTACGTTCCTTGTCATCATAAAAATTGCGCAAGAGTCTCGGTCTCGGTTAAAAGCCACGGGAGCGCGTCCAGACGCTCACACTCCACGCGCTGTACCAGAATACGCTCCTAAGCGCTTCTGCTTCGAAGTAAGACATTCTAGATACAACTTCTGGAATGAATAAACTGATTTGCCTGGTCTTACTTTCAAGCTTTTGGATCTTTCCTGGTGAAGGATGTAAGTAAACCCTGCTTTAACAATGCCAGACTTTGATTGTTCTACCTAAATGCAGTCTAATCATGCCTTTTCTTAATGGCTGCTTCCTGCAGACAATCCTTGCTGTGCACAGCCTTGTCAAAATCAGGGTGTGTGTTTATCTAAGGGTGCTGATGCTTATGAATGTGACTGTACCAGGACAGGATATTATGGTGAAAACTGCACTACCCGTAAGTCTGGCCATGGATGATTTTTTTTTTTTTTTTGCATTTTTCCATAAGAGAAGATGTGTGTATTTACACGTTTCAACACTGTTTTTTTTCTTGCCTCACAGCTGAACTTCTCACACGTATCAAATCAAGTCTGAAACCGAGTCCAAACATAGTGCATTATATTCTAACGCATTATAAATGGATCTGGGACATCATCAACAACATCTCCTTCCTGAGAGATGCCATAATGAGATATGTCCTGACATGTAAGTTAACTGTGAATTCATAGAAAAATGTAACACAATTAAAAAAAAATAAATGTCAAATAAAACTTTTTTTCATTTTTCTTGTTTTACAGCAAGGTCCCATTTGGTCAACAGTCCACCAACGTACAATGCAGATTATAACTACAAAAGCTGGGAAGCATATTCTAACTTGTCCTATTACTCCCGCACCCTTGCCCCATTGCCAAAGGACTGCCCTACTCCCAATCTCCCAAGTGCAAAGCAGGTGGTGGAGAAGGTGCTGGTGAGGAAACAGTTCATCCCTGATCCACAGAGGACCAGTCTCATGTTTGCTTTCTTCGCCCAGCATTTCACTCACCAGTTCTTCAAGTCAGACTTTAAAAAAGGACCAGCCTTCACCAAAGCCCGGGGCCATGGAGTAAGTGGCATTCATTAACCATTTTACCTGCGAAAATCTATGTCCCATCCAAAGTCTATAAGAAATAAGGAGTTGCAATACAATTTATAAAGCTTCTCTAACTTTTTAGGTGGATTTGGGGCATATTTATGGAGAGACACTGGAGAGACAACACAAACTTCGTCTGTTCAAAGATGGAAAGCTAAAGCATCAGGTTTGTGGACATTAAAATGGAAATGAACCATGCTTCTAAAATGGACACAAGTATTGCTTGTTGTTTTAAACCTAGTAAATGAAAAACGTATTTGATTCTTAGGTTGTGGATGGTGAGGCGTATCCTCCATTGGTGAAGGATGTCCAGGTGGAGATGCACTATCCTCCTCACGTCCCAGAAGAACAGAGATTTGCTGTGGGCCATGAGGCTTTCGGTTTGGTTCCAGGTTTGATGATGTATGCCACCATCTGGCTTCGTGAACACAACCGCGTCTGTGATATCATGAAGCAAGAGCATCCCGACTGGGACGATGAGAGAATCTTCCAAACCACTCGCCTCATCCTGATCGGTGAGTCTTGGTCCTATCATCCCAAACCTTCCTAAACTTAACAGCTTTGTGGAGAGTCTAAATCTGCGG
>JAUCMS010000044.1:6703322-6716970 GCA_032357445.1 Enteromius radiatus | reverse complement strand
AACACTTGATTTCTATAAGAAGTAGGAAACGATGGTGTTTGAGACTCACAGTATGTTATGTCCATGTACTGAACTGTGATTATTCAACCATGCCAAGGTCAATTCAGTTTTCCATTCTATGGCACCTTTAATGTTTTACTTAAGGCAGAAGAAGGTTGATTTAACTTAAAATGTTAGTTTGCCTTAACAACAACTTGGAAAAGTTAGTTTAGTGTTTGTGTGAATGACTAGATATGTTCATATTTAAAAGCTGCTTGTGATGGGCTTTGGCTCATCATGTGACTTTCTCATCACCACCTGCAATTGTTGGTTATCAGTGTATTTCAAAGTTACAAAACAAATTTCAGTACTTTAATAAATTTAACTTAAAACTGTTAAACCTAAAATGTGTTTACTGTACGTTTTTTTATAGCCAAATTCCGGCAACCACAGCTGCCGTTTTGTCACCGCAAATTTTACTGATTTTTACAGTGTATATGCACAGATCATTATAATTCCCCATGTTTTGACTAACCATACAAAGTTAAATTAATCAAGTGCAAGGGATTATGGGTATTCCCTCCAGGTCGGCCATAATGCTTCTTCAGGAGACATGCACAGTATTAGTTGCAACAAGTAAACTCAAACTGTTCACTTTACAGGTAAATACAGTGTGTGTGTGTGTGTGAGTGTGTTACACTGTAAGTGCCAGGCTGTGTTTTGTCTGTTTGTTTCTCTCTGTGACAGGCTGGTTTAATTCCTCTACTATAATCCTATTACATCACACCATATTATTACCAAGATGTAACCATGATGTCCATGGCATTATTATCTGAGACAGTACTAAGCAGAGACAGGTGCTCACAGCAAATACAGGTAAGAATGACATTTTCTGCCTCTTCTGTTGTTTACTATACTTACATAAAAAACTGAAATACTGAAATGGTTAATGACCACATAAGAGTGTTTGTATGAGATACTTCTTTCACTATTACTGTATATGCAAGATACAATATAAAATAAAATGGTGCTTTGGAAACTGCTACAAGGCCTAGTTCAATGCTTAAAATAAATATATAGAACCAGGTGAACAATATATTTGAAACTTATAATGTTTAATTCTGTAAAATAAAACTCAGTGATTTACATTTTTTGGATGTTTAGGTATATAACAATGTAACAAAATATTTAAATCCTTTATAAGCCTTAGGCAGACCATGACAACTGCAACTAGCACTTTTGCTAATGGAACTTATGGATGAGTAGAAACATGAGGTAAAACAGAGAGATGACAAAGCAATCTGCGAACTGGATTGAACAAGATTAGCCTACTTCTGATATATTTCTGAGTAGTTGATTAGCACAATTCTTTGCTATGCTTATATGCACATTGGTAGCATTTTGAGAAAACCACATAAATGTAGGTGCTGAGATGCTCAACATTTCCTTATTAAGCTTTATGTACTGTACGTGTAGCATTAGTACAATACTTTTACACGCAAGCAAACATTACTCACACCAGTATAATCTGATTCCAATTCTAATCCAAAACCTATAAGCAAGTAATCTGCTAATTCCACTTCAACCTGGATAATTGTAACATACTCTGACATTGTCAAGAGCTCATGCAACAGAAATAAAATCCACTATGATTATGTAGACTAACCGCACCAGAGTAACCCATCATTGCATGAAACTTCCCATCTGTTTTTTTCTCTCATATTGTCTGGAAATATTAAACAGAGTGAGGAAATGTCAACCACTTCGGGTCATTTCTTAGAAGCTGCACACACGGGGCATATTCAGATGGAGCAACAACTTACTATTATTTAAACTGAAACCAGATGCACAAACAAATTAATAAAGACAAAAAAAATGTCTTATGTCATCAGGTTTCCTTCGAAGACTCATCATGTCAAGTTCACCTGAGATTGAGGAACTACCAGCAACACAAACAGGTGAAAAAAGATTTAATTACTGAAATTGAAGCAAGAAAAGATCTAAATTCGAGATTATCACACTGATTGCAGAACACATCCTGCTAGCTTATTCATTATTTTACAGTAATGATGAGGCAATGCTGGAGATTTCCGTCATTTTGATCAACCCATAATTATCTGTAATTAAAGGCTGTATGATACTTTAGATCAGGGGTGCCCAACCCTGCTCTAGATCTTGAAAGTGATTTATCACACTGTTTATCCATCAATTCACTGTTTCAAATGACGAATTCAGATCTTAAATGACGAAACACCTTTTCATCTCAGGGCCCAAAGGTGTGATCCATGACTGGAGGAAGTTCAAACTTGAGAGTGAGGACCATGAAAGTGTTCCTCCAAACAAGAGAGAGCTCCTCAGACAGATGTCCAACCCCAAATCCAGTAATGATGACATCCGGGAAAAAATCAACCGCAAGGTAACAGTAAAAAATTCCCAATTGACATCTACATAAAACAAACACAATAGTCATTTTAATTCTAATACATCCCGTAGTTTACCAGCTTGTACATAGTTACTCATTCTGTATAATTAAATATGATATGCAATTTGCATATGATGCAATTTCAAATGTTCCTTTCTCTTTGGAGTGTTACAAGCTGTCAGTGCATAGATAAGATCCCTGAAGTTGCAAAGATTAAAGTTTCAAAAACAAAGAGATATTCTTTATAAAAGTTAAGACTCTGACCTTGACCATTTTCTGCACTGGTTTCATTCCAATTGGGTAAAAAACCTAGGACTAGTTTGCAAAAGTGATTTAAAAAGTCATTAAAAAACCAAAATAGCCCAAAAGAGTGTTTGTCCATTGCAAGCCAAGGAGAATTTAGGTTGCTTTGCATGTTTATTAAAAATTGCTGTGTTGCTTTGTTTGACCACATGCAGATGAGCGTTCAGGAGTATGAAATGATCCAAGAAGAGGATGAAAGGTGTCTGCGTAAGTATCGCAGGCAGTGCATGCAGGAGATGCACGAGCGCCTGAGTTTTGGGCCTAAATTTGATGCAGTGTTTGAGTTGGATAGTGGGGAGGCCTTCTTGGATGTCATCGAGAAAGAGCACCCTCTGACCCTAGTGGTTGTGCACATCTATGACGACGGGATCACAGGATGCGACAGCCTCAACAACTGCTTGACTTGCCTGGCAGCAGAGTATTCCACCGTCAAATTCTGCCGAATCCGAGCCTCTGCCACGGGGGCGTGCGAGCGTTTTTCAGACGACGTTCTGCCCGCCCTGCTGGTGTACAAGGCTGGAGAGCTGCTGGGCAACTTTATGTGCATTACAAAGCATCTGAATGAGGAGTTCTTCGCAATGGATGTGGAGAACTTCCTAAATGAGTACGGCCTACTGCCGGAGAAAGATTTTGCAGCCTGTCCAGTTGAGGAAGAACATGCGGATGTGGAATAATTGAAAGGGTGGAAGTGAATTATATTAGTCAACCTGTCAGACTTGTTTCAGTGATAGATTGAGTAATGACGCTCTGACTGGGCCATGACTTCAACAAACACGCACACCTCAAGGCATTTGCTAACACGTGATTTACAGCGGTTAAATACTTCATAATGTTATCAAAGGTGCACAGTCATGCTAGTTTCATTTGCCAGAGTTCCCACAAGCTTTGACTAATGAGTTTCCATGAATTGTCAGTGCCCTTTAGTTTGTGATGCCTGGATAAGTTTAAAAACAAAAAAAAACATTCAAATTTAGATTTATGAAGCAGATTTACAGTGAAATTGAAAAGACTCACAAGAATGATTCATCAGATCCAATAAGAAGATCTCCATGTTTCACAACGCAGTGCTTTGGTCGATTCAAGTTTAATTGCTGAATTGATATCCTTTCCCAATCCCATTCTGTTGTCTCTCCTTAAAACAAATGTGAACATGGACCACACATTTGTACATATTAAAAAAGTTGTATGTTTCATTTTTATGTATGGTTCATGTATGGTTTGTCAGGATAGGACAATAGGAAAATATTTGGCTGAGATACATTTGAATATTTGAGGGTGCAAAAAAAAAACAACAACCTCTAAGTACAGAAAATTGCCTTTAAAGTTGTCCAAATAAAGCTCTCAGTGATGCACATTAATGATTACGTTTTTATATATGGTAGTAAATTTACGAAATATGTTCCTAGAACATGATTACTTAATTTGATATTGTAAATAAAAAAAAAAAAATTCAGTTGCTACAAAAATACCTGTGCTGCTTATGACTGGTTTTGTGGTCCATGGTCACATATTTGAGACAAAAAGTTCAAAAACTTCTTAATGATGTTGTGACACTGGAGTAAAGGCTGCTGAAAATTCACCATCACAGAAATAAATATAATTATAAAATATATTTAAATAAAAGCTACTTTAATTTGTAATTCACTCATTTTGACTATTTGGATCAATAGAAACTTTTTTCCAAAATATCCCGACGTCAAACTTTTAAACAGGAGTGTACATTCATTACAGAAATAGACTTGTTTCCTGAAATCTTATACAACTGCCTGGTTTTCTGTTATTATGGGAACTCTGATTTGCAGAGAATGAGATCTTATCAAAGCCATCATAAAGTATTTAAGCATGCTTAGGCTTGCTACATGAAAGCCAAACTCACTGCACTTGTCATCTTTTGTGTATCAAGCTGCTATCTGCTTAAGAAATAAAAAAAAAATGATAAATGTGATTTCATTTGGTTTAATGCTGCACTACATTACATCAGGGTGACTCAACTTAAAAAAAAAAAAAAAACACACACACACACACACACACAGAAAGGCCAACTGACACTCCTCGTTCCTTTATGTCTTCATGACTAGTTTCAAGCTACAAATGCCATTCCAGGTAAAACAGGTCCTAACACGTCCCAAACTAAATCACTGCTAAAACATACCCAAACCCCCAGGATTACTGTGTGTACGAGAGCATTCATGTGTGAGTGCTCGTCTAAAGGTGCAGATGAATGTGGTTTTAGATCGGCACAACATGTTAAAACTAAATGACTTAGATAATAGGGACTTTTGCACCAAGTAGTTCTAGGAATCAGCCAGCAGGGTAGTTCCCAGAGAAGCAATTTCTCCTTCGGGCCGTTTTCCTGGTTTTATTTGCACAGGCACCAGGAACTCTGATATCTACATTTATGACATCAAAGCTGTGGAGCAAATATGTTTACATGGCTTTTTAAAAATGCTGTGTAGCTGGTGTTTTGCATGTGGTTGGCCAATTAGCATATGCTTACGTCACTAATAGTACCTAGAACTGTTTTCAGACCAAGAAAAAGAAGTATTAACCAAGTACCTGTACCAAGTAAATGTTTCATTGCACATTCAAATGTGAACAATTTTAATGGGTTTGCAATGTTGAAATCATTAAGTATACATCAACAGGTCTGAAAAATAATCAAGTTCACTGAAAGGAGTGTCATTACCCATCGCCTCATCACAAAAATAGTTTGCAGCAATTATATTTCATGCCAAGGGCATTTTCCATTCATTTAACCTTATTATAAGTGTTTCTTTATGCCTTTAATGCTGTGCTTGTTACAGATGCCAGAAGAAACTGGTTTTCCTGTATAAAGACATGATAGTGAGGGAAGCCACAAACATTCCGTAAAAACACGTGCAGGATGACCACAAATATGTTTTCTTTTGATCCGTTATTGAGGCTGCTGTAATGCACTTTCACGTTTTATTATTAGATACTCAATTAACATATATAAAATAAATATTTTGATGGCCATATATATGAGAATGTCCTCTTCGAATAAACAGGTTTGTCTATTGTTTATTTCACTAATTTCAGCTTCAGCTTTTGTGATATTTGATCAGATTTGTTTCTCAACAAACATTTAATTTCATTAGAAAATGAACCCATGAGTGGCGTCAGACAGTGAATGTTGGGGACATCATTTGTAATTATATAATGTAACATTAAGATCTGACTTGACCCAAATAGCCAAACCTATTGATTATAAGGAAGTCTCCATAAACCTTTTCCTTATATTGTATTTTATATTAAAATACTATAATAGTCCTAATGTAAAAGTTACAGTTGAAATCATATTTAAGATCATACATCTTATCATACAAACATACACACCAAATTTGTTTTGCCATTTTAATTGTCGTTAACTGAAATACAGTAAAGATATGGCTGTGGCAAGGAGAGCAATGGCTGCTGCTACGGCCACACCTGCGTGTTTCAGAGAGAGAGAGAGAGGTGAGAAAGAGGGGTCATCAGGAGGTGGAATTATAGGAATCACACAAAAGGAAAATATGGTCACATCAGCCCAACTATCAACATGGAGTCACTCACACTGTATCATTACACAACCTATTGTTTTCGTTAACTACAATCAAACCAAAATTTATTTCAGACACCTTTTTCTTTTTCACATTATCAGCTTATTTGCTATAGTTAAAATAGAAAATAGCAATAAAATGATAAGAACTCAGGAGATGAACTGTGTTAGAACAAATTGATAATGCCACATAAAGTAATGAATTATGTTAAATTTCACAGCTGACACTCATTCAAGTACAAACAATTAGACGATACGAATTCACGTTAACCAACTACCAAGCAAAAACAATTAAGCAAAACATGGTAATCTCAAACTGTCTAAATAAATTGTGGTCTCATATTTCTAACAACTGTCCACTGGATAAAGAATTTTTTTTTTAATTAATCATTTTGAATAACTTACCAGCATAATATTGAGGGGCCTTTTGAATTTTGGGGTTTTCAGCTTGGATTTCTGAGATGATCTGCTCATCTTGGCAGTCAGTCACCTCTGATCCAGAAACAGCAGAAAATGCTAAAGAAAACACATGGAACATGTTTTAAAAAATCTTTACTAGGTATTGTAGGCTTGTTCTGATAATTATACAGAAATGAAACAAGGAAAAGAAAAAAAAAAAAAAGAAAAAAAGAGGAAAATTATCTTCTCTTTCCAAGATAGAGGTTGTGTTTTCATAGAAACGATAATCCAAATATCCCAGATGGGCTTGTTATTAGATCGGATCAGATATTCTATAGCCTGTGGCTAGACAGAATAATTCTTAAACATTTTTCCTTCTAACCATTTGTGGGCAAACATAAACTGGTTTGAACAAGAGGCAAGCTGTAGCTGGCTATTATTTTGGAGGGGAAATGAGGGTGTGTCACAAGAGGTCTGTATGCACCCATTTATCCTTTGGTATTCTATAGTCACACACCTATACACACTCTTGAACCAGTCCAGTCATCCCTGAATCCTAACAACTTTGCAAGGACTTGCTCCACATTGCGCAATGCCCTAGTCACACATGAGGGACATTAAAAAAGCCTAGAGGTGATAATTGTAAACCATGACAATAACACAATTCCATATGTACATACATACATAGATGCTTCATTGTTGAAATACTGTAGGCCATGGTAAACTCAAGTAAAGTGAGAGAATTAATTAACCCTTAAGTCTCCTCCTGAAATATGGAAACATACATTGATTGCTCTCCAAACTAGTATCCATGTCGTCTTCTGGTATTTCGCAGTCCAGCATCTCTTTCAGACGCTCGGCCACATCAGCCGTACTTTCGTCTGGGAACATGTAGTCACACACAGACAGGCCGGAGACGGGCATTGGCACAAACACACGTCGAGGAAGGGCCTGCTGCCCACTGCACAAACCTAGAGAAACAATACGGGAATTGTGAATACATTTGTTTTTGTGCCATGTACAAAAGCTGTCAACCAATAAAGAAAATTGCGGCATCCTACTGCCATCTAGTGGTAAGATTGATATTTGCTAAAGTTTGTTGTGACAGAGCACCCATAAATGAAAGATTCTGTTATCATTCTCACACTTAAATCATTCCAAAATTGAATGATTTTCTTTTTCTGTGGAACCTAAAACCATATATGCTGGTAACCACTGCAATGGACATCAATGCGATCCAAAACCATCTGTTTACTTCGATTCTTCAAAATATCTTCCTTTATGCACGCATTTGGAATGACACGAGAGTATTGACATTTTTGGGTGAACTATCCCTTTCAAAAGCACATCTAAGACATGATAGACTACTGTACCTTTTTGACTCCCTTCATTCATTAAAAGATCTTCCAGAAACATCTCCACTCTGAAGCAAACTGTGTTTATGATGTCTCTCTTAATGGCCTACCAGTATAAAAGAGAAATTAAATCAGTACTAAACTCTCAAAGACAATAAATAACAGACAAACAGGAAAATAAAAGTCAGCTTTCTGATCGTGACAAATAATTTTCATGCTACGGCTGGTAACCAATAAATGCCTATTAATAAAAATCCTTTTGTTTAAATAAATACTACAATACAAAAAATGGTTTTACATGATTTACTTGAATAAATTCAAGCATTACACCATTATAATGTACAATATAAAAATGTTAAATGAATTAGCTACAAGATCACACCCTTAACACACACACACACACACACACACATATATATATATATCTTGAATATTTTCACATAACAATATGGTAGTGATTCACTTAACATCCCTAAGCATAATGCAGTATGAGTAGGCATTAATGACCTGTGCTGCATGTCTGGCTTTGGGTTTGTTGTTGTGGATGTAGGCCCTGCAGTGAACCACACCTTGAACCCTCATGGAGCCATTGCACACCTGAACCAGAGCACTGCTCCGCTCATCCAGCTCTGACTTTTCCTGTGACATTGAAAAAACTATTCAACATTTGACAACACACACACACACACACATATATATATATATATATATATATATATATACCCTACTTATATGAAGCACAATTATAAGAAAAGACACTCACATCAGAGACAAAGATCCGTGCTGGCAGCGTCTGACGAGGAGTTGTTTTTGGGTTCTTTTTCTGAAAAGAACAAACATGTTGGTTCAGCTCAAATGTAGAATCAACATGACGTAGGAATGACAGAGTTTTTACCTGTCCTGATACGAGTTCAGAGTCATCTAATGCCTGTCTGCCATTGATGAGACAATAAGCAGCCTCGACCTGTTTAGCCCACCTCCTAAGACCATCCTGGACAAGAGGGGGCAAAGACGGTTAAATCCACAACCTGTCAACTTACTCTGCTTATTTACAAGTTTTCTAGGGCTGGGCGATTTAATCTTCATTCTATACAAAATCCTTTACAGGGAAACCACTTTGTATTAACATCTAAAAGTGAATACGATGCATAATACACTCAATCTCACCTTCATGCATTTGTCTGTGTTATCAGAAGGAGATCCTATCACAGGGATCTGCAGGTCCACCTCAACAGAGCAAGTCAGCATGGGCCAGGATGATGAGATGCCCGTCTGATACTTCCAGTCTGCTGGCTTGGACGAACTCTATAATTTCAACAGTAACAAAAACACAGCTAATACACTATTTTCTAAACTACTCTAAGCTTTAAGACAAAGATAGTGTTTCTTACCTTTGGATCTTTTACATCAAATGTTTTGCAGACAAGTCTGTACACTTTAAGTCAAGGATCACGCATTTAGGCTATGTAGTTATTCATATAAAGTGATGCTTTTAGATCGCAAAGTTTAATATGCTGGATAATAGCTGGAGGTAGTGTGCAGGATACTTCTTTGTTTTGGAGCAGATATGCAGGGTGACTCGATCAGTAACATCCTCCTCTGACAGTTCCCACAATCTTCCTTTAGTTATGTACTTATCCGTGGCAAATATAAGCTATGTAAAAAGACCAGCACACAAATAAGTGATTAAGTGATGATGGCTTACTAAATCAATAAAGCAAGCTAAAATGTGATCTATTCAATTTCTAAATCATTATTATAATGCATTTAATTAAACTTAATTAAAATTATTGAAACAATTAATTAATAGTAAATAAAATGTTTTTTATTAAATAAAAGTAATTAAGAAAATGAAGAAACAATACATCAAGGGCCATACCCTTTTTAATGCATTTTGGGCATCTTTGGAGAGTTCAGGCGGGGTCACCAAAAACAGGCCAAGAATACAAAGACCTCCTGGTAACATGCGGGACACCTAGAATAAGGAAAGTCAAAACCCTTTACTGTACAACAATGCAGTAAAACATTTCAAAGTCACCGTGCAAGTGGTAAGACATCAGGCTAATGACCTGCTTGGCATGTTCTGTGACCCACTCCACATCAATGTCATCCAGTGGGCTGACCACTTTCGAAGACTTGGGCTTCTCACTCTCCCGGTGAGGAGTCTGCACAGCCAGCACCACAAAATCTCTCTGAAGAGATGACTGTGAAAAGAAAAAGTTAGGAAAATTTGTCGTGCGTACAGACATTATTAAATATAAAGAGTTTAGTTTCCTTACTTGACCAGCCAGGAGTCCAGTTACACATGATCCAGGAGCAGCTTGAAGCCCACCAAGATATTCCTCCACAGCTTCATCTACAAAGTAACTCCTACCCATTCTCTAAATATACAAAAAATAATGTAAAAAAAATTATATTATTATAATATGTGCCATATTAACCTGCTTGCAACTGTAAAATAACTATCAAACACATTCAAAATAGACGTGGAATAATGTTAAAATACTTGTATACTGCGTTTGACTGACAGAATATTGACAATTGGGCAGTTATAGACAATTGGGGCCGCCGTGGCCTAATGGTTAGTGAGTCAGGCTTGTAAAAGAAAGGTTGTGGGTTTGAGTTCCAGGTCTGGCAGGGATGGAAGGTGGAGAGAGTGAATAACCAGCGCTGTCTCCACCCTCAATACCATGATTGAGGTGAGACCCTTGAGCAAGGCACCGTTCCCCAACTGCTGCCTGGGTGCTGCAGCGATAGTGATATGGCTGCTGGCTGCTCTGGGTGTGTGTGTGTGTGTGATCAATTCTCACTGCTCTGTGTGTGCACTTGAATGGGTTAAATGCAGAACACAAATTCTGAGTATGGGCCACCATACTTGGCCTCATGTCCTTTCCTTTCCGTTATTGCAGTCGTTAAAGGTATTGTTATTATGGTCTGTGCAATTATTACTATTGTTATACATTTTTATGAAGGGCAAATGAGCATTTAAATCAGTGTCAGTCTTCTCTATGACAGTGCAAACATTTTCATGTTATGGTTGACAATATTAAATTAAATAAAACACACACACACACACACAAAATAAATGTTTTGATTGCTAAAAGTAAATTTATGAATAACACGTACATCATGCTATGAACAAATTAATGTAGTTATTATTTGATTTTATTTTGAGCTATCACTGTTTCTACAGCATAAATTGGTTTCAAAATGAAGACTAGATGGAGTAGAACGTCACACTATGGATAAAATCAAAGTACAATATTTGCAAGGGTAACGTTTTTTTTTTTTTTAACACACAGAAAATAATTATATTTTAGAATACATACAATGTAACAACGTTGTTCCACAATATATCGCAAAGAAGGTCTTCAAACCTACCTTCAGATTATGCACACTTCTTCAGACAGCTGATGACTTCTCAGAGAAACCAATACGTGTGACATATCGTCGCATCTAATACACGCTAATCAGGTCCAGAGACTTGATTGGACAATGTTTCTGCAGGTCCGTGCTGCTTTGCGGCTTGAGTTTACATCGCTCAAATATGACGTAAAGGCAGCTAGCTGCTAATGCTAACTGTTGCAGTGTGCCGGAGAGATGGCGGCACTTCTTCAGCAATCGCTGGAGAGAGCTGAGATAAACAAACTACCGAAAGCAATTCAGAACAAGCTCGAGAAAGTTCTGTCAGAGCAGCAGACGGAAATAGACTCTCTTAATTCCCAGCACGAGCGATATAAAGCAGACTGCGGTGAGTAACGGTGGCAGGCGGGCCAGAGAGTCATTCAACAGCTGTGTTTCTTATATACTAAGTGTTCTGCCTCACTAGACAGCATGTTTAGGCATCAGAAATGCATTTATACTAAGTCAAGACTTTAAATAACAAGTTGTCTGGTTAATTATTTTGTAAAGGCTTGTTTGTTCCGCACAGATGAGCTACCAGGTTGTGTACAAAATCCTTAATAAAAAGCGTTTCGCTCATGTTTGTCTGCTTTGTCGTATTTTAACCTTCAACTATATGTATGAAATTTCATAGATAAGCATATAAAGCCTGCCTTGTTAATCTGTAAATCATCATTAATACATTCTTAGGTACTGTTTCTCTCCAAATCAGTTTTAATCATAAATGCTTTGCAATAAACTTTCAAAGGAACTGTCAGTATGAATTGCTATAATAAAATGTGTTACTTTTTTTTTTAATGAGCAGAGCAACAGTACTTTAATCTTGAGAAGAAGCTAGCTGAGAGTCAGGAGCAGTTCTTGTCCCAAAGTAAAGAGTATCACAGTATTAAGGAGGAGAACGGGCGTCTCGGTAAGTTCTGGGAATTATTTTCTTTTTAATATGCTGCTTGTATTGATGTATAATGTAAGTGTGCTTGTTCTTAAAGCCGAGGAACTTAAGAAGATAAAAGATATAGAGGAAGAGCAGGGGACAACGCAAGAGGTAGCTACGAGTCTTATCACCTCTCATACTTCATATGGACCTTTAAACTTGAGCAGTAAAAAAAAAATCGAAAAATATTCGAATGTTTTTTCATTCCAGAGTAAGCCACCAAGAGCCAAATATGAAATCGAGGCAGAAAACAGAGAGCTATCGCGGATGCTTGAGAAGAAATCTCAAGAAGTGGAAAACCTCAGTGGTATGAGTATTTATGGGACTGTTGTTTGCGAGAGTGATCAAGCTTGCCATTGACTTTGGAGTTTAGTGGCATTAACTAAATAGGATAGAAACACACATACTGATTTTAAAACTAAAATAGATAATAGTTCTCTATATGAATATATATTTTATATTAATTATTCATGTGTTGGCAAAGCTGAATTTTCAGTAATGATTGCTTCAGTCTTTAGTGGCTCATGATCCTTCAGAAATAATTCTTGTGTGTGTGTGTATGTGTGTATATATATATATATATATATACATTCTAAAGTACCAACGCTTTTGTCATCCATAGTTGCTAAAATGTATCTTATCTTCTTTATACAGAGGATCTTAAACGTCTCAATGACAAACTTGTGGAGACCAACACAATTAAGATGGAGCTCCAGCTTAAGTTAGATGAACTTCAGTCATCTGAGGTTTCCATTCAGGTGAATGGTGACTCCCATTGTCTCTACAGTGAAATAATACTTCTGATCGTTGAGCCCATACTTTGCTTTGATTATATGAAAGGTTTGCTGTGTTTCTTTCTCATCAGTATCGTGAGAAGCGAATGGAACAAGAAAAGGAGCTCCTTCAGAACCAGAACACATGGCTGAATTCAGAGCTGAAGAGTAAGACAGATGAGCTGTACACGACATCCAGAGACAAGGGCAAAGAGATCCTGGAGCTCAAGTGCTCTTTAGAGAGCAAGAAGGAAGAGGTGTGGAGAATTTTTTTTGAGATGCAGTAGAGCTATCAGGGCTCCAGAGTGCGACCGAAATTTTTACTGAAAAAAAAATTGCGGTCGCACAGGTGCACCTGACGTTGCTCAGGCGAAAACATGATTTTACATGAATTTCGCAAGTGCAGTGTCTCTCTGTGTTATCCTCTGGTTATCCTGGTTGTATCGTGGTCTAAACCAATAAGAGACAGAGTTCAGGCAGGTCCTTGCCTCTGATTGGCTGTGGTGCTTTTCACTGCTCCAAGTT
>JAUCMS010000044.1:6672331-6703222 GCA_032357445.1 Enteromius radiatus | reverse complement strand
AATAAAGACACCTAATTGTTGTTCCATTCACATTATATGAAAGGAGGGATAAAAAGGTGACCTTTTGGCGTTAAAGGAGATGTAATAAAAAATGTGTGTGCACCTAAAAAAAAAAAAGTTAGGCGCACAAGTGCAACCAGCACAAAAAGTTAGTCTGGAGCCCTGGCTATATTCTTATTAGATCTCTTATCTGCAACAGTCTTACATACTGTATGTCATAATCAGGTGACCAGACTTCAGGACCAACTCAACACGTTCAAGAAGAACAATGACAACATGCAGAAGAGTACTGAAGATATGATGAACAAGCTAAAAGAGGTTTACTATCACCTTCCTGTTCTTATTTAAATTAACATTTGACATGAAAGAGAATTTAAATTAAGGTTGTGTTGTATGTCTTCTGTTTTTAGGCTAAAGACCAGCGGGCCTCCATGGAGGAAAAGTATCGCAATGAGCTGAATGCTAACCTTAAACTCTGTAATTTGTACAAGGTCAGTTAATGTTGATATTTTGTTTTGCTGGACCCAATGTTAATGTATGGTACGTTTAAAATCTGAATCATATTGTGTGTTGACAGAATGCAGCAGCAGACTCTGAAACCAAGAACGCTGAATTAAACAGAGCCGTAGAAGAGCTCAACAAACTGTTGAAGGAGGCAATGGAAGGTTTGAAAATTAAAACTAAGTTCATCAATGCAACTTTGCACAAATTTCAAATCTTTTTTCTTTCTCAAATTAAAAAATAGTTGCTAAGATTTTTACAGGTATTTATCTTTCAACCATTATAATGGAAAAGTACAAAATCTGTTCTCAGAATGCATACTGTAGATGTAGATTGGTATTGTCTTGTTTTGGGTTTATTTACAAATAGCATCTCATTGTCTCACTGTGAATGTTGTACCGAGTTTAGATATTCTGTCTCTTATCCACAGCCAATAAAGGTACAGAGAAGAAGCTGTCAGAGCTGCAGAGTGTGAGGGAGAAAGCAGAGTCTGATCTACATGAGAAGGTCAGGCATTTGGAGAAAGAGCTGGAGAATGCCAATACGCGGCTTGTAGACTTTAAGCGGAGAGGTAATGAGCACAGAAAACCCTGTCTTTTGTTTTAGGCTAAAGCATCTTTTCAGGCTAATTACATTTCATGTCATCTCATTGTTCAATACTTCAACAGGTGTTCCAGCTCTTACAGAAGAGGAGCTGACAAACCTCTCCCCAACTGCAGCTGCAGTGGCTAAGATTGTTAAGCCAGGCATGAAGCTAATGGAGGTATAAAAGATGTTTATCACAAACTAACTAATTTTGTGTGTTCATTATAAGTAACTTTCCTACATTTGCTTCCAGCTGTATAATGCCTTTGTGGAGGCGCAAGACCAGCTGCACTTGGAGAAGCTGGAGAACAAGCGTGTGCACAAGGTTCTGGATGAGATCGTTTTGGAGGTGGAGACCAAAGCTCCCATCCTGAAACGTCAGAGGGAAGAATATGAAAACATGCAAAAGTCCATGACCAGCCTTTGTGCCAAACTGGAGCAAGCTATGAAGGTTTACACATATTTGAAGTAGATGGCTGAGGAGAAAAAGCATGATGGTGATTTGCTGTGACATTAATCTGTATCTTTTCTTTTGCATATCAGGAGGTCCATCGGCTGCAGAAGGAGACGGATGAAGCCAATAAGAGAGCTTTAGGGCTAGAGAGAGATAAGCAGAGATCAGAGAGACAGCTAACAGACATGTCTGAACAGGTAACACACTGAGTGTCTGTTACAATAAACATTGAGATGTTACACTTAAGGGTATGTATCTACAATAAATTGGAATAGTTTTTGTGTCTTTAAAAGTGCACACTTTCTTAGCCTATTAGAATGCAAGAATTAAATATATGGGGGCAAAAAAATCACGTTTCTATAAGACACAGTCAGTGTTTAATATCCCCTATTAACACCTAGTCTTAACCTAAGAGAGTAATGTAAGTTTTATGGCAATCTACTTTTTTTTTTTCATGATTTAGGTACGTGTCCTGCTGGTAGAGGTGGAGGAAGCACGAGGTAATCAGGTGGTGCGTGAGGATGTGAGCTCGGCTGTGAGCAGCAGCTCTGAGGTCCAGGGATCCCGGCAGGTTGTTTTCCGCAGCGTCCAAGAGCTTCAGCAGCAGAACCAGAACCTGCTGGCTCAGATCAGAGATCTAGAAGAGCAAAGAGAGAGGGACCAGAACCAGGCTAAGACTGCCAGGTACTGACCATCTACCTTATATTAGTGCTCATCTTAGAGATCATCTTTACATATTTCAGTAAAGTACAAAATCGATAAAAACAACAACAAAAAAGCATATGCTCTCTCAGGCAAACAGAGTTGGAGCAGAGTCTAGAGAGGGTTCAGAAGGAGCTGGAACAGGTCAAGGAACAGCTAAACCATCAGAAGCAGCTGGCTGACTCTGCCAGCCGGCAACGAGACATGTACCGTATCCTGTTGCAGACAGCCGGAGTTGAGCTTCCACCACAGGGTACAAATTTACTCTATAGACAAAAACCTCTCTCTTTTTATGGCTTTTAAGTAGTGCTGTCAAATGATTAATCGCATCCAAACAAAAAAAATGTGTTTGTGTGTGTACAGTGTATATTTAGTATGTGTGTGTGTGTGTATATAAATACAAATAAATGCATGTGTATATATTTAAGAGAAATTTTAAGTTTATATATTAAATTATATATTATGTAATATAATAAAATATAATAATATAAATGTTTACAAAAAAAATTAAATGTATGTAAACACAAACTTCTGTTTTGGATGTGATGTAATCGAAATTAATCTTTTGAAAGTACTACTTTTAGCCGTAGTATTGTTTTAAGTAACTCGTTTGCCTGTGGGTTGTTTTCAGGTTCAGAGGCTGGGCCTCAATCCACCACTCCCAGCAGGCCAGGACCCATGGCCACCAGATCTACACCTCTGAGGGCTGCAGCTGCGGAATCTGTCCAGGCAACTCAGGCTAAAGCAGCACTTAAACAGGTTAGACATTGACTTTTCTTTTAAAAGTTAAGCTAAACAATGAAATATGGGTTGCACTTTATTCTACAGTATGCACTTACATGTACTTACAGTGTACCTACATAAGATAGTACTGTAATATAAGTTAACTACATGGGGTAGGGTTAGGTTTATGGGTTGGTTAAGGGTTAGTACTTAGTTATTGTAATTACTATAATAAGTACTTAGTATGTACATGAGGAACAGGACTGTAAAATGAAGTGCTGCCATTGTGTTCTGTGGAAGTAAAGTCTTACAGTTTTGAAATGAAAATGTAAATAATTACTACAATTTAAAATTTTGGGTGAAATGTTCCCTAAAATATGACTCTGAAGCATAAATCTCATTAAAACATTCATTATTAAGCATTAAACTAAATATTTTCTTCTCACAGCTTAATGATGCCTTTACAACATATAAAAAGGAGAAGGCAGAAAACGACAAGCTTCTGAATGAACAGATAGAGAGGCTTCGTAGCCAAGTGTCTGATCTGCTCTCACAAAAGGCCAAAGTTTCCTCTCAGCTGGAATTCGCCTTCAAGCGGTGAGCACAATTTGCCTAAAATATCACTTTGCAATCGAAATTTAAGTTGCATTTTAATGTTTTATCCTGAGCAAGCTAAAGCCACAGCTGTAAGTGTACAGTTTGTTACATGTGGCTCTCATCTTTTTCTTTCTTTGCCAACATTTCAAACACAAAACACATGTGCATTATACTAAAGAGGTCATGAAATGGAGTATTAAAATGGTCTTGATGAAGAGGTTACACAACAATAAAAAACACTGCAACTTGTGATGTCATGGTTTTCCTCAACATGCCACTTAAAGGGACAGTTCACCCAAAAATGAAAATTTGATGTTTATCTGCTTATCTGTTTGGTTGCCATTGACTTGCATTATATGACTGACAGACTGCAATGGTTTGAGTTAAAAATCTTTGTGTTCTACTGAAGAAACAAACTCGCCTACATTTTGGATGTCCTAGGGGTAAGCAGATAAACATCAAATATTCATTTTTGGGTGAACTGTCCCTTTAACATGCGTCATCATTGTATATAAAGGAGGCGTGTTCTAAAGAACTAATGTTTGACCAATTGAAGCGCAAACACATACGGCTCTATCTCAGCATTTGTCATAAGTATGAAAACGGTGAGCAGTGGGTGTTTACTTCCAGTTCTGCAAGAGGTAATGCCCACTGAAGTTTTTCACAAAGAGTGACACTGAGGATAGGAAATTATTTTGAAAGGTACTTGTCCAGTTTAGGTACAGAAGACTTTGAACTAACATTGAGATCCTTTTAATGTAAAACATTGAATTTATTTTCTTTTTACTGGTGAATGTCAAAATACAAATTGAATTGAATTTCAATATATATTTTAGACAAAAAATCAACTAAGTAATTAAATTAATTAATAAATAAACTAAAATTGTCCATGGCAGGTATGAGATGCTTCAGGAAAACGTGAACGCCTTTCGACGAGAGATTGAAGCCCTCCGTGAGAAGAATCAAAAGATGACTGCCACTCATCAGAGACATGAGCAAATCATTCACACAATGACTCAAGATCTAAGGGAGGCCAATGAAAAACTAGCCATGGCTGAAGTAAGTAGAAAGTATAATGAATTGAATGCACTATTCAGCTGGTATTCAGATTCACTGATATTTATTTATTTTTTCTTTCTTTCTCTCTTTCTCTGCCAGTTGCGTGTTGAGAACATTCGTAAGGAAAAAGACATTTTGAAGCAGGTGGAGAACAGACTGACCCAGGAGAAAGAGTCCATCTTGACTGAGCAGAGGGGCCAGAGCCTCCTGCTTACCAACCTCAAATCAATTCAGGTACAGTTTGCCTACATATCCCAACCAACTTTGTCAGAAGACTCTTCTCTTTGGGCATTTTCCTCTGAACTTCTTCCGTATGTTACAGCTTATCATGGAGCGCTCTGAGACTGAGACCAAGCAGCGCTACAACAACCAGATTCAACGTTTGGAGAAAGAGATCATTCAGCTTAAGAAGAAACTGCAACAGGAAGTGGAACAGAGACACGCACTAGAACGCAACCAAGACGTAAGCTCATAAAATTCACTTCTTTTTTTTGTAGGGATGATTTACAGTTGTCCACTAGTTGGTGGAACAGTCTATACCTGAGACTAATTTCTCTCATTTTTATGGACTAGGTTCAGCTGCTGGAGGCTAAGAAGCAGCTGGAGACACAGATAACACTACATCAGAAGACTAAAGAGCTGCTAAGAACTGCTGAACAGCAGGTCACCTCCATGAGACAGCAACTGAACAACAACGAGAACCAGAGCACAGTGCCTAAACAGCCTGTTAGGACAGTACCTAGAGGTACACATAAAAAATTAAATTATTGAGTGTCACTTTCCATCGCTGTGTAACTCAAGGTCATGTTGTGTGCAGTTTCAGTTTCTGGTGTTCCTCAACAAGAAGTGGATGAACTCCGAGCACGTCTACAGCAGGCTGAAGAACAAAACTCTGAACTAAAGGAGCGTTTAAAGAACACCACCACCAACCTAGAGCAGTACAGATCTATGGTGCTCAGCTTGGAGGAGTCTGTAAACAAAGAGAAGCAGGTATTAATCTGCTGCAACCTGTTCAGTTGTTTATAATGCAAGTACTCTGGTAACTTTTGACCAAAAATGTTTTGCTTACAGTTGGCTGAGCAGGCACGCACCTCCACTGACAGCCAGCTGAAATCAGCACGGGAGTTGAACCAGCAGTTGGAAGCCCGGCTGGTGGAAGCAGAAAAGGAAAAGCTGGAGCTACAGAATGAGAAAATGAAAGCTGTGGAGAGCGTTGAAGAACGGGTATGGAACTCATGGATGGCACTTTTTTTTTTTTTTTCCCTGAATAGGAAGGTTCTAAAGATTGAAATCAATTGTATAGGTGAAGGAACTGAAAAGGAGCATGACAGACATGCAGACAGAGCTGCAGGATGCCCTGCAGAGAGCTGTGGAGGCAGTGGCCCAGGAGCAGAGAGCCACGCAAGATAGCAAACTACAGGTGATACTTTTTGATCAAGTCAACTAATTGTTTCTTTTTTCAAACAACTACTCGCTGATTGTTTTTTTTTTTGTGTGTGTGTGTGTGATTACTTACCTGTGTCTTATTTCGTGTTCCAGGCTAAGCTGGCTGGAGAGGCTCAGAATAAATATGAACGAGAGCTCATGCTGCATGCTGCAGATGTGGAAGCCCTACAGGCTGCCAAGAAACAGGGACAGCAGTCAGTACAGACCACAAAGCAGCTTGAGGAGAAGGCTCAGAAAGCTGTGTCTGAGCTGCGTCAGGGCCGCATCGACTGGGAACAGAGAGAAAAGAGGCTGAAGGTAAAATCTTGTAAAGTAAATTGGAATGGAGACTGAGTTTTTGACATTCTTCAAAATATCTTATTGTCTGGTTCCCAGAACTAAAAGTAATGCAGATTTGGAATGACTTCAATAAGTGTTAACAGTACTTTCAATTTTGGGTGGACTATCCCATTTAGCATAATAACCTATTGTTCAGCTTCTGCAATTTTTCTCCCCAGGAAGAACTTTCTAAAGAGCTAAAGAGAGCTGAAGAGCTGCAGAAGCAGAACACCATGCTCCATGAACAGATGGAGAACCTGAGCAGCAAGATAACTGCCTCCACCCAGCAGCAGAGAGAGAGCAGTCTGAACGTTTCTTTGAACGAGGAGGGCAAATCTCATGAGCAGATCCTGGACATTCTCAGGTAAAACCCTCAACAGTGCAACTCTTTCAATGAATGACATGCTGTTAAAATGCCTTACAATACTAAACAAGAAAAGTGTAACAGCCATGTTGCTCTTCTTTCCCAAAGGTTTGTACGGCGGGAGAAGGAGATAGCGGAGACCCGGCTAGAAGTGGCTGAGGTTGAGACCCTGCGCTATAAACAGCGCATGGAGTACCTTGAGGGAGAGCTGAAGGAACTGCAGGACAGCCTGAATGCAGAGAGAGAAAAACTACAGGTCCTTAAAGAGTTTTCAGACTGTTTTGTTGCATAATCTATTGATTGGACATAAACTGATAGCTCTGCCACAAACTCATGCCAATGCTATTTTCACACAGTGATTTATATTTCTGTATTTTAAATAAATAATAATACTTTTAAATAATTTAATTTTAAAAGCGATTGCTTATTCTTCTCTCAAATCTGCAGGTTGCAACAAAGACTTTGGCACAACAGGAAGACACGATGAAGCGGATGGAGAGTATGAGTGCTCTAACTGAGACCAACAAGATGCTAAAGAATGAGAAGAACAGACTGGAGCATGAACTGCAACAGACTCAAGCAAAGGTATGATTGCACAAAGTGTGCATCAGCCATTATACATAATCTGATAACTTTTTGTGATGTATAGATATTGGATATTTGACCAATGACCAATCAGATTTTAGAGTCTGAGGTTTTTATGATGTTGTAGATGCGCAAACTGGAAACAGACATCAAGCCCCTGCAGGACTCCAATGCTGAGCTGAGTGAGAAGAGTGGCATGTTACAGGCTGAGAAGAGGCTCCTCGAGGAGGACGTCAAGCGCTTGAAGACTCGAACACAGGTCTCATAATCTCAGTGCTCACCAATACATTTCTGTAGTTTGAATGCAGAATCTTATATTAAACAACATCAGTATGTTAGATCAGTTTAATTCAGTCAAACTTGACTGGTGTTAATAAGGTTCTCAGTGTTTGACACTTTGGTTTGACTGGTCATGCAGCAACTGCTTAGTCAGCAGAAGGACAGTGATCAGGAGGAAACTAAGAAGCTTCATTCTGAGAGGGAGGCCCATATCAAACGCATCCAGCAGCTCATAGAAGACGTGGGCAAACTTAAGAATGAGGTGGCCAGGTCAGTGTGCAGTTAGTTTGAATCATTTAAAATGTGAGGTTTTCTTGTTCGTTTGTAGTTTTAGTTTTCTTGTTGCCAAACAGGAGCCAAGCTTCAATCACCACAGCTCAGAGCCAGGTGCAGAACCTGCAGGATAGGCTTGAGAAGGTCACCGCAGAAAGGGACAATCTGAAGAAGGAGGTGGAGGCGAAGACCCTGGACATCCAGGAAAAGCTCAAAACCATCACACAAGTCAAGAAGATTGGCCGTCGCTACAAAACCCAGTACGAAGAGCTCAAAGAACAGCATGATAAGGTACACCACGACATATAGTGGTTCTATTTTTACCAGTTTAATTAATGAAACGGTCTTGAATTAATTTAGTCTCATCTCTCTGACAGATGGTTGCAGAGGCTGCTTCTAAGCCAGCACAGGAGCAGGAAGACCATCAGGCCTCAGTGCAGGAGATTCAAAACCTGAAGAGCTCACTGAGTCAGACACAGAGCAGAACCTCAGAACTGGAAACTCAGCTGGACAGCATACAGAAGGTACTCTTTTATGACTTCATGTATTGACAAACAAGTCAAATTGCCATGCATTCATGCTTTAAAATTGCATGATCACAAGTGAGTTACACTTACTGTAAGTTTTGACCTCATTAGGTGTGAGACACCCGGTCAGATCAAACATGAACAAACCTCACTGGTGCTTGCAGAAGCTTAAACATACTTGTGGGTTACACAAGAACAAACCTTTTATTAGCTTGAGCTTCTGTTTACCATATTTGATCTATGCTATGTATTTCGTTTTTTTTTTTTTTTACATTTATATGGGAATTAAAACCTAAATTTGATTCTTTCATTTTGGGGTGGACTAATCCTTTGAGTCTGCATTAGAATAAAGCTTTTCATCATACAAAATCAAACAATTAATGCTTCCTAACAATGATTGCTTTTACAGAGCCACAGTTGTATAATCCCTCAAAGCTCTGGGACGTCCGGTTCTGAGCTGTAAAAGTACACCGCACAGTCACAAACATCACTGTTGTAGGCTTCTCTGGTTTGGCTCACGTTATATAACTGTAATAAAAGAGTTTAATCCAGGAAGTGAGAGAGTAATGAAGTGTTATTTGTTCATTTACTATTGAGACAGTGAGGTGTGAAGTTAGTTTGATGGAGTGAGATGTTTTGTTGGGCTTTAGTGGGCTTTTTTTGGAAAAGAGTTTAAAGCTGGTTTGTTTTTTTTTTCTGGTCATCCTTCATGGCTGTTTATGAACTATGAAGTGAACAAACTCAATGAGATTTTCAGCAGTGCATTCAAAACTATTTGATTTTTTTTATGTTTGTGCAGACGGTGCAAGAGCGTGAAGCTGAGGTGAAGAGCCTGCAGGAGCAGCTGGCACAGGTGCAGCCGGAGCTCAGTCGTCTGAGGACAGAGCTACAGGAGAAGAATAACCTGGAAGAGCAGCTCCGACAGCAGATCGCCGATAAAGAGGAGAAGACCAAGAAAGCCTTTATGGGTGCCAAGCAGAAGATCAACCAGCTCAACAGTTAGTAAATCAGAACACGACAAGCACATTTTGCTCACAAAAAGTATACTTGTAGCTTTATGACTATTTTAACAATGTCCTTACTACCTTTTTGGACCTTGAACATGTTAGTTCCATTGGTGTCTCTATTCAGGGTCAGAAAGCTCTAAAATTTCATCAAAAACCATTCTCAAAGCAGATGTGTTGCGGCTCCAACGTGCCGCAACACATCTGCTTTGAAGTTTCAAATATACCTAGCAAGACCATGATCAGCTACTTCACCTACCTAAGGTTTGATTAGGGTTGGACTTGGACCTAAACTCTCCAGGACCAATGGTGTCCTTGGTGACCCCTGAAGTATTCCTAAATATTATATTCCTTTAAAACCTAATGTGTCAGTGTTTTGTTTTGCTTGTTTAAAAAAATGGGCTGAAAGACTGTTCTTGTAAGGAAGTGCATATGTAAATTTTTGCCCAGTAAAGTGCTCTTGAGGATGCAAATTTCTTTAAATTACTTAAAGGAATAGCTGAGCCAAAATGAAAATTACACCATAAACTACTCATCCCAAGTTTTTTAAAAATGTATCCTGGCTCTTCCAAGCTTGGTAATGCTGGTGAATAGTGGCCATTATTTTTTAATATTACTTGTTTTAACTTCGTCATGCGTCGAGTCAGAGGTAGGCCAAGAAACCAGAACTTGGCTTGGGGGTGAGTGAAAAATGCTGTAATTTAAATTTTTGGGTGAAATATTTTATGTAAGGCAACATACCACACTCTAGCACATATCAAATCATGGGCTGTTGGTCTTTACTTCCATCCTATATCCTTACATCCCTTTATCCAATGTGTGTTAGGTGCGAAGGAACAGTTGGCGAAAGAGAACGAGGACCTGAAGCAGCAGAGAGAGGAGCTGGAGGTCAGGATGAGTGCGCTCAAGTCCCAGTATGAAGGCCGATTGAGCCGACAGGAGAGAGAGCTAAGGGAGCTCCGTGAGCAACAGGAGAGACATGGAGATCAGAAAGATGATGCTCAGGAGCCTGGCCAAAGCAAGGTACAGCACTACAAATGCCATCTTTACAAATTTATGCAGAAATGATATGCGCTATGTATGAGTACTCTGTGACTTTTTTTTGCATTTATGATTTTTTGCTGTTATACTTAACAAAGCAAAGGAAGTCTATTGTCACATATTTTAAGTAAATGTATGATCATCAAAGCACTTTCTTTTCTAGGTTCAAGAGGCACAGAGGTCATCAGATGCTCGGCAAATCACCCTCAAACCCACACCTGCTGCTGACAGAGGAAGGTAATGCTTTATATTCACCAATTTCACTGCTTAAGAAAGCTATTTTCCATGAATGCATCTTTTATTCTGGTGTTGTTTGAATGTCGTCTGTATATTCCATCTATTAACAGTGCCAGTACATCCGAGCCGCCTACAGCTAATATCAAACCCACACCAGTTGCTGCCGCCCCCAGCAAGCCTTCACCAATCGCAGGGAGCAAGTCCACCCCTAGGGCTAGCATCCGCCCAATGATAACACCCGCTCCTGTAACTACGCCCACGCCTACAGCCACCGTCATGCCCACAACACAGGTGGAAACACAAGAAGGTATGGGTCAAGCTTTGACCTCTGATAGAATCTATATTAGTGTAAGTTGTAAATTGTCATTGGTTTGTTCCGTCAGCTCTCCAGTCTACAGAGGGTCCAATGGAGCACGTGACTGTGTTCGGCAGCACCAGCGGCTCGGTGCGCTCCACTAGTCCCAACATACAGACCACACAGCCAATCCTCAGCCTGCAGCAGAGCCAAGCCACTGCCTTTGTCCAGCCCACTCAGCAGCAGACCAGTCAG
This sequence comes from Enteromius radiatus, assembly GCA_032357445.1. NCBI lineage: Eukaryota > Metazoa > Chordata > Actinopteri > Cypriniformes > Cyprinidae > Enteromius > Enteromius radiatus. The sequence continues at coordinate 6,691,977 of JAUCMS010000044.1, read as the reverse complement.
GAGCCAGTAACGACTATAATGGAGGCAGTACATAGCTCACAGATGGAGAGGCCGTCCACTTCCACTGCTGTCTTTGGTACAGGTGTGAAGTACAACTGTAACAATTTGCACCCATACATGTTTACAGTCATGTATGTTCTTAGACTTTGTAATGGTAACGATGATTATTATGACACCAATGGTGACCCACCCAGCACTCCCTTGATTAAAATGAGGTTTCGGACTAACATGTTGTTCTTCTGTTAGTGTCAGCAACAGCAGGATCATCTGTGCCCAAGCGAGTGCGAGAGGAAGAGCAAGAAAGCTCCACCGAGGTGACCGACACCACACAGGATGACCCCACACACCCACCCATCACTAAGAAGCTCCGCATCATAAGAAAAGTGGGCCTGGAGGTGAGCAGTGTATGTACATGTGCACCTGTAATCATGCAACGATTATTGCATGTGAATACCATAAGCGTTTTTCACTGTTCATACCCAATTGATTTTCACTGACAATGAGCCAACGCCGCTTAAGGAAAAACAGAAATACCGGGGGTACACAAGGTGGCGTGGTGCAATTTTTCATGCTTCTGACTCTCTCTTGTCACACAGAATAAGGGAGCCAGCTAGTCAAAATCATTCTCACACTTTTTTTTTTACTGGCAAAAACATGGATTTTTCAAGAAGCAGCTCCAGCGATGAAGAAATTGTTGTCATATAGCTCTTTATTTTCAGAAACCAACAAGACCAGCATCTCTACATTCATCTTGCCTCAGTGCATCTTTGTCTACTTACTACCATGTGCTTGGCAAGACTGTTTTGTGCTTGAGCGCCACCAAGCTGTGTACTGTAGCATCAGGAACTCCAGGCACTTGAACAAAAGCGACAATCTCATTGTTCGGAGAACATTTTACCGCGGCATTTTAAAGCGAGACTGAGGCATTTTCCTTTCTTTCTTTCTTTTATTTTAGATTCTCTGACAATTTGCGTTTGACTCTTTAGTGTACACATTCAAATTGGCACCCGTTGTTTAGGCGAGGCATTAAACGTCAGCGATATTCGTGCGTGAAAGTCATCCTTGTTGGTACGAGCCTTTAGGCCACAGTTCGGTTAGGACATTTTAAGTAGCTTTTATAAATATGCCTTAGATAAAAACATTACTTTTGTGCATCTTGAGACAAAAAATGAATCTGACATATTTTAAGATCAGTCAAATACGTTTTATTCTGGGACTAGGCCTTGTCTAACAGTGTCATTAGCTCATTTTGACCCAGAGGTGATTTAAAGCTTTTTACTGTGTGCAGTATTTTTTTTTCGCTGCAAGTTAGATTTGTCTTAAGTACATTTGTGAAGTATATTTTATAAATAGGCATATATTATACTTATATTTTTATATTATTCACAACACCTATAGCCTCTCTGTGCATGTGTAATTTCTGTTGTAAATGCTGCACTTTAGGTGCAGGAAACACTTACTGTGGTTATAACCTTGGAATAGACTCTTTTGGTTATACAGGATGCTTCAGGCACTGAGGAGAGTAACGATTCTATGGGTGAAGCTCCAAGAGAAGGCCAGCAGGCTCCTGATGCCAGTGAGGTACCAGCACTTTATCCCTCAGTGACAGAATAACTCATCTCAGCAGTGAACAACCAGTGAACTGATCTTGTCTGTTCATCTCTCACAGGAAGCATATCCAGTGTTAGGAGAGGGAGACGAAGAATCTTTGTCTCAGTCTGTCCCGATGGATCAGGTGAGCGAGTCCCAACCCTCCGAGTCTCAGATCAGTGGACAGGACTCATCTGAGGAGTATAAGCATGACGTCATTGTCATCGAGACAGATAGCGGCACTGAGGAGGAAGAGGAGGAGCAGGAGGAGCCTGGACAGGTCAGTCTGTATGTCAAAGAAGCAGAAAGTATGTAATCATTAGCGTGTATTTAACTCTTCTTTCTGCAGTATGAAGATGATGATGCAGATGATGAAGATGGTGACGGAGGGATGGCAGAAGCAGCAGAGGAGAGTAATGAAGGCAGTGGGAGTGCAGATGCCAATGAGGCCTACGAGGGGGATGAGGCAGAGGTGACCCCTAGTTTCCTGACTCTCCACTCAGAAAAATGGAATTGACTAATTCTGTGACATTCTGCATTAAACTGTCATTTTAATGCACTAATCTAAATCATATCACGATATGGATAGCTGCAAAATCTTAAAATATGACTTCTGCGTGTATATCTGTTAATGAATGGTGCAGGCACACAGTTTTACTACACACATTCTGAAGCGCGCATGAAGCTTGCTGTGTTTTCAGTGTGTGCCTTCTTAATAAATGAGGACATAAACACATGAACAACATCTCCAGAACTGCTGAGAGCCATTTCTTGAGCATTTTAATGATTAAAAAATGTTTGATTTAGAATAAAATAAAATGTAACTATTAACTAGTTAACTATTTTGAAAAAAAGAAAACAGATTTCATAGGGCCCTAAATGAAAGCCAGTTGATTACTAGAAAACAAGTTATTATGTTGTCTCTGCAATCTACGTCAGAGTTATGATTTGTGTTTTTGTTTTGTATATTGTTTCTGTGTGCTGATTGTGATGATTTTGGCTGTTTACCTTTTTCTGTTTTTTTGTTTTTTTGTTGTTGTGTTGGCAGGGCGATGGTGCAGCTGATCCAGAAATTGACAACGAAGAGAGTCAAGAAGCGTCTGATTCAATCCAGAAGCAAGCAGACTCTCAGAGTGGTACAAAAACATGCAATACATTTATTTGTCATGGTGCAGTACACTGCCATTTAACAACAACAACAACAACAAAAAAAGTCATCACTTTTAAATTTTAACATTTCGAAGTCTCTAATTCTCAGCAAGGTTGCATTTGTTGGTTCAAAATCAGTTTGCAAAAAGTTCTTAATACTTGAACCTTCATTGTCACATGAAAAAAAGTCATTTTAATGTTGATTTGAAAACCAACATATAAAAAGAATTCTAAAATTTTCTCTTTTTTTAATGCAATGAGAGCTATGGTGCATTTAAGCAATCTATTGCTATAGCACCCTTAACAACTGGCTTCTGTGAAAACGGCTAAAACCAGCCTTGATTGCCTGATTTCTCCCAAGCTGGTTTTAAAATGGTTTTGGACACTTAGCTGGTGAGGCTGGGAGTCCTGCTAAAAGCTTAAACCAGTTAAGACTACCAAGACTAGTCAAACAGCTTAGGCTGGTTCGAGCTGTTTTTGCTTTCAGTTTTATGTTATTTTTTGGTAAATCAACTGCTTTTAATCATCTTTTTTTGTTGTTTGTTGAATGTGCTGGTTAAAGCTGGATTTTACTAAATAGTTTTTAGCAGTTTAAATTACACTAGCAACAGCTTAGCAACCATTTCAATTACCCTAGCAACCAGATGACAACTCTCTATCCATCTATATACAGTGGGGCAAAAAAGTATTTAGTCAGCCACTAATTGTGCAAGTTCTCCCACTTAAAAAGATGAGAGAGGGCTGTAATTGTCATCATAGGTATATCTCAACTGTTAGAGACAAAATAAGAAGGGAAAAAAATCCAGAAAATCACATTTTACAGAGGAATTTACCAATTAATTAATAAAAAAATCGTACAATAAGTATTTGGTCACCTACAAACAAGCAAGATTTCTGGCTCTCACAGACCTGTAACTTCTTCTTTAAGAGGCTTCTCTGTCCTCGTTACCTGTATTAATGGCATCTGTTTGAACTCGTTATCAGTATAAAAGACACCTGTCCACAACCTCAAACAGTCCCGTTCCAAACTCCACTATGTCAAAGGACACCAAAAATACAATTGTACACCTACACCAGGCTGGGAAGACTGTATCTGCAGTAGCTAAGCAGCTCGGTGTGAAGAAATCAACTGTGGGAACAATTATTAGAAGGAGTGAAGGAGTGGCTTCATAAGAAGTATTTGAAGGTCCTGGAGTGGCCTAGCCAGTCTCCAGATCTCAACCCCATAGAAAATCTTTGGAGGGAGTTGAAAATCCTTGTTGCCCAGCGACATCCCCAAAACATTACAGCTCTAGAGGAGATCTGCATGGAGGAATGTACCAAAAAACCAGCAACAGTGTGTGAAAACCTTGCGAAGACTTACAGAAAACCTTTGACCTCTGCCAGTGCCAACAAAGAGTATATAACAAAGTATTGAGATGAAATTTTGTTATTGGCCAAATACGTATTTTCCACCATAATTTGCAAGTTCTTTAAAAATCCTACAATGTGATTTCCTGGGGGTTTTTTTTGTCTCTCATAGTTGAGGTGTACCTTTAGGAATGAGTGACAAATCTATGAATAATGAATCTGAATAATGTTCCTGTATGCTCACAGGTGAAGCTAGTGTCAGCACTCTGGAGTGCTTCCCTACTGAGCCTGTGAGAGAGCAACAGCCAGTCCCCAGCATCATCACCACCACCACCACCACCCTGGGCCCACGTCTTCCCCAATCCCCCCGAAGACCACATCACACCCCACCCCCACGCCTCAACATCCACCCCGTCCCTGAACTTGGACCCCCTATCATGCAGGTATATAGATAATTAAATGCAGCTCAAACTAAAGGTTCTGATTTGTTCCACAAAAATCCAGTACATCCATTTCTGCATTACATCATTTTGATGACTCTACTATTCTGGACAGAGGCAGTCAGGACAGAGCAGACGGTCCTCGACGGGTGGTGTGTCCCAGCTCACGCCTGGAATCAGAATCATGGTGAGTGAACTTTATTTAGTTTAACCGATATAAACATGCTGCGTCTTTAGTGCTTCATAATTCCTAAAGAGTTTTGGTTCCTTCAGCAACACTTCTTTGATGATGATGACCGAATGGTTCCCAGCACGCCCACCCTCGTCGTGCCACACCGTACAGATGGCTTTGCAGAAGCCATTCAGTGAGTCACAGCGGCTTTTACTCTTTTATAGCATGAAGAGATACATCATTAAACACCTTGATTTAATGATGCATCCATCCATCTCAGTTCCCCTCAGGTGGCCGGAGTTCCTCGCTTCCGGTTCGGTCCTCCTGAGGATATGATGCCCCAGGCCAGCTCCTCTCATTCTGACTTGAGCCATCTGGCCACACATGGAGGTGAGTACAAACAAGACACACACACACAAGACACTGCCTTCAATCATGCTTTCACATGATTACTTCATGGCAACCTAGAGTTTGTTTTTGAGCCAATAATGTCCTTTTTACACAAGTGTTATTTTATTTTTTGACTAAAGGGAACAATATTTTTACCTTTTAAAGTATTAATTTGCCTAGTTTTGATTTTCAGATTGTCAATCGTGAAAAGTCAGCTTTCATAAAATTCATTTTCCAGTTTGAAAATATATATATATATTTTTTTAAATTAAATGAATCAATTGTAATGTTCTAGTAAGTATTGCAGTTATTATGAAAAACATGGTATAATTCCTGATATTCATCCTGTTATTTTAGGGTTGGGTATGTATGAAAGCCCTCTCTTCCTACCCTCTCATGATGAAGAGTCTGGAGGCAGGAGTGTCCCCACCACTCCTCTACAAGTGGCTGCTCCAGGTGATCAGCTGCAGGAAGTCATGACAAGTTTGTTGGGTTGATATCTTTTTAGTCAAACCTAACTGCTCATTTGTGTCGACAGTGACTGTTTTCACTGAGAGCCACCCCTCTGATGTGTCAGAGACAGCCTCTCAGTCAGTTCCCATGGTGAGCACTTCCACCGCCGGTCTGACCGCACCAGGAGAAGCTGTCCCAGGGGAAGATGGAGATGATGTTTTTGTGGGGGAGGCTGAGAGTGAAGGGTGAGCACCCACGACAGTTTCTTGCTTAACTACAGAGCGGCTCAGTTTTGTCAGCAGGGCTGTAGTGAGTGTGTGACGTGTGTGCAGGACGAGTGAGGCATGTCTCGAGGGCCAGTCAGAGCCGGAATCCGTGCAGCCAACTGATGATGCCAGTCTGCCCTCCACTAGTCAAGAGCCCACGTCCAGCTCCGCAGGTACACACCCTTCATAGACTTGCCACTTTGATTTGCTTATGGGTTTTTTCTTCAGGTCATTTCAAAAATAATTGAAAAATTAAATTTGTCCTAGTTCAGTCTAAATTAATTACAATTTTCTTATTTTGTATAAAGTCCAAAATACATTGGTGTGGTGCAACTATCCTGACATCATTAACAAAACCAACCTTTTACTTACAAAGAACTGCATTTATTCATATTAGGAATATTTTCTAACAATACAAGTCTTTACTATAACACGCAACCTTTTTTACTTTTTAAGTATTTCTGAAAAAGTCCCAGAAACTATTAAATGGCGAAACAGTCTTCTGACTCTTCTGAAAATTCAGCTTTTCTTCACAGGAATTTAAGTTATATTTTAAAATTATATTTAAAGCAGAAAGATTTTTCTAGCTCTCTATCATTGACACTTTTAATTTGTCACTGACCTGTAGGTATTTGACTCCTGTTTACCCCCAATTTTTCTTCTTCTTTTTAGACACGAGCACCAGTACTAGTCAGGCCAAACCTGCAAGCCGGCTCCTCCCACAGCACCAGCTGCCCCGGAGGAACCAGATCATCAGGAGAGGTCAGAACCACATTTCTCACTCATCTGTTTCTACATCCATCCTCTTACTCGTGCATAACCTTATTAGTCCCACATACTCTTACAAAAAGTAACACAGACTGGATTTGAAAACTTTTGTTTTTAATGAAGCAAAGATTACTTTAAATATACAATCAAGCACAATCTGACCAATAAAAAGCGTCTGTATGCATTTCAAGACATTTGGATGTCTTTTAAGACCTTCAATGAAATTCTGACTTTGTTTGTCTGGGTCTGTGTATGGATCTTATCCTGTAGGTGGTGCTTTTCCTCGCGGAGGTCGTGGTCGAGGACTCAACAGAGGCACTCCCATCTAATTCCAAATCCACCTTTATAGCATCTGCCCAGCAGAAACACTGATCACGACTCTTCAGAGAACCCAGAATTAATTTACTGCTGATTTACTTGCTTTAACGTTTCGTTTCAATGTGCTTTAAAACATGGCTTAGAGTTATTTTATATTTTGTGAGTATTCATACTGACGCTATGTTCAATGGTTTTGCTAATAAATGGAGAATCTTTCTCGCAATGCAGCTGCTTTTGCTTTTTGTTTCATGCTGCTCTTTCAGGCACAGTTGAGCCACTTGCTGATGTCATTCTGCTGGGATGAATGGCTGGCAGGGGCCATCAGAGCGGGCAGATCACCGCTAACCTTGATGTTTAGGACTTTAGCTGTAAATCGCAGAGATTGTATTATTGAATGCATCGCTTTAAATGTTCAGATTCAAAGAAATCTTAGCATAAACAGTCTTTACTTTTAATTACATATGTGATATGTGTAGTGTTGCAAGATAAAATGTCACTCACGCCAAGAGAAAACAAAGAAATCGAAACCCTCTGACTTCCTGGGGTTGGGCATGGACAAGGCTGATGTCACAGGGGTGGGGAAGCCCTTCATTTTGAGTTTGATGTTGATCTCCCCTGACAACTGGATCACTGTCAAATTAGAATAACATCAAATAAATAACTTTTGTCTTTTTTCTGTTGTAGCATTAAGATTAACTCAGATGAATATTGTCTAAAATCTTTTCCATTTGAGAAGATTTTTTTCCCATACTAGGAATCTGTGCTCTGCATTTAACCCATCCAAGTGTACAAACACACACACACCCCCGGGAGCAGTGGGCAGCCATTGGAGCACCTGGGGGAGCGGTGCCTTGCACAAGGGTCTCACCTCAGTCATGGTATTGAAGGTAGAGAGAGCACTGGTTATTCACTCCCCTCACCCACAATCCTTTTTATTTTTAATTTTTTCTTGAAATTTTGCCTTTGTGTATTTTTATTGGAACTTAAATATTTCACCCTCATTTCATCATTTCATTTTTGGACAAAAGTCTCGACATTGAAACCCATTAAACATGCTATTTTTAATCGCAGTGCATTTTTGTTAATTGATTGTGTGTGTTCCTGTAATATTTGAGAGAGAGAGAAACTACTGTAAATCATAAATCCAACCACTGTACCAAGTTTTGCTGGCTTATGGGGAAAATTTAGTACTGTGCCCCCAAACAAAATTTTACCGAAAGCTCATTTTTAAAAAAACATTATCAAATTTGGAACTCAACTTTTTTGGATTAATAACTTTGATTTTCTAGCAGGTTTCATAAAATATATATTTTATATAAAATAATTTCATAAACGTAAACCTGTGTAACTTTTTTAGGTTTCACTTTTTTAAACTTCATATCTTCATGCAACGTGATCTTAATATCCTATATGATTTTTAACACACAAAACAAATAATATTTTTGACCCATACAATGTAGTATTGTGTATTTGTGCTGCTTAAGCCTAGTTTTGGGGTTCAGGTCACATTTAAATAATACTGAAAATATATATTTGCTATAATTTTGAAAACTTTTTTCAATGCATTATGAGAGTTTTCTTTGAGTACCTCAATATAGTATTTAAAAAAAACAATTTAGATTACCTGCTTGTTTGCCATTTTTTGGAGCTTTGTCTGAATTTTTGGATCTCTTTCCACAGGTTGGTGCACTTCCAGGAGGGAAAGTTAATTTCTGAACTGTGCCTCCTGATTAGAAAACAAATTATGTTGAATTTTTTTCGTTTTCTAATCATTCAAACCAAACATAGGACTCATAGGACCAGTGAGCACCTTTCTTAAAGAAGTAGACAGTCTCTGGTCTCCTTCTGGTGGCTGGAACTGGCAGAGCAGCAGTGATCTCACCGGTGAGCCCACCAAAGTCCTGGGACACAGATCTCGGATATCCAGGTTCCACAACACCATTCTCCAAACTCCAGTAGTTGTCCCCCTTAGTGAGAGAAAATGAACGATTGGGTGGATTTTCAAGGGTTGTGAATACAGTGACAGTTTTCCATGTTCTTCAGTACTTTGATGAGGATGGTCTTGCCCTGGCAGTTGCAGCGTGTGAAGGCTGTGTCGATGGGAGACGGGACACCCAGTTCTTCAGTGATTCTACGAGCAGGGCCAGCTCTTCTGGTTTTGGGGTTCAGCATCCAAAACAAGTGACCTGAAATGGATAAAACTTTTCTTAATTATTGATATGCGGTAAAAATGCTCTGTGTAACAGTATATCTGTACAGAAGATGTACCTCTGAAAACCATGATGGAGTTGTTGGAGAGAGTTGCCATTCCATCGATGGCAAGACCACTGCACAGGTCAGAGTTCCAGTTGGCATCTTAAAAAAAACAGAAATATTACAAAAATGTAATGTATTCCTGCGATGCAAAGATGAAAATTCAGAAGCCATTCCTCTTTAGTGTCACGTGATTCTTCAGAAATCATTAATATGCTGATGGTGGATTATAATTATCATAATTATATTATGTTCAAAAAAGGTTTTTGTTGCTTAATATTTTTAGGAAAAAATGTTTTGTGTGATGAAAATTATTTATGATTAGGATTTATTATTAAACTGATCAAAATTCACAGTAAATGTTTTATAATGCAATTTTTTGTTGTTGTTTTTTTCTTTTCTATTCATGAAAAAAAATTTAAAAAATTGTTTAACAGTTTTCACAAATTAAGCAGCAAACATTTTATTGATATTAAAAAGACTGATAATAAGAACCAGTATTAATAATTGAGCACCAATAATGAATCCAGGTGTTCTTGAAGGTCCATACCTGGTGCTGCAGGGCTGCTGGCTGCCATGGCCTGGGCGATGTCTGCCAGAGAGCTGGGTCTGTGTGCAGCAGTCGGACCCTCACCTTGTCCGCTGAGGGAGAGGGAGACCTGCACAGGGATGCTCAGGGGATTGTCAGAGGAAGGTCCCTCTGCAGGTGCAGGTGCAGGGCCGGGGCCTGGCAGAGGGAAGCCGGATGGGTTGGAACCGATGCCTGCGAGGGCATATATGTTGCTTGGTTAATATTTTGATTATTATTATCTAACTTTAACTAAGTATCAGTACTAACTTTCTGTAGATTTGAATTTGTTGTATCTTTAATTAGATTTTGAATAGGCTGCTTTTTAAGCTGTTACCAGGTATGTCAGAGGGTGTCAGAGGAGCAAAGACGTGCTGGGGCAGAGGGCCACCAGCAGGAAGTGATGCGGCATCAGAGGGACCCATAAAGTTATTCAGTCTTAAACCTAAAAAAAAAAAAAAAAAGATTAAACTAAATATTATAAATAATTCATAATTTTATTCAGCAAGGACCAAGGTAAATACAGCCTTAATAAGCATAAGGGACTTCACATATAATAATAAATGTAAATGTAGCTTACCATCTCTCATGAGATCTGGGTTTTGCTGTGCAGCGAGACATGCTGCCATACACTCCTCAGTATAATCTTAAAAACAGCAAACAAAATACTCATACAGGTACCTGCCTCCTCACTCACTGTCTGAAGACTTCTTAGCTGCTCTGGGGGGCTTCAGATCAGACTTTTCAGAGTGACTGAAAACAATTTGGTCTTTATATCTTGTTGTTGAAGCTTAAGTGAATGACCTTTACATCTACATAATCTACAGCCAATCAGCACTAGAAAGGTTACTCAAATAGATAAAATAGCTAAAATGTTCACAACCATACAAAAATAGACATTAAGTAGACTAGATATTAATATAATACCTGTTGGTTTGTTAGGTTTTGACATTCTTGCAGCTTGCAATTGGGAGAAAATCTCTGATGAAGATGACGAATAATTAAGACAAAACAGGAATAAAACGTGTACAAAGTGAGTGGAGGTCATTCAGCCTATAGTCTACATTTTTTTTTTTTTTTATAAATATTTCTAACATTATTGACAATTTCTATAACTAGAAGCCTACATGAAGTAATTTTATATAGTGTGTTATACTGTGGGTCCCTGAGTCTGTTTAGCTGATCATTACCGCAGTGCGCGCTGTAGTCTGGGCAGCAGGAGTTGTGCAGCACGCAGTCTGAATCACACTCACACTGCCTCCCGCGGCGGAACGCCTCGCCACAGCGACCCCTGCAGGAGTCACCTGCCAATTACACAAGGCAGCTTATCAAATCCGCTTTATCCGGTTTGATACACGCTTTTCTAAAGCCTCTAAATTAACAACATGATCAAACCTATGCGCAAAAACGCGTAAACAAATACAATTCTGAAAAAAAAGAAAACTCAAATATTATAATCAAATTTGATACAGCACTCTTTTGAGGAACGCGTATTTGAACATCTTGAGTTGTTTTGTGTTGCCTTGCATTACGTTTTGCCCCACAATTAAATCTATCTTTGATCAACAAAAAATAATTAAATATATAATAAATTAATAAAATTATTAAATTAAAATTAAAATATTAAATATTAAAATTATTTTAAAATAAATAAATGTAATAAATAATAAATTGTTTAATTAATTAATAAAATAATAAAAAGAAAAAAAGAATTACAAAAATATTGAATTATTATCATACTAACAGTTTAAGAGATTCTTTATTCGGTTTGGACCTCTAAATAAAATGTAGGCATTTTCCCCTTGATTTAAAATAAAATAATAGTATGAGAAGGTTTAAAAATTAAGAAACTCATGATTGATGTATAAAATGTAAATATGCAAAAAACAAACAAACTATTAGTCATTATTTGCAGTAATACATAGTTAAAGAGAAGCATTAACAAGTCATTAATATATATATATATATATATATTTTTTTTTTTTTTTTTAGTCATAGCATTAGTTCATAGTTTCGTGATTATTTTACTTTGATTCAAATTGCAAAAATATTTCTAAAATGAAACATATTTTTGATTGCTAAATATATCTATAGGTTTTCTTTAGATCTAAAGTTATAGTTTATCCATTATTCTATAGTTTATAGTTTGCTTTTATTTAAATTACAAAAATGTTTCTAAAATTAAATATATTTTTGATCACTACATAAATTCATAGTTTTGATTATTTGACTATTATGCAAATGTAAAAAAAAATCTTAAATAAATAAATATAAATATATATATATATATATATATTGTTTGGCCTCAATCTTTTCATTATTTTCATTATTTCACTAATATTTAAATTTCAAAAACCTGAACAGCGGACACTGTGAGATGAAAGGATCTTACCAGCAGTGCAGACATGATCAAAATCCTTGCAGCACTCGCCACGGACGAAACAATTGTAGTCACAGCTACAGACCTGTCCTCGGGTGAGCGGCTCGCCACATCTGCCCACACAGCTGCCTGAAAACAACAGCACAACCTGAATCCAAGCGGAACTCCACCAGAACCGAGACGGACAGACCCAGAACTGATCCGACTCACCTTGAGCAGCACACAGCGGCAGAAGAACACAGGCCAACGCCAGGAGAAATGAAACCAGAGCAGATCCAGTCATGATAACCCTCAACAAAGCAGCCCACACTGATGAAAACACCTGTATGTCTGAAAAAAGATCGCAAAACACTAAGTTAGTTTGTCATCATCAAAGTCGACTGTGTGCAGAGATGCACTTACCAAAGAGAAGAGTCTTTCTCAACTCAGCTTGTTCTGTCCGTAAGCGCTTTGTCTCTTTTATACTGTATGGCAGCTGGATTTCTCCTGTTGGTTAGAAATTTTAATTAACCACCACAGCCCAATTAAAGCATGATGATGTAAAGACTAACCTCCTACACACACACACACACACACACACACTAAACAACAGCAGCAATGTGTCCACAGTGTTGACAGAAGTGTTAGGGACCTCTGTTAAAATGTCCTTGGATCTCAATGTTCTACAGTTGGTTGTTTTTTTTATTATAGCTATTAAAAGTGTCAGTGTCCAGTGGTTCTGATACTGGATTTGAGTGCATGAATGTTCATAATGTGGTCAAAATAAAGCTTTTTAATCAAATTGCAAGAAACCAAAACATGTCACTGCAGAGGTCCTGCAATTTTTCCAGACTTTATTTAGTTGACACAGATGGTGTTTGACCTTTCTAATGTGGTCATGAAAATGAAGCTTGTATTATTGACAAAAGGCCTCTCAGGTTTCTCTCGTTTGAATCTGAGTCACTCGATTGGGTCTAAGAGTTGGTTTCATGTAGGAGGTCATGGTCGTTTGAGTGTTTGGTGATTGTTTGGGTGGTTGGTAAGGTATGTATGTGTCTCACATAACTGCCAAAACTGATTCATGAACCGAGAAGGACGTTGGCGTAATGACCTCCTAATAACCAAAATCAAACCAAATCCAACAATGTAGTCATTAAAAAAAACTATATGTGCTGTGTAATAAATGTTTCGGCTTTTCTCTCAGTTCCTGTCACAATAAAATGGCCAAGCGCTGTGAAGAGACTTAAGTGAGAGAGAAAACATCCTCTTTATGGGAAGTGGTTTTTGTTCTGAAGTAATGTCTTTCAGATGTTAAACAGTGTACCACACCTCCAAACACACTGCAGCGATTATTTCGGTCTTCTGGTTTGGTCATGCACTTCAAAATGTCAACATTGCCTCAGGGACACCCACCATTCGGACGCATTAGTTCATGTGTCCCTAACAGCAAAGGCAATAGATTTTCTGTTCAGACGTTGTTGTTGTTGTTAGTAGTCTGAACAAAGTTGGAGAAAATGATCAAAGCAATACCTTAGAGACACACTATGTTCTCACTGTGTTTTCGTTTATTGTTTAGAAAAAGAAAATTGAAAGGGTTAGTTCACCCCAAAATTTAAATACTCAACTTTGAAGCATCCTAGGTGACTTTCTTCTTTCATACGAATCCAGTCAGAGTTATATTAAAAACTGTCCAGACCCCTCCAAGCCTTTTCATGACACTAAATATAATATAAATCTGGTTGGATTTGTCTGAAAGAAGAAAGTCATACACACCTAGGATGCTTCAAAGGTGAGTAAAACACAGGCTAATTTAAATTTTTTTGGTGACCTACATGAGCCATCACAAATTAGTCCAATTGGCTGATTTGGTGCTTAAGAAATATGTCCTATTATTAGCAATATTTAAAATGAATGATGATGAATAGGGTTCAAAAGAATAGTATTTATTTAACTGTGTTAAAGTCTCTTTTGATCAGTATTAATGCATCCTTCCTGCGGGTAAAATATAAATAAACAAGTAAATAAAATAATCTTACTGGCCCTAAACGTTTGGAGATATATATATAATTATACACTAAAAAAGATTCAGTAAAAGTTTACGGTGAAAAAACGTCAGCTGTGGTTGTCGGAATTTGACCGGAAAAAAATACAATAACAACATTTTAGGTTTTATGGTTTTAATTTAAACTTACAGTTAAATAGTGTAATTTCATTGACTGATGTAACGTTAATATACCAACCTATTAAAGTCCTGAATTCTGTTTTATAGCTTTGAAGTACACTGATGCAGGTGATGATGAGAAAATCGCATGATGAACCAAAACCTATAACAAGCAGCTTTTAAATATGAACATATGTAGAAGAAGCTCAGTGTCATTCACACAAACACTAAACACCATCAGGTGACACTCATTCAAATTAATTATGCAATAAACATTCATTTAACATAAAATAACATACAAGCCTATGAGAAAAAAAACAAAACAAGAAGAAACATTATTTCAAAGAAAAAAACAACAAAACATAATTTGATGCAATGCAGGGAATTCTAGGAATGTCAGTTTATGGTTTTCCCTGTATATTTTAAAGGAACTGAGCATTAACCATTTTAACAGGTTTTTAACATCTTTGCAAATGTGTTAAAAAAACTAAAACTGGCGGGCAGGCAAAAGATGCAAACACTGAACATTTATTGAGTTGAACAAGACTGGATCACAGGATACAAGGAACACTGGCCAAATGCAGAGACGGGAGGCACAAGATCAAACAACGACCGACACTGAATGAAACACAGATCACCATTTAAATACAAAACTAATCATGAGCTAAAACAGGACACCAGGGAGACACAGCTGGAAGGAAATCAAACACTGAAGAGAAGGGTGGAGATACAGACGAGGCAAAACACGTGAGAGACAGAACCAAAACAACACAAAAACAAAGAAGCACATGGACCAACACATGACAATACCCTTGTCTGGGACAGTTGTAAATTTAGCTCAGAAGCATTCGTATTTCTTGTAGATGTTGCTAAACTTTGGGTGAAGTGGACCTGTGGTAAATTCAATTGAATGGGTAAGATTTGGAAACGTACACACGTCTTAATAAAAGGTCTAACAGCTCATAATGCATATCAGAGCAAAAACATGCATTGAGGTCAAAAGGAACTGCCTGAAGAGATGAGAAACAGGTTTAAGTCAAGCCACTCATCTGTGGAAGAGTTCAGAAAAACAATTCTGATTCACTGAAGGGTCACAGAAGCATGTAGTCTATGTTAATCTTAGTGGATGAAGTTTAAAACAACCAGGACTCTTCCTAGATCTAGCTTCCTGGCAACTGAGCAACTGATAAAGAATGGCTTTGGTTACCATGGTGACCAAGAACCTGATGGTCACTCTAGTTGTGCTCCATATGATCATATCATATATAAATCTACAGAAGGACAAACATCAATGTAACACTTTATTAATTTGGTTTATGATTTTGTGGCAAGACTCTTGGAAAAAGCACCTAAAGGATCCTAAGAGTCTGAGAAATAAGATTCTCTGGTCTGATGAACTACTATTCTAAGCATCATGTTTGAAGGAAACCAGCTCTGCTCATCACCTGTAGAGTACCATCCCAAAAGTAAAGTGTGCTGGTGTCAGCCTCATGCTGTGGGGCTGTTTTTCAGCGGCAGGGACTGAGGGACTCGTCAGAGTAGAAGGAACACTTTGTGTGCAGCAAAATATAGAGATAGCCTTAAAGGATATCCAGTCCAGAGCATTCAGAAACTCAGACTAGGCAGAAGGTTCACCTTCCAACAGGACAATGACCATAAGCACACAGCAAGAGTGACTTATAAACAACTCTGTATGTCCTTGAGTGGCAAAGCTTGTTGCATCAAACACAAAAGACTGGAAACTAACTGTAAAGATGCTTCAGCTAAACATTTAGTTATACTTTAGTTATACATGAATACTTATGCAATGTACTTATCTTAGTTTTTTATTTGTAGTAAATTTACAAAGTTGTAACAATTCTGTTTTTGTCAGTATGGCGTATGGAGTGTAGATGGATGTGGGGAAAAAAGTCATTTAAAGCAATTCAACATAAGGCAGCAACATAACAAATGTGAAAAATTGAAGGGGTATGAATACTTTTGCAAGGCACTATATATATATGGGTTATTTTTAAAGGTACAAGCACTGACATGTAGTTGATGTATCAATGTGTCCTAGGGTGTAACAGAAATATGTAAATAAATGAATAATGAAAAAATAACATTGTAGATAAACCTTTCTTATTCTATTTGTAACTCTAAGCATTTATTTATATTTTTCACATGCTATTTGTGTTGGGGTTTTTTTCTACATTATTGCTATGTCACACAATAGGACACACACACACACACACACACACACACAAAGAGACTGACTTGACTACAGTGACTGTAATGTATACATAATAATTTTGTGTAGATGAAGGGGCAAAAGAGATTTTGCAGTGCATACTGATAAAGGGATGTTCAGCAAAGAAATCTATCTGTCCCCACATAACAGTGCCAGTATAAGAGTGGCACCCATGTACAGAGATTAAATGTGAATTAAATATAATATAAATGTCCAGGAATTTCAGATTTGGTGAAATCTAGGACAACCTGACACCTGTATGGATCATGAAACGACTGTAAGAATCTATAGTTTGCCTCGACCCAGATTCCACTCCACAATATGTGTTTGATCATGCTCATCTACCAAGAAGGCTTAATTATTATAGAGGAGAGACAAGTCAATAGTTATGTTGTTTGAAGACCATTTGGGATGATTACTACGTGAAGAAGGTGTAGGACACTGAGAACCATCTCAGACAAAGGGGTGTTAAAACTTAATTAATACATTAAGGGTAGTAAACTGTAAGTATATAAAAAGTTTGAGCTTAGGATGTTCTGGGTTCATTCTGACTCTGCTGAACCCAAGGTACTACATGTGCTTTCACTTTTATACTGCAATAAACAACTCCATCAAGATCTTCAACGTCCTCGTCATTTTTTTCTTACATGACTGAATCAGTAGGGTTATTGTTAAAAGCTGAAACTTTAACAAGCAATGTTTGCCATTTTGTGAAGTTGTGGTATACCTGTGTAATAAAGAAATCATTTATCCACGTATGTTATGGCATTGTTATCAACACACACGGACACATAAAGTGCATTTTCAGCTCCATAAATACCATCAGTCTAGACACACAACAGAGACAGATGAAAGAAGCACATTTCATTCATGCCTGCTGAGAAACGCATTAATGGTGTTCCTTTCCTGCCTGCTCCAGACATTTTACAAGTGCTTTTTAATTTCAGGGGAAAAAAGTAGTTTCTCATCCAGTGAGTCACAGATTAATTGATTTAGAATCAGACCGACTAGAATAACACAACCTTACTTACATAAAATTACTGCACTGGGGGCTCATGATCTAACACAGCAGATGGGTTTTAATATATAAATCAATAACATAGTATTTATTCATATTTTAGTTTATTTAGCAAATGGTTTTATAATTAAATAAACTGAAATAATTACACTGATGAAGGCAGATAGATAAAATGTCTGTTTTTATGCCATACTCTAAAATAAAGAAAGATTCTAGACTGTAGACCAATCTTTGTATATCTTTTAATTAAATAAATATTTATTTTAATGTAATTTATTCCTGTGATCCAAAGCTGAATGTTCAGCATCATTAATCCAGTCTTCAGAGTCACATGATCCTTCAGAAATTATTATCATATGTTGATTTGATGCTCAAGAAGCCTTTCTGATTGTGATTGTTGAAAACAGTGCTGATTAATATTTTTGTGGAAACTGATCAATTTTCCTAAGCATCACTGATAAAGAGAAAGTTCAAAATTATAGTTTGAAAAAGAAATCTTTAGTAACAATACAAATTATTCTTGTCTATTGTATTATTTTTTTTAATGTGCTGCTGCTGAATTATTAATATTGATTTTTAAATGACAGTGTACTGTTTATAAAAATATACATTAAATATATTGATATATAAATATAATCTTCCAAAAGCTTATTTCAAAATAAGGCAACAACAAAACATTTAAAATATATATATTTTTTATTTTCACAGAATTCTAAACTCATTGCTGGTGACTGTTTACACAGTTTTGCTTTGAATTAAATATTTTCACATTTAGTTTCTGCAGCTATCACAGATGGTAAAATCTATGTACAAAATAAAAGTTTACAGTACTCTCACAATTTACTTCAACAGTGTCTCCAATACAAATCTTTTGTGTGTGTGTTTGTTTGTTTTTCACATTGTGCTTGGTACAAAATAAGAACTTTGTTTTGTTATAATGGGGTTAAGTGTGCGCTGGGGGATATTTACATGCGGTAAGACTTGTGTCATGTGATTTGATGCGGCGCTTCTAGCATCTCCATGAGGAAAGTGTCTATAGGTGTGTCTCCGATGAGTTTGAAGAAGAACAGATGCTCCAGGCACTTCAGTCCTATGGAGCGCAGAGCGGGCAGACGGAGGAGCAGCTTGGCAAATCTGAGTGACAAGAGAGACAAGAGACTCCAGCATTACACCTGCATGACCTACATACTGTCTAAGTTCACGCTAATAACAAGCTAAAGTCTGTCATGAAATAAAGAAGAGCAGGAGTGCTGAAGCATCAATAAAACATCAGAGCGGTGGCAGAGCGGGAACTGTACCTGCCAGGCTGATCGGGGTAATTGTGTTTGGTGTAGGCCTCCAGTGAAGCGTACACTTTTTCCCGTAATGCCTCGACCTCTAATGGGTTTGACAATCCTTTTGCATCTATAATAGGGAGAGTTACATAATAAATAAGAACACGTGCATTTCATTGTCCTGACAGGAAATTCTCATTACTTGCACTTTCTTCACATGACCATTTTACACCGTTAGAAAAACAGAACGGTTCAGGTTAATACAGAAAAGGTCCTCAAAAGGTGTACATTTGAAGGCATAGTTCAAAAGAAATTGTGTCATCATTTATTCACCCTCAAGTCACTGCAAACCTGGTGGACTTTCTTTCATCTTTGGAACACTGGAATATATCAACTGTTTTGGTTACTAATAATCTTGAAGTCATCCAGTTTAGGAACAACACGAGGGAAAATAATGACAATTATTTTATTCAAATTTTTGGTTTAGACTATCCCCTTAAAAAGGAAAACCTTCAGAGGGTACTGCCCCATTGTCCTTAGAAAACAAAATATTGTATATAATAATAATAATAATAATAATAATATACACAATATAATTAACATCCACATATTATATGTCCAGCATTCATTAATATTTTCTTTACTATATTATATATATATATATATATATATATATATAATTATAACAAATATATATCATTATATATAATATGCCTAAATTATGTACTGCAATGATAAAAATCTTTTTATATACTTTTATATACTTCTTTTGTACACTATATTTGATATATTTCTTCACATATTGCTTACAAAATTATCCCTATAATGCCCAAATACATTCACAATAACATATATAATGTTTATATTAAATATTTATGGTTATATAA